>JAJJWW010010742.1:0-280242 GCA_023531295.1 Papaver armeniacum | reverse complement strand
TAACTCGAGGATTATTGCAAAGATAACCTTCATTCTTCGTCGAGAATTTGAAGCTTGAGCTACAACGTGTTGGTAATCTTCTCACCACTTCGCGTAACCTTCATTCTTCGTCTCTGGCTCAGATTAAACGCTTGGAAGAGGATAAGATTCGCATAATTAAAAGGAAAGATAAATCTGTTGATCTTCGGGGAACTTTGTAATGAAGTCACCGATCCAAGTCTGAAAATATGAAATCAAGGGCGACGAATCGCTTCTTTTATCTCGTCTAGAAAGATTTCAAGTGGTAAGAAGAAAGATATCACTTCATCTACGAAGAAGAATCCTATTGATCCTTTAAAGAGCAAGAACCTTGTTATCAACCCTCCTTGATGAGGCTAATTCTAATCTGGTCATGGTAAAGGGTGGGATAACTTTCATCACTCTAACTTTGTGTTCAACTTGAATCGACAAGGATCGAGATAGCTAGGCTTGACCATCTTAACACCGACGCCTAGAAAACTTTGGTTTCTCTTATCTTTCGTAAGGAAGGTAGTTTTAGGGTTGTATGTCATTTCTTTCCCTTTCCCTTTGTTTTATTCCTTAAATTCCTTATTTTACTTCTTTTCTTTGTAGACTCGGAGCATCATTTTAAGAACCAAGTGCTCCATCTATCTCGTCAGAAAAACGAACTTGCCAAGGAAGTCTCCAATCATAATTAAAGAGGAGATCAAGGAACTTAATGAGGACTTCAACATAATGGAGAAATACGCCGAAGGTTTCTAAGTTAACCAGAAGAACGCCCAGACTCCAAAGTTAAGCTATTTAACGAATTCTCGTGACCAAACGAGGTATTCCTCGTGAAACTTTGATCTCGGTTTTCTCGATGATGAATCACGATAACGAGAAAGCTCCTTCTGGTGAGGACGATGATGACGAAGTGACCGAATCTGATGAAGAAGCTGAGCCTGAAAATCTCAAAGGAAAACTCCTTTGGTTGTTGAAACTGCTAACTGATGTGATTTTGAAAGTTGTTGTAGAAAGTGGTAAGAAAGATGTCGTTCTTCGAACTTGTGAAGGATTTTTTAGACTTAAATTCAAAACTAAAATAAAACACACTAAAAATTATAGCAAACTCGACAAAGTTGATATCAATATTAAAAGAACACTCGAGGCTAAGATTCCACTATTTTCCAAGTTCAAAGTGATTTAATCCAATATTTATATTCATGCAATTTTCTCGTTCAATTTGATTCCAAACTATTGCAACAAGTAGATTCTCAAAAGAACAAGTGTAAATCCGAAGCATAGAACATCAAAACCTAGGTCCAAGTATGCTATATCAAAAGAAATCACAATTGTTTAACAAAATCATTCAAACAATTATCGATCAAGGAAAATAATCATAAAAATAATTGAAATAAATAGATAAAATAGAATATACCACTTGTTGGAAAAATAGCTTCCTCTATCGCTCAAAGAATGGGTTTAGCTCCTCATATTAATCATGATCTCAAAATATGTGTTTATGGCTCAAAAGATGATTAAAAGGATGAAAAGTCATAACACAACCCGATTTGTAACAATGTATCGGCGTTACAAAGAAACTATTACAGAAACCGTTGTGAGCACTCGTTGCTTTGTCGTTGATTTTAAGACCAAGTAAACGACCGTCCTCAATGGCCCTTGTTCTTCGTGTTCTTCCTTCTACACCACATAACTCGAATTCCCGCAACCCTCCTTTGATCTCTCGTGGTGTTCTAAACTTCTCCGAAATTGCTCCAAACCCTTCCCAAATCTTCCAACGAAGCTCCGAGTATATTTCCGACAATCGTCTTGCTTCAAATCGATTATCTATCCCAACTTTCACCGAATCTATTAACTATACCTTGCCCGTTGAGCCCAAACAGCCCATCCAAGAAGTTTTAGCGATTGAATCTCTCAATAACCTCTCCAAAAATCAAACCCTAATTCTTCCCGTGAAAATCCATTTTCCCGCCACATCACAAATTCAAATTGTAGAAGAAGAGTGCCCCTTATCCATTCCCTTTGCAAATAGCAAGTGGTGCCCCTTAGTAACTGAGTGCCCTTGTCCAAATGAGGAGTCCGAATAGTAATTTTCTCCCACGAGCGCAAATATCACTTTTCGAGCCAATTTTCCCGCAAAAGCTTATTTCTCCAAAAACACCTACAAAGACATAAAATACCAAAATAAGCGCAAAATTGAGTACTAACATTACAGAGAATTGAGACTAAAATAGACACATAAATGCGTCTATCAAATACCCCCAAACTTATTATTTGCTAGTCCTCGAGCAAATCAAATCTACAAAATAAAATCCTAACTCACCTGTCGTTAGGCATCATCGATTGCATTTAGCGTATGCAATAAGCCTTTAAACCCCTAGGTGGCCCTTAGCTGGCCGAGTTATAGTCTCGGAGGGTTTACAAGAGGTGTACCCACAAAACCTTTACTCCGCACTCTAACTATCTACGCAAACCTTGGAAGGCACTAAAAATCTCCTTGGTTGGCATACTTATCGACTACAAGAGGAAGTACCCCGATGCGAAATTCCAATTGCTTTACACGAGTTTGCACTCAAACATACTAAAATTCATATATAAGTCACGAGCTCTACTCGATAGTCGCACTATGGACATCAATACCCTGAGTCAAAACTAATCACATGGATAGATCAAGAAGATGGATATAGAGAAAACATAGATGGTTTTGATGTTTACTAAGTGAACAAAGTGTTTCCTATATTCTGTCCCAAGGCCTCCGCCAAATGAACCTATCCTAATGGACCGAGATACCTGGCTCGACTAATACCAACACACCGGCATATACAAGGGAACCAAAGGGGTCGATAATCCTAACTCTAGGTCAACACAACCGGCATATACAAGGGTTCCAGTGGTCGACTTTTATTGAATTTATTCCGGTTGGTCGATGGTCTGGTCTCAATTTTCTTTTTTTCTTCTTTTTTTTTTTCACTTTTTTTTTTCACTTTTTTTTTTTTTTTTGGGTATCTCAGTCACTCTAGTTCAGCCTAGCATTGGTAACAACTTGATTCGTGGGCCCCACCTAATCACTTAAAGAAACATAGTTTAAAATCAAAACAAAATAAAAACAGAAGTGATAAGGACTCAACGAGATATGGTGAAACTATCATGTTATTTCTAACACCCGAGCTCAGGCTTTTATGAATAGACTCTTTAGATGTTGCCATCTAATCGCATTGGTTCCTCAACTCCTACAACCAAAATGCTTCCATCCACTTAGATTGGTTAGTGCCATCCTTAATAAGCATAAATTTCTAGGCTCTGGAGTTTAATAATGCAACTAAAAGTTTCTCCCATACCCCCAAACTTAAATCTAACATTGTCCTCAATGTTCTAAAGATAAAATTTAAAGCATGAACAAGGACAAACTGTTACCATTTGAAGCAAAGAGATAAGGAAAGATATTACCGTGTCGCATGAATATTGGGTTACCTCCCAATAAGTGCTAAGTTTAAAGTCTTCAGCCAGACTAAAAAAGGATTAGTCACCTCATAAAATCATAAAGTAATAACCGGAATTTCTGTGGGTCATCAAAACCAAATAGAGCTATCACAAATAAAAGGAATCTCCAACCTGCCAAGAAAATGAACAAATAAAGCACACCCTTGTCTAGTTTCCTGTTTAAGACAACTATATCTAGATGTGGTTCAGGTTCAGGTTCTATAACTGGGTCCAAATAAAATATTTTCATGGGTTGGATTTCCTCAAAGCTAAGACCCGGTTCAGGTTGTAAAGTCTCAGAAAAACTCAAATAAGAACTTAGAAGCACATAATAATAACTCGAATAATTATGATCCTTAAAGTCAATCGTTTTGACTCACACAATTGACCCGATGAAGTCGATGGTCAATCATAAGAAAATGTGTCGATACTAATTTCCTAAAGTACTTAGGTTTAGTCTCGAACTTAATAACCCACACATTTGAAACTCATAAATACGTTCCCACAATTGGTTGAAAAATATTTGGTGGGAAAACAAAGTCAACTGGGGTATCATAGCCCGGATAAACACATCAACCAGAGGATGGGTTTCTAACAACCGAATCTTCTTTATGAAGATACTCTTGTGAAATGGTAGAGGCATATATTCCAAGTCCACCCCCAAACTCACAATTTTGGGTGTCTCTAAATAGACTAGTCACAATATTCCTAATTTCTAGACCATCGTGTTCTGAAAAGGTCAATTGCTTTACCTAAGTTATAATCAGTGGTTCATCCCCTAAATGCATCTTATGCATACACAAAGTAGGACTTATGTCCTTTATACCCTTTATGGTCCACCCTAAAGATTCCTTATTGTCTTGAAGCACGGTCACTGGCCTACTCTCCTGATCACTATCCAAATCGGAAGCTATAATAACAGGGAAAGTCTCAGATGGGCCTAAAAATGCATAGTTAGGGTCCAACTTAGGAGGCTCTTCTAAACAAGGGATTAAGGTAGACTCGAAAGCTAATAATGGTTCAAACCTAGCTTTCCATGTATCGGTATCTAACATAGGAATAAAATCTAACAGAGCATTTACTTGTTCAATGTTGCTATCATCGTCGAAATCCATGCTAAAATGGGCTAGACAACTCTCTAATGGATCTTCCGGTAAGGTGTTTGGTAATGACTCCCGAACTAAGGTTTCTATCATGTTCACCTCTTCAATGCATGTGTCATCTAGCTCAGAATGTAGCTTATTGACATTAAAAATATTCAACTCAATAGTCATATTACCAAAAGATAGATTCATAATACCATTTCGACAGTTTATGATCGCATTAGACGTAGCTAAAAATGGGCGACCTAAAATCACATGTATCTGGTTCTCTGGGTCAGGGACAGGTTGGGTATCTAAGACCACGAAATCCACAAGATAAATAAACTTGTCGACCTCAATAAGAACATCTTCTATCACACCACGGGAATTTTAACACCTATCATCTAACCGCAAAGTGTTATCTTGGTAGGTTTCAATTCACCAAGTCCTAGTCAGTAAGTACACATGGTACGGCAGTAAGTTCACACTAGCTCCTAAGTCAAGTAAAGCTTTATCTACCCGATGTTTTCCTATCGTGCAAGCAATGGTAGGGGCACTGGGTCTTTATATTTAGGAGTTGTGTTGTTCTGAATGATTGAACTTACATGACTAGCTAAAAAGGCTTTTTTAGGGACACTAAGCTTGCGCTTTCGCGTACACATATCCTTAAGGAATTTGGCATAAGCCGAAAGTTGCCTAATTGCTTCTAGTAACGGAAGGTTTATGGTAACTTTCTTAAATACCTCCATTATGTCATTAAAGTTGGATTCACTCTTTGTTGGTACTAATAGCTGTGGAAATGGGGCTCTAGGCATAAAATAGGGCCTCTCAGGAACCGAATTGGCATCATCAGAGATTTTATCAGTCCCCTCAGCTATGGATGGTCCTGAGGGGTGAACTAAAGTATTCTCACTATCGGGCATGGTTACCTGATTGTCTACTACTCTACCACTCCTAAGGGTTCTAATTGAATTCAACTGGTGTGATGGTTTTTCACCTACTTCATGAACTCCTCTAGGGTTGGGTTGTGTTTGACTAGGAACCTACCTTTTTCTCAAGGACTCATTTATCGACTAATCATGCTTTTAACTCCTGAATAGCTTGACTATTTTCTTTCCCTATACTGTTACTAGCTTCTACGCTTTGTGAAAGTGATTGGTGCATCTTTTCAGTGTTTCGAATAAATGAGGCAAGAGTTTCTTCTAGACTTAAAATTTTCTTATCGGACTGATTTTGAAACTGAGCTACTCCTGAAGGATTCTTAGTATAGCCAAAACCTGGGGGAGCATTCGAATTACTAAACTGACCTTGATTCTGGTCCTTAGACCATGAGAGGTTCGGATGGTTTCTCCAACCAGGATTATAGGTTTCTGAATATGGGTCAAACTTTGACTCGGTTATCAAATCTAGTATTATTATTATAAAGAGCATTGGCTTGCTCTTCAATAGTCCGGCCTTCCCAAAAGGCTCCACTCTACCACTAGTGTGACCCAATTCTAAAGCTTCTAACCTTTTAGCTATTGCTGCAATTTTGGCATCTGATTCAAAGCCTCCTTCTAGCCTATTAACGTTTCCTCTTCTTAGAAGAATTGTTTTCTTTGGGTCTCTACTATTTTCCCATTGTTGGGTCTTTTCGGCGATTTCGTGCAAATATGTCATCGCCTGATCAACTGTTTGGTTTTCAAACCCACCTGTACACATAGATTCTACTGTGGTCGTAGTGGAATAATCTAAACCCTCATAAAGGATCCAACTGGAAATAGGGGTTTTCATTTTCTTTCCCTAAGAAGATTGGGAGAAGCTGTAAGTTCCCAGGTTTAAGTTCATAAGTTGCTTCCGTTTCAGCTAACCTGATACACGAGGGACGAGTAGTCCTAGTCGGGTTTAACAAAGCTTTCAAAGTTACCATTTCTGGCACTATCGGAATATTAGGGATTGTCTCCTCAGTAAAAGACGGACGTTCAGAATTGGACTCTTCAAAAATCAGACTTTCTAAATTGAGGTAATCGAGACGCTTATAACTACTAGGTTTCTCTTTAACAAATCTACCTAGGGCGTCTCTTTTACGTTCAGGCATGCAAAAAAATAAGGAAGGGGATTCTATGCAATCACAAATCAAGGCCGACTCAACCAAAGCAAACCTAGAGATTTCTAGCAAACAAAAAGCATGATGGCTCCACTTAGATTGTTTCTATACCAGCTTCTAATCCTTCGAAAAGGAATTCGTTAAAATTTAAGCAAACCCCTCTAGAATCAATCCGATTCAAAATGAGTTGAATAGAGGCGATGGAAGCTCGGTGGAGCTTTGATACCCAAGGCCTCACCGGAATTACAATAAGGCGCAGTCACGCATTCAACTCACAGAAACCTTCATGAACTTCGAAGTGTGCTTAAAAGAGTAACCAATATTTTCGAATGACTTTCCTATTAAGCTCGTTACCCTATCGGTCTTGTTCTAGTCAAAATTTTAAGGCTTAGGTTCGCGTAGGTTACGTGTTCCTAAGGCGGGCAAGAACAGAACAGTGATGAAATCCAAACCCTTATCTTGTATGGCCAGGCCTTGCCCTTTACTAGAAAATTAAAGCAGCCGTATTCAAGTCCTCAGCATATATGTAAACGAAGGAGTCCAGTAACTCGCTGACGGGGGATTCGCGAGTGTTCAGAATCTTACCTCCCGTTCCAAACGGGGGATGAATCGGTTGTAGTCGACTCGGGCCACTGACTCCTATGTCAGTGTACGAACCCAAGGTGCAAAGACAATATCGTAATTGTCCTTCTTCTCTGCAAAAAATTTATATTTAAAGTACCCTTCCGTAGGGTAAAAATAAAAAATAATGTCCAGAATGTCCAAATGTCCAAAAAGTCCAAAAATAAAAGAAAAATTACAAAAATAATTATAAACCCTAATACAATTTTTTTCTTTTTTTTTCTAAAAATAAACAAACCCTAAAAACAAAATTACTAAAATAAAATCGTCTTCTTTTCCGTTCTTTTTGCTTTAATCTTTCGCTCCAAGTCTTTTCACCAAACTCCTTGGCTCAATTTTCTTTATGATCCAGAACCTGTAGACAAAAGATAAATACCCAAAAACGTAAAAAAGAACAAAAATAATAATAAATAAAAAACTAAAAAAACTAAATCTAAAACCTTAAAAACAAGTCCGCGTCGGCGGCGCCAAAAATTTGATGTGATTTTGAAAGTTGTTGTAGAAAGTGGTAAGAAAGATGTCGTTCTCTCGAACTTGTGAAGGATTTTTTTAGACTTAAATTCAAAACTAAAATAGAAAACACACTAAAAATTATAGCAAACTCTGACAAAGTTGATATCAATATTAAAAGAACACTGAGGCTAAGATTCCACTATTTTCCAAGTTCAAAGTGATTTAATCCAATATTTATATTCATGCATTTTTCTCGTTCAATTTGATTCCAAACTATTGCAACAAGTAGATTCTCAAAAGAACAAGTGTAAATCCGAAGCATAGAACATCAAAAACCTAGGTCCAAGTATGCTCTATCAAAAGAAATCACAATTGTTTAACAAAAATCATTCAAACAATTATCGATCAAGGCAAAATAATCATAAAACTAATTGCAATAAATAGATAAAATAGAATATACCACTTCTTGTTGGAAAAATAGCTTCCTCTATCGCCTCAGCAATGGGGTTTAGCTCCTCATATTAATCATGATTTTCAAAATATGTGTTTATGGCTCAAAAGATGATTAAAAGGATGAAAAGTAATAACACAGCCGATTTGTAACAGTGTATCGGCGTTACAAAGAAACTGTTGTGAGCACTGTTGCTTTGTCGTTGATTTTAAGACCCTTTAACGACTGTCCTCAATGGCCCTTGTTCTTCGTGTTCTTCCTTCTACACCAGCAGAACTCGAATTCCTGCAACTCCTCCTTTTGATCTCTGTGGTGTTCTAAACTTCTCTGAAATTGCTCCAAACCCTTCCCAAATCTTCCAACGAAGCTCCGAGTATATTTCCGACACTGTCTTGCTTCAAATCGATTATCTATCCCAGCTTCACCGAATCTATTAACTATACCTTGCCTGTTGAGCCCAAACAAGCCCATCCAAGAAGTTTTAGCGATTGAATCTCTCAATAACCTCTCCAAAAATCAAACCCTAATTCTTCCCGTGAAAATCCATTTTCCCGCCACATCACAAATTCAAATTGTAGAAGAAGAGTGCCCCTTATCCATTCCCGGGGTGCAAATAGCATTTGGTCGCCCCTTAGTAATTGAGGTGCCCCTTATCCAAATGAGGGGTCCGAATAGTAATTTTCTCCCACGAGCGCAAATATCACTTTTCGAGCCAATTTTCCCGCAAAAGCTTATTTCTCCAAAAACACCTACAAAGACATAAAATACCAAAATAAGCGCAAAATCGAGTACTAACATTACAGAGAATTGAGACTAAAATAGACACATAAATGCGTCTATCACTAACATTCCTTCTTCTTCGGTTACTCTCACTGGTGGTGATGTTAACAATGTTGGTGCTGAAACATCTGGTGTTAATGATGGCAAATCTGGAGAGCAGGTCAGGGATCCAATGTTGGTGGTGATGGAGTGACGGAGGCTAAAGATACTGGTGGTGACAATCTCGAAGGAGAAGCTATCAAAGCTAATCCTATTCAACAACTTCCTCCTCAAGATTGATTTCTTTTTCTCGTTAATCTTTTGAACACCTCTCATCTGTTATTACCACTTGAACTGGGCGCTCCCAAGCTTGGGGGGCATAACATATTTTTTTTTTTAATGTATTATTTTGCTTTTGTCTGTCTAATTTCCTTATTTCACTTGGTTAGTCTGTAATATAATTAGAACATACCTGGAAAACTATCTTTATTTTGAAAGCAAAACATTAGGAATTTTCCTGACATATTCCTTCCTCTATGCGAATTAGTACAAGTATATACTTGCCTTTGTTTTGGTTTTAAAATAATTGATCATGCGAAGGAAATTCGCAAAAAGAATAACAAAATAAAAAGTATATATACTTGCCTCTTATTCTTTTGCGAGGTTCTGAAGCGTACCTATGCTTTGACGGTTATAATTCCTACCCGTACTTCGTTACATTGCTCTTTCCGGTTGATGCTCGTCTGCTACTGGCTTGTGTGTTCCTGCAATATTATATTTCTTTTATGATAATAAGATTTTGTATAAAATGGTGCCTCTGCCTCTTAATTTATTTTATATTTTTTTTTCTTGCTTTATTTTGTTACTTTCTTTATCTGTTTTCATACCTTAAATTTCCTCATTGTATTAAATTGCCTCACATCTCTCAATTTTCTTCGCGAATCGTTACTAATGAGGTCTTGTTTCCTCCTAGTTAAGGTCTTATTGCGCCTCTCCCCATTGATCAGGGTGTTTTCGATGAAGTCTCAGGCACTCTTTATTCTTGCGAAATAAAGATCCATCAACCTCGCCTCAACACACTCAATAAGGTCTTATTGTGCAGCAATATCACATGCCTACTTATTCCCATGAATAATAGCCCCATAAAATTGCCGTCTTATTGTTCTTGGTCACTCATCTCCCTAATTGGAGGGTGCCGTCCCTTTATATTCCCCCTGAATACCCCCTTTCTTTCGGGATTGGTACCAGTTGTTTTCGTGACTTCTTATCCCTTCGCCGATATGGCTTACAGTTATGAAGTCACACCCTAGGTGAGGTTTCTTTGGGACCGAGTGCAAAAATCATACCAGACCATCTACTATCTCCACTGTTTATGTTTCTACACCCCTTGCCGAAGGCCATTATAAAGGAGATCCTCAACGGATGAGTCTTATTTTGCCCCTATCTCTTTTTCTGATAGTAGCTCATAACGCGCGTTAGGTCTTATCATTGCCTCTTGCACTGTGTGCGAACTAGGTTGCACGCTATGAATTCTCAGCCTTCCTAAGTAAAGGTTTTATAGTTTCTTTTAGAAATCGTTTTATTTCGTGGGTCTTATCAGCCTCCTAGTGAGGTCTTACTTGCCTACTCATGAGGTATTATTTCGCCCGGGTATTCGACTCATTCGAAGATAATTTTCCATTATATTTCATCTGTCAAGGAATACATATTTTCTCTTGATATTATTTTATTTTCTAGTACATTTGATCATTACGGATAATACTTTTTGATGTAAACTGGATTCCATTGGTGATCTAATCTACGACCTTGCCTCTCGACTTTGCCATATATTATGTTCCCCTCGGGATCTGTGTCTTTCCCTTGATATTCAGCTAGTTCGTAAGCGCCATTGCCGACAACTCTTTTCACAATGTATGGGCCTTCCCAAGTAGGTTCCAACTTGACACATGATCCCCTTTGATGGGCCTTCCCAATGTATGGGCCTTCACAGTTGTCGTGCAGTTTCTCTATTTTCTTCCAAGTCATCCAACTTCGTCAGGATCATGTCGGAATTGTAACCTTTTCTCCATGCCTCTTGCTTAGTTGTGGAGATGATGATTTCTGTGGGTAATACTGCCTCTATTCCATAAGTTAGACCAAAAGGTGTCATTCCTGTGGTATCACGCCTCATTGTTCTATAAGACCATAGCACATTTAAAACCTGTTCGCACCATCCCTTATGGTGTCCTTCCAGCTTTTTCTTCAAGGTTGTTGGTATTGTCTTATTGGTTGCCTCAGCTTGTCCGTTGCTTTGTGGGTACAACGGAGTTGACTTTCCTGATTGTATTTTGAATGCATTGAACAACATTGTGACGTTCTCTTCTTCGAATTATTTGCCATTATCAGAGAGGATTTGTATAGGAATCCAAAATCTGCATATGATGTGCTCGAGAATAAAATCGTAAACATCGCCATCTCGTGTATGCTGTAGCGGCTTTGCCTCAACCCATTTCGTGAAGTAATCCGTAGCTACTATCAGATACCTCCGTTGTTTACTCCCGGTCATGAATGGTCCGACAATGTCTATTCCCCACATGGCGAACAACTATATACTTAGTATAGAATTTAAGCTCGTAGCTGGGGCGTGTATCGATCTGTTTGCCAAATCTCTAACATGCTTCACATCTCGTGGAGATATTCTTCGCATCATTATGCATATGTGGCCAGAAGTATCCTTGTATTTTGGTCTTGTGAGCTAGTGATCTTGTGCCACTATGATTTCCCGAATTACCATAGTGGATTGCCTTTATGACTTATATTCCTTCCTTTTGCGATAGGAATCTTAATAGCGGACCTGTGTAGGATCTTCGGTACAGGATTCCTTCTCGTAGTTCATAGTTCGTGGCTCTGCTTTTGATTTTGTGGCCTTCGAAACGATCACGAGGTAAGTCCCCTTTCTGTAAATATTTATAAATTGTGGCTCGCCAGTCTTCTTCGTCTAGCATTGTTGATATTTCTCCGTCTTCGACCAACATTATTCTTACATCTTCCAATTCATCACTTATTGATGGTTGCATTAAACGTTCTATGCGAATGTGCTTAGTTGAAGGACCAATGAGCATCGATGCTATGAAAGCTAAGGCATCCGCGTGCCTGTTATTATCTATGCTTATATGTCTCCATATGATGCTTGGTATCTTCGAGGAATACTCTTTTACCAATTGTAAGTATTTATTCATTATGACATCATTTGCTTGATATCTCCCGTCAATTTGTCTGACCACCAATTGTGAGTCACTGGTTATCCTTACATCGTCCAGCTTCATTTCAATAGCTATTCTTAATGCTTGTATCACCGCCTCGTATTATGTCTCGTTGTTAGTCGCCTTGTATTCCAACCGAAAGCAAAAGACTGTTCTAGCTCCTCCAGGCGAAGTGAACACGATTCCCATTCCGCCTCCGGAACTGTTAGAAGACCCGTCTACGAATATTTACCATCTCCTTGGATGATTTTCCTGAACCAGGTCTTTGGGGTCTGGTCGTTCCTCCTCCATATCCATTATTTCCTCCACTCCTTCGGCCTCTTTGGATGGGAATTCAGCTAGAAATTCTGCCACTATGTGTGAATTCGTTGACGTTTGAACTTCTTATTTCAACCCATATTGATCGAGTCTGGTATTCCATCTTTCGATTCTCCTAACTCTCTTCGTATTTCTTAAAACGGATTCTATTGGAACTCTCGTCAGCACCTTGATTTTATGAGTTTGAAAATAAGTTCGCAACTTTTCTGACGTGTACACCAAGGCCAATATTAGCTTTTCAATTTTTGGATAATTTCTTTCAGCAGAGTTGACAGTCTTACTAACATAAAATATTGGTTTTTCCACCCCTTCATCGGTGTGCAAGTAATGCTGCA
Source organism: Papaver armeniacum (assembly GCA_023531295.1). Lineage (NCBI taxonomy): Eukaryota > Viridiplantae > Streptophyta > Magnoliopsida > Ranunculales > Papaveraceae > Papaver > Papaver armeniacum. The sequence goes on along the minus strand of JAJJWW010010742.1, from coordinate 267,412 downwards.
CTTAAAGCATTTGATATAGTTGCGAGGTAGATCAATTCTTCGCCAGGTTCTGGTTTTTGGAGGATATACAAATTTATAAGGTGCTCTTTTATGCTCTGCAATTCCTGTTCATACTCTTGCGTCCATGCGAATTTTGCTCCTTTTTTTTAAGATATCGAAGAATTGCTTGCATTTATCTGAAGATCTGAAGATGAACCTTCCCAATGCCGCCAATTGTCCATTTAATTTCTTCACATCTTTTATGGTTTCCGGAGATGGCATGTCCAGTATGGCTTGAACCTTTGCTGGATCCACTTCAATCCCTTCTTTGATACTATGTGTCCTAGGAACTTCGCTGATTCGACCCCATAAATGCACTTCGCAGGATTTATTTTCATCTTGAATTTTCTCATTTTTTCAATGATTTCTTTCAAATCTTCTACGTGATCTCCTGATTCTTTAGTTTTGACCAACATGTCATCGACATAAACCTCTAACTTCGTGTGTTCCCATTTAGCAAAGATCTTTTCCACCATTCGCTGATATGTGTCTCCAGCATTTTTCAGCCCAAAAGGCATTCTTATAGCAATATAATCCTCTGGGGGAAAAGACAGTTGTGTGCTCTTGATCCTCTTCTGCAAGTGGTATCTTATTGTAACCTGAGTATCCATCCATCAAAGAAAGCCTTTTGTATCCAGACGCTGATTCCACCATTTGAGGTACGTTTGGTAAAGGAAAACTATCCTTAGGACATGCAATATTCAGATCGCTGAAATCTATATATATTCGTATTCCTTTATTCTTATTCGGTACTATCATCATGTTTTCAATCCACTCTGGGTACTTCGCTGGTCGTATAATTCCCGAGTCCATCATCTTTTGAAGTTCTTCCTCTATTTGTTCATGATATGTTGTTGTAATCATTCGTATTCGTTGCCTTATCGGCTTGATATCCGGATTGAGATCTAACTTATGACAAGCAACTTGTGGATCAGTTCCTAGAATCTCATCCATGCTCCAAGCGAACACATCGAGATATTCTTTCAACAGCTTCACCAATCTCTCCTCCTCGTCTGCTTCCATATTTGTTCCGATTCTTATTATCTTTGGTTCTTCCTCACTTTCCAGGTTTATCTCCTTCCTAGGTTCAACCGCCGTGAAGTTCATGACTGGTTCTCTTAGTGGGGAAGGTTCCTTTAATTGCTATAATGGATCTCCTTCTTTCTCAGGTATTTCGCTTGGTATTTCCCATCCTTATTTTGCTTTGGCCATGTATACCATCAATTCTTTATGCTTCTTTGCCTCCAATACTCTTTTTCTTTGTTCTTTCTTCTTCTTTAACCTACCTTCGTAGTTATTAATGTCCTTTTCGCTACAATCTCGTGCATCCCTTTGATCTCCTATTATCTCGCCTACCCCACTTGACATTGGGAACTGAATTGCTTGATGAAAAGTTGATGCCACTCCGTTTATTCCGTGAATCAAAGGCCTACCTATGAGAGCGTTGTAAGGTGACTCTACATATACCACGCAGACGGTGACCTCTGTCTTTAGTTCTCTTGCGAAGATCTTCACAACTAATTCGCCTTTTGGTTTAGATGCCACACCATTGAATCCATATATATTGTATGTAGATGGTACGAGATCTAAGTCTTTGTAGCCCATTGTCTTAAATGCATGATAAAAGAAAATGTCGACAGAACTTCCTGTATCCACCAATATTCTGTTTATAGCCCAAATCTTCCTATCTCGTGCAGGATCATCTTCCCATCGTGAGTGCTTGACGAAATTTAAGGTTATGACCAACGGATCTGTGTGCGATGCTCCCCTTCCGGTGCATCTAGTGCTAAAAAGGAAATATCATGCTTTTGCCACTCCTCTAATGGCCCTTTATTTGCGATACTAAATATCTCATTCCCTGCGAAATATCTCTTATACACCCTTTTTAATACATTATCGTGAAAGTGTTGAATATCCTTTGCAGAATGAATTATTGAGTTGCAATTTGGCCTTTGTACTCCTCTATCTATTTCGATTCGATACACTTGTTCCTGACTCTGGTTATTATCACGAAGTGGAGGTGGGGGAGGTGGAGCATGATCTTCTAAAAAATGATTGAGTTTTCCCTTCTGAATCAGGCGTAGGATTATTCTTCGCAGGTTCTTATAGTCGTTTGTGTGATGTCCATGAAAACGATGATACTTGCAGTATTCGTCGCTCCTGAACCCTGGTGGTGGTTCTCTCCCCTGATTCGGAGGTACGGGAATGTCTTCAGTTAATACGATTGCCTCCCATATTATTTCTACTGTCGTATTGAGACTAGGAAGTGCTACATCTTCAAATGGCGGCCTTTTCTCTCCATACCTCGGACCTTGGTTATATCTTCGCTGATTCCCCTAATTATCTCCTCGCGGCTCATAATTTCTTGGTATTGGCTCTATGTGTCTCGGATGCTGATCAATCCATTCCTGATAACTGCTTGACACTGCTACTAATTTCACGGGGACTTTGCTTGACGGTTCCCCTTTTTCATGTTTCGAACCACTCTTTACTGCATTTGCCATCCTTGGCAATAGACGCGAGTGTCCCTCCTATGATGGTACTTGTGCGATTCTGCCTACTTCTCTCGGTTTCTCTTCCAGAACAATATATTCCTCCTGGTACTCCCGCAATTCATTCATTGTTAATGAATCTCAAATTATGAATATTTGAGTGTATAAGAGGACCGTTGAAATTAGGGCATTCACGAAGGCTAGAATGAAATTCTTCTCATCAACTCTCCCTATGAGTTCACTGCACACAGTCCTCCATCTCGTCACCAAACTTCGCAGACTTTCACCAGGCTTTCGTCTAAGATTGAATAAAGTTTCTATCCCAGGTGTTTATAGGTGAAAATCGTTTCCGCCGATTTCGGTAAATTCGGTAGGTGAGTGAGAAACTGGTTTAAACCCTAAACAAATGTGCTGCACGTGAGAACTTTATAGATTCGAGAGATCAATCTGTACAAGTCCGGCCTAAACCAAGAAATGGCCGTTCCAGACTTGCTTCGGTCACAAAGTGGAGGAGAAAGGTTGATTTGGGGAGGGAAGCAAAGAAAGGTGTTGAGACCAGAATAATTTTGGGAGAGTAGTATCTCGACTTGTATCAGAAAGTGAAAGCTTAGGAAGCTTGCAAGAGATGAAAGCTTTTTGGAGAGCTTGCAAAGTTGCCTTTTCTGAGAGTGTTGTATTTTTCTCCTGACCGAGACTTGTTGTCTGGTGGAAATAGGTAAGACCTATTTATACAAGTCGAGATTGAAACGTACCCTGGCCTCATGAAGGAAAAGAGTAAAGGGTGAATAATGGGAGGAGGTGGTAACCGCATGGTGTTTATGGGTGAAAATGTTTTCACCATTATTTCCTCATTTATTTGACCGCTTTATTTATTTTCACGCTTTCTTCTTGTGAGAGCGTAGTGTACGATGCAAGTCAGGACCGCCAAACCAAAACCCCGGAAAGCATCCCCAGCCAGTGTTGATATCTCGAGTGTTGGTTGCACCTTGAGTGCAAGTGGCGCTGCTAGTGGCGCGTGTGGCATGTGCCATTGGCATGTGCGGAATGCCTTTGTTGCGGGTTGCACCTTGAGTGCAAGTGGCAATGCCAGAGCTACTAGAGGCATGTGTGGCATGTTCCAATGGCATGTGCGGAATGCCTTGGTGGTAGGTTGTATGTTGTGTAAGTGGCAATGCCTGCTAGTGACGTGTGTGGCAAGTGCCGATGGCGTGTTCGACCATTAGGGCCGTGGCCTGTTAAGAAAAACTACCAGCGATGCGTGTTGGCATGTGCCAATGGCATGCTCGGCCATTAAGGCCATGACCTGGTAAAAAAAGCTACCATCGAGCGTGTTGGCATGTGCCAATGGCATGCGTGGCCAACTTGGGTTGCGCCATGGTAGGAAAAGCTACCAGCGATGCGTGTTGGCATGTGCCAATGACATGCGTGGCCAACTTGGGTTGCGCCCTGGTTGGAAAAGCTACCAGCGATGCGTGTTGGCATGTGCCAATGGCATGCGTGGCCAACTTGGGTTGCGCCCTGGTAGGAAAAGCTACCAGCGAGCGTGTTGGCATGTGCCAATGGCATGCGTGGCCAACTTGGGTTGCGCCCTGGTAGGAAAAGCTACCGGGGATGCGTGTTGGCATGTGCCAATGGCATGCGTGACCAACTTGGGTTGCTCCCTGGTAGGAAAAGCTACCAGCGATGCGTGTTGGCCTGTGCCAATGGCATGCGCAGCCAACTTGGTTGCGCCCGGTAGGAAAACCTACCCGCGTGTGTTGGCATGTGCCAATGGCATGCGTGGCCAACTTGGGTTGCGCCCTGGTAGGAAAAGCTACCAGCGATGCGTGTTGGCATGTGCCAATGGCATGCGTGGCCAACTTGGGTCGCGCCTTGGTAGGAAAAGCTACCAACGAGCGTGTTGGCATGTGCTAATGGCATGCGTGGCCAACTTGGGTCGCGCCTGGGTAGGAAAAGCTACCAGCGAGCGTGTTGGCATGTGCCAATGGCATGCGTGGCCAACTTGGGTCGCGCCTTGGTAGAAAAGCTACCAGTGAGCGTGTTGGCATGTGCCATTGGCATGCGTGGCCAACTTGGGTTGCGCCCTGGTAGGAAAAGCTACCAGCGAGCGTGTTGGCATGTGTCGATGGCATGCGTGGCCAACTTGGGTCGCGCCTTGGTAGAAAAGCTACCAGTGAGCGTGTTGGCATGTGCCAATGGCATGCGTAGCCAACTTGGGTTGCTCCCTGGTAGGAAAAGCTACCAGCGATGCGTGTTGGCATGCGTGGCCAACTTGGGTCGCGCCTTGGTAGGAAAAGCTACCAGCGAGCGTGTTGGCATGTGCCAATGGCATGCATGGCCAACTTGGGTCGCGCCTTGGTAGGAAAAGCTACCAGTGAGCGTGTTGGAATGTGCCAATGGCATGCATGGCCAACTTGGGTCGCGCCTTGGTAGAAAAGATACCAAAGTGAGCGTGTTGGCATGTGCCAATGGCATGCGTGGCCAACTTGGTTCATGCCTTGGTAGGAAAAGCTACCAATGAGCATGTTGGCATGTGCCAATGGCATGCGTGGCCAACTTGGGTCGCGCCTTAGTAGGAAAAGCTACCAGTGAGCGTGTTGGCATGTGCCAATGGCATGCGTGGCCGATTTGGCCTAGGTTGCATGGTTTGCAAGCCTAGGCGCGGGCGCCATCTTGGAATGGCATGGCTAGGTCCAAGGCAGGTTGCTTGGTTTAGCGTGACGCGACTAGCGTAGCCAGGGCCAAGGCAGAGTGCGTTTGGCATGACGCGGCTAGCTCGGGCCAAATGTGGCTGACATGATTTTCCATTGGCACGGAGGTGCGGCTAGCATGGTTGGCATGCTTTGGCGCGTTTTGTGTGGCTGGCATGATTTGCCATTGGCACAGAGGTGCGGCTAGCTTGGGCTAGGTGTGGCTGGCATGATTTGCCATTGGCACGGAGGTGCGGCTAACATGGGTGGCATGCTTTGGCGCGTTTGGTGTGGCTGGCATGATTTGCCATTGGCACAGAGGTGCGGCTAGGGCCAAGGTAAGTGTGTTTGGCTTGTCGTGGTGTGATTAGCGTAGCTAGGGCCAAGGTAGAGTGCATTTGGCATGATGCGGCTAGCTCGGGCTAGGTGTGGATGGCATGATTTGCCATTGGCACGGAGGTGAATTAGGGTTTTGTTCGTTGTAACCCTAATTTGAAAAAATACCCCCTATTAATTACTGACTACAAGCATTAAATGTTCTAATAAATGTGTCACCGGTGACAATAGGTTATTTGGGGTTTTACGATTTTACCCTTTGTTTAAAAACCACCATCAACATTAAGTCCCCTGCTTAGCTCGGAACAGGAGCTTTGTTGCGAGGTAAGCATAAGATGGTGACAAACTATCAACAACAAACTGTAAAGAGAATTGAGGAGGCTTGCCTGACCTTTTTATAAATAGGATTTGGAATCCTTGCCTCTGGCAGTTTTGTACAAATCGGGAGGCTGGCACGATTGGGAAGTCAACATCACTTGAGAGACAGGAAGCTGACCGGCATTGAGAAGTTGACGCGAGTTGGGAAAAATGAGTGTGCTAGATGGTGGGACCGGCGCAAGGTAGGGAAGTTGAGCGTGCTAGCTGGCGCGACTTGGGCGGTCCTTGGTAAGTTGGTGCAATTGGTGGGACCGGTGCAACTTGGGCGACATTGGGAAGTTGGGCGCAATTGGTGGGACTGGTGCAACTTTGGCGGCATTAGGAAGTTGGGCGCAATTGGTGGGACCGGTGCAACTTGGGCGGCATTGGGAAGTTGGGCGTTCTTGTGAGCCCGCACGATTTTTGGTAAAGGGGAAATCCTTCCCTATTTCAGAATCTTCACGCCCATATATATGAAATCCCTTTCTCTCATCTTGCACCTTATTCCTTTCATACTTTCCTACTAGCGGCAGAGTTACAAAGAAAAACCAGCTTCCAGGTATGTCTTCTAGTACTTCTCTTGTTTCCCTTTTCATGTAGGTGCAAACCCTAAGAGTAGGCGTTTTTCTTTATAATCCTTGCAATGATATTGCGCATATAATTTCTTGGCGTGCTTCTTGTAGAAAATATTGTATATATGCACCCAAGGGAAATACTGCATATATTATTCGAACCCGTAGGAAAGTGCTCCATATATAATTTTGAACCCGAAGAAGGATACTGCAAACGCACTTGAGCCCGTATAAAATACTGCGTATATAATTTTGAACCCTGAAGAAAATACTGCGTGTGCAGTTTTGAACCCGTAGAGAATACTGTATATGAATCCCGAAGAAGAATACTGTACAAGTCCGGTAGGTGATTTCGGTGATTTCGGTGATTTCGGTAATTTGTTTATGGGTAAAAATCGTTTCTGCCGATTTCGGTAAATTCGGTAGGTGAGTGAGAAACTGGTTCAAACCCTAAACAAATGTGCTGCACGTGAGCACTTTATATATTCGAGAGATCAATCTGTACAAGTCCGGCCTAAACCAAGAAATGGCCGTTCCAGCCTTGCTTCTTGGTCACAAAGTGGAGGAGAAGGGTTGATTTGGGGAGGGAAGCAAAGAAAGGTGTTGAGACCGAATAATTCTAGGAGAGTAGCGTCTCGACTTGTATCGAGAAAGTGAAAGCTTCTAAGCTTGCAAGAGGTGGAAGCTTTTGGGAGAGCTTGCAAAGTTGCCTTTCGAGAGTGTAGTATTTTTCTCCCGACCGAGACTTGTTGTCTGGTGGAAATAGGTAAGACCTATTTATACAAGTCGAGATTGAAACGTACCCTGGCCTCATGAAGGAAGAGAGTAAAGGGCGAAATAATGGGAGGAGGTGGTAACCGCATGGTGTTAATGGGTGAAAACGTTTTCACCATTATTTCTTCTTTTATTTGACCGCTTTATTCCTTTTCACGCTTTCTTAATGTGAGCGTAGTGTACGCTGCTGTTTATGGGTGAAAATCGTTTCTGCTGATTTCGGTAATTTCGGTGGTTGAGTGAGAAATTGATTCAAACCCTAAACAAATGTGCTGCACATGAGCACTTTGTAGATTCGAGAGATTGATCTGTACAAGTCCGGCCTAAACCAAGAAATGGCCGTTCCAGACTTGCTTCGGTCACAAAGTGGAGGAGAAGGGTTGATTTGGGGAGGGAAGCAAAGAAAGGTGTTGAGGAGAGTAGTATCTCGACTTGTATCGAAAGTGAAAGCTTAGGAAGCTTGCAAGAGATAGAAGCTTTTGGGAGAGCTTGCAAAGTTGCCTTTCGAGAGTGTAAGTGTAGTATATTTCTCCCGACCGAGACTTGTTGTCCGGTGGAAATAGGTAAGACCTATTTATACAAGTCGAGATTGAAACGTACCTGGCCTTATGAAGGAAGAGAGTAAAGGGTGAAATAATGGGAGGAGGTGGTAACCGCATGGTTTAATGGGTGAAAACTTTTTCACCATTATTTCCTCTTTTATTTGACCGCTTTATTCCTTTTCACGCTTTCTTAATGTGAGCGTAGTGTACGCTGCATGTTTGTGACCGCCAAACCAAAACCCTAAAGAAGCATCCCCCAGTTTGTGTCGATGTCTCGAGTGTTGGTTGCATCTTGAGTGCAAGTGGCGCTGCTAGTGGCGCGTGTGGCATGTCCCAATGGCATGTGCGGAATGCCTTGGTGGTAGGTTGCACGGTTTGCAAGTTAGGTAACCAACATGTGTGTTTGGCATGTGCCAATGGCATGTGCGGAATGCCTTGGTGGTAGGTTGCACGGTTTGCAAGTTAGGCTACGACGTGTGTGTTTGGCATGTGCGGAATGCCTTGGTGGTAGGTTGCACGGTTTGCAAGTTAGGCTACCAAATGTGTGTGTTTGGCATGTGCGGAATGCCTTGGTGGTAGGTTGCACGGTTTGCAAGTTATGCTACCAGCGTGTGTGTTTGGCATGTGCGGAATGCCTTGGTGGTAGGTTGCACGGTTTGCAAGTTAGGCTACCAGCGTGTGTGTTTGGCATGTGCGGAATGCCTTGGTGGTAGGTTGCACTTATTTGCAAGTTAGGCTACCAAATATGTATGTTTGGCATGTGCCGATGGCGTGTGCGGCCATGTTGACCTAGTTGCAAGTCTTGCAAACCTAGGGCGCTATGTTTGGCGTGGGCCCAAGGCATAGCGGCTTAGAAATATGGCTTGCGGCACGTGTTGGCATGTGCCAATGGCACGTGCGGCCATGTTGACCTAGTTGCAAGTCTTGCAAACCTAGGGCGCTATGTTTGGCGTGGGCCAAAGGCATAGCGGCTTAGAAATATGGCTTGCGGCACGTGTTGGCATGTGCCAATGGCACGTGCGGCCATGTTGACCTAGTTGCAAGTCTTGCAAACCTAGGGCGCTATGTTTGGCGTGGGCCCAAGGCATAGCGGCTCAGAAATATGGCTTGCGGCACGTGTTGGCATGTGCCAATGGCACGTGCGGCCATGTTGACCTAGTTGCAAGTCTTGCAAACCTAGGGCGCTATGTTTGGCGTGGGCCAAAGGCATACCGGCTTGGAAGTATGGCTTGCGACACGTGTTGGCATGTGCCAATGGCACGTGCGGCCATGTTGACCTAGTTGCAAGTCTTGCAAGCCTAGGGCGCGATGTTTGGCGTGGGTCAAAGGCATAGCGGCTTAGAAATATGGCTTGCGACACGTGTTGGCATGTGCCAATGGCACGTGCGGCCATGTTGACCTAGTTGCAAGTCTTGCAAACCTAGGGCGCTATGTTGGACGTGGGCCAAAGGCATAACGGCTTGGAAATATGGCTTGCGGCACGTGTTGGCATGTGCCAATGGCACGTGCGGCCATGTTGACCTAGTTGCAAGTCTTGCAAACCTAGGGCGCTATGTTTGGCGTGGGCCAAAGGCATAGCGGCTCGGTAATATGGCTTTGCGGCACGTGTTGGCATGTGCCAATGGCACGTGCGGCCATGTTGACTTAGTTGCAAGTCTTGCAAACCTAGGGCGCTATGTTTGGCGTGGGCCAAAGGCATAGTGGCTTGGAAATATGGCTTGCGGCACGTGTTGGCATGTGCCAATGGCACGTGCGGCCATGTTGACCTAGATGCAAGTCTTGCAAACCTAAGGCGCTATGTTTGGCGTGGGCCAAAGGCATAGCGGCTTGGAAATATGGCTTGCGGCACGTGTTGGCATGTGCCAATGGCACGTGCGGCCATGTTGACCTAGTTGCAAGTCTTGCAAACCTAGGGCGCTATGTTTGGCGTGGGCCAAAGGCATATCAGCTCAGAAATATGGCTTGCGGCACATGTTGGCATGTGACAATGGCACGTGCGGCCATGTTGACCTAGTTGCAAGTCTTGCAAACCTAGGGCGCTATGTTTGGCGTGGGCCAAAGGCATAGTGGCTTTGAAATATGGCTTGCGGCACGTGTTGGCATGTGCCAATGGCACGTGCGGCCATGTTGACCTAGTTGCAAGTCTTGCAAACCTAGGGCGCTATGTTTGGCGTGGGCCAAAGGCATAGCGGCTTGGAAATATGGCTTGCGGCACGTGTTGGCATGTGCCAATGGCACGTGCGGCCATGTTGACCTAGTTGCAAGTCTTGCAAACCTAGGGCGCTATGTTTGGCGTGGGCCAAAGGCATAGCGGCTTAAAAATATGGCTTGCGGCACGTGTTGGCATGTGCCAATGGCACGTGCGGCCATTTTGACCTAGTTGCAAGTCTTGCAAACCTAGGGCGCTATGTTTGGCGTGGGCCCAAGGCATAGCGGCTCAGAAATATGGCTTGCGGCACGTGTTGGCATGTGCCAATGGCACGTGCGGCCATGTTGACCTAGTTGCAAGTCTTGCAAACCTAGGGCGCTATGTTTGGCGTGGGCCAAAGGCATAGCGGCTTGGAAATATGGCTTGCGGCACGTGTTGGCATGTGCCAATGGCACGTGCGGCCATGTTGACCTAGTTGCAAGTCTTGCAAACCTAGGGCGCTATGTTTGGCGTGGGCCAAAGGCATAGCGGCTTAGAAATATGGCTTGCGGCACGTGTTGGTATGTGCCAATGGCACGTACGGCCATGTTGACCTAGTTGCAAGTCTTGCAAACTTAGGGCGCTATGTTGGACGTGGGCCAAAGGCACAGCGGCTTAGAAATATGGATTGCGGCACGTGTTGGCATGTGCCAATGGCACGTGCGGCCATGTTGACCTAGTTGCAAGTCTTGCAAACCTAGGGCGCTATGTTGGACGTGGGCCAAAGGCACAGCGGCTTAGAAATATGGCTTGCGGCACGTGTTGGCATGTGCCAATGGCACGTGCGGCCATGTTTACCTAGTTGCAAGTCTTGCAAACCTAGGGCGCTATGTTGGACGTGGGCCAAAGGCATAGTGGCTTGGAAATATGGCTTGCGGCACGTGTTGGCATGTGCCAATGGCACGTGCGGCCATGTTGACCTAGTTGCAAGTCTTGCAAACCTAGGGCGCTATGTTTGGCGTGGGCCAAAGGCATAGCGGCTTGGAGATTTGGCATTGTTGCCATGGTGCGCAGGGTGCGGCTTGGTTTGGCATTGTCGCCATGGTGCGCAGGGTGCGGCTTGATTTGGCATTGTTGCCATGGTGCGCAGTATGCGGCTTGATTTGGCATTGTTGCCATGGTGCGCAGTATGCGGCTTGGTTTGGCATTCTTGCCATGGTGCGCAGGGTGTGGCTTGGTTTCGCATTGTTGCCATGGTGCGCAGTATGCGCTTGGTTTGGCATGGTTGCCATGGTGCGCAAAGATGCGGCTTGGTTTGGCATGGTTGCCATGGTGCGCAAAGATGCGGCTTGGTTTGGCATTGTTGCCATGGTGCGCAGGGTGCGGCTTTATTTGGCATTGTTGCCATGGTGTGCAGTATGCGGCTTGGTTTGGCATTGTTGCCATGGTGCGCAGGGTGCGACTTGATTTGGCATTGTTGCCATGGTGCGCAGGGTGCGACTTGGTTTTGGAATTAGGGTTCTGTGTTGAAAACCCTAATCTGGTATTTTGAAAAAATACCCCTATTAATTATTTACACCTGAGTTAAATGCTCTTAGTTAATGTGTTGCGGGTAACAATAGGTCATGGGGTTTTACAATTTTACCCCTTGTCTAAAAACCACCATCAACAAATTGCATGTCAGACCGCCAAACCAAAACCCTAGAAAGCATCCCCGCCTTGTGTTGATATCTCGAGTGTTGGTTGCATCTTGAGTGCAAATGGTGCTGCTAGGGACGCATATGGCATGTGCCAATGGCATGTGCGGAATGCCTTCGTTGCGAGTTGCACCTCGAGCGTAAGTGGTAATGCCAGAGTTGCTAGTGGCGTGTGTGGCATGTGCCAACGGCATGTGCGGAATGCCTTGGTGGTAGGTTGCACGGTTTGCAAGTCGCTACCAACGTGTGTGTTTGGCATGTGCCAATGGCATGCGTGGCCGTTAGTGGCTCATGGCCTTGGTAGAAAGGCTACCAAATGAGCATGTTGGCATGTGCCAATGGCACGTACGGCCATGTTGACCTATTTGCAAGTCTTGCGAGCCTAGGGCGCTATATTTGGCGTGGGCCACTGGCATAGCGGCTTGGAAATATGGCTTGTGGTACGTGTTGGCATGTGCCAATGGCACGTACGGCCATGTTGACCTAGTTGCAAGTCTTGCAAGCCTAGGGCGCTATATTTGGCGTGTGCCAAAGGCATAGCGGCTTGGAAATATGGCTTGCGGTATGTGTTGGCATGTGCCAATGGCACGTACGGCCATGTTGACCTAGTTGCAAGTCTTGCAAGCCTAAGGCGCTATATTTGGCGTGTGCCAAAGGCATAGCGGCTTGGAAACATGGCTTGCGGTACGTGTTGGCATGTGCCAATGGCACGTACGGCCATGTTGACCTAGTTGCAAGTCTTGCAAGCCTAGGGCGCTATATTTGGCGTGTGCCAAAGGCCTAGCGGCTTGGAAACATGGCTTGCGGTACGTGTTGGCATGTGCCAATGGCACGTACGGCCATGTTGACCTAGTTGCAAGTCTTGCAAGCCTAGGGCGCTATATTTGGCATGTGCCAAAGGCCTAGCGGCTTGGAAACATGGCTTGCGGTACGTGTTGGCATGTGCCAATGGCACGTACGGCCATGTTGACCTAGTTGCAAGTCTTGCAAGCCTAGGGCGCTATATTTGGCGTGTGCCAAAGGCATAGCGGCTTGGAAACATGGCTTGCGGTACATGTTGGCATGTGCCAATGGCACGTACGGCCATGTTGACCTAGTTGCAAGTCTTGCAAGCCTAGGGCGCTATATTTGGCGTGTGCCAAAGGCATAGCGGCTTGGAAACATGGCTTGCGGTACGTGTTGGCATGTGCCATTGGCACGCATACAGCCATGTTGACCTAGTTGCAAGTCTTGCAAGCCTAGGGCGCTATATTTGGCGTGGGCCAATGGCATAGCGGCTTGGAAATATGGCTTGTGGTACGCGTTGGCATGTGACAATGGCACGTACGGCCATGTTGACCTAGTTGCAAGTCTTGCAAGCCTAGGGCGCTATATTTGGCGTGTGCCAAAGGCATAGCGGCTTGGAAATATGGCTTGTGGTACGTGTTGGCATGTGCCAATGGCACGTCACGGCCATGTTGACATAGTTGCAAGTCTTGCAAGCCTAGGGCGCTATATTTGGCGTGTGCCAAGGCATAGCGGCTTGGAAATATGGCTTGCGGCACGTGTTGGCATGTGCCAATGGCACGTGCGGCCATGTTGACCTAGTTGCAAGTCTTGCAACCCTAGGAGCGCTATGTTTGGCGTGGGCCAAAGGCATAGCGGCTTGGAAGTATGGCTTGCGACACGTGTTGGCATGTGCCAATGGCACGTACGGCCATGTTGACCTAGTTGCAAGTCTTGCAAGCCTAGGGCGCGATGTTTGGCGTGGCCCAAAGGCATAGCGGCTTAGAAATATGGCTTGCGGCACGTGTTGGCATGTGCCAATGGCACGTGCGGCCATGTTGACCTAGTTGCAAGTCTTGCAAACCTAGGGCGCTATGTTTGGCGTGGGCCCAAGGCATAGCGCCCTAGGTTTGCAAGACTTGCAACTAGGTCAACATGGCCGCACGTGCCATTGGCACATGCCAACACGTGTCGCAAGCCATATTTCTAAGCCGCTATGCCTTTGGCCCACGCCAAACATCGCGCCCTAGGCTTGCAAGACTTGCAACTAGGTCAACATGGCCGCACGTGCCATTGGCACATGCCAACACGTGTCGCAAGCCATACTTCCAAGCCGCTATGCCTTTGGCCCACGCCAAACATAGCGCCCTAGGTTTGCAAGACTTGCAACTAGGTCAACATGGCCGCACGTGCCATTGGCACATGCCAACACGTGCCGCAAGCCATATTTCGAGCCGCTATGCCTTGGGCCCCCGCAAAACATAGCGCCCTAGGTTTGCAAGACTTGCAACTAGGTCAACATGGCCGCACGTGCCATTGGCACATGCCAACACGTGCCGCAAGCCATATTTCTAAGCCGCTATGCCTTTGGCCCACGCCAAACATAGCGCCCTAGGTTTGCAAGACTTGCAACTAGGTCAACATGGCCGCACGTGCCATTGGTACATGCCAACACGTGCCGTAAGCCATATTTCTAAGCCGCTATGCCTTGGGCCCACGCCAAACATAACGCCCTAGGTTTGCAAGACTTGCAACTAGGTCAACATGGCCGCACGCGCCATTGGCACATGCCAAACATACACGCTGGTAGCCTAACTTGCAAACCGTGCAACCTACCACCAAGGCATTCCGCACATGCCAAACACACACGCTGGTAGCCTAACTTGCAAACCGTGCAACCTACCACCAAGGCATTCCGCACATGCCAAACACACACGCTGGTAGCCTAACTTGCAAACCGTGCAACCTACCACCAAGGCATTCCGCACATGCCAAACACACACGCAGTAGCCTAACTTGCAAACCGTGCAACCTACCACCAAGGCATTCCGCACATGCCAAACACACACGCTGGCAAAATTAACTTGCAAACCGTGCAACCTACCACCAAGGCATTCCGCACATGCCATTGGCACATGACAAACACACACGCTGGTAACCTAACTTGCAAACCGTGCAACCTACCACCAAGGCATTCCGCACATGCCATTGGCACATGCCACGCGCGCCACTAGCAGCGCCACTTGCACTCAAGATGCAACCAACACTCGAGACATCGACACAAACCGGGGATGCTTTTTAGGGTTTTGGTTTGGCGGTCACAAAGATGCGCCGTACACTACGCTCACATTAAGAAAGCATGAAAAGGAATAAAGCGGTCAAATAAAAGAGGAAATAATGGTGAAAACGTTTTCACCCATTAAACCATGCGGTTACCACCTCCTCCCATTATTTCACCCTTTACTCTCTTCCTTCATGAGGCCAGTGGTACGTTTCAATCTCGACTTGTATAAATAGGTCTTACCTATTTCCACCAGACGACAAGTCTCGGTCAGAGAAATATACTACACTTACACTCTCGAAAGGCAACTTTGCAAGCTCTCCCAAAAGCTTCTATCTCTTACAAGCTTCCTAAGCTTTCACTTTCTCGATACAAGTCGAGATACTACTCTCCTCAACACCTTTCTTTGCTTCCTCCCCAAATCAACCCTTCTCCTCCACTTTGTGACCGAAGCAAGTCCTGGAACGGCCATTTCTTGGTTTAGGCCGGACTTGTACGTATCAATCTCTCGAATCTACAAAGTGCTCACGTGCAAGACATTTGTTTAGGGTTTGAATCAATTTCTCACTCACCCTCCGAAATTACCGAAATCGGCAGAAACGATTTTCACCCATAAACAATCAAGACCACGGCGGGAGGATTGATCTATCGGCTATAATGTCGATCTGTCGATCTCGTTTTTCGACCCAGATGTCAATATGGTAGGGGAAGGCAACTCGATCCGACTCAACTACCAGGCGACTCGGTTACCAGTTGCAAAAAACTACACGAAAAAACTGGGGACTCGCTGAAGACACTACCAGCAATTGGGGACTAACTGGAGATGCTACCAGCAAAGCCGCCTTGCTACCAGCAAAGCCGCCTTTTACTTGGAAAGAGGCGTGTTTGCAAGTGAGTAAATTTAGATTGGGCAAGATATACGATCTGTTTTTTAGGTTCTTAATAAAACCGCCATACTATTGCGTCTTGTGCCTATTGCTAGCACACACTTTCATAAAAGCAATATTCCTTTCCCAAAACATAATCAGAGTTATATTATCAAAACCATTCATCCCAGAAATAATCCAACACCCTAAAAAGCTACCAGCTATCTATCAAAGGTTAAGTTTTGAACCAGACATCCAATATGTCTTTCAAAAAAAAAAAAAAAGAACCTAAATGAAAGTGTAACAGAGAAACGTTCAAGGAAAATCGTCCAACAAGTCTGCTCTTCTTGGAGAAAGTCAGCTTTGCGTCTTCAAGAGCCGCTCTCTTCATAGTCAACATCTTGGAAAGCTTTTCGAGTTCCATCTCCTGTCGGGCGATCTCCTCGGCGGAAGGGCTTTCGACATCGCATCTTTCAACTTTTGGATCTCAAAGAAGGCCTTCGACAAACCACGAAGTGTTGAACTCCTTTTCCACGCACACGTCGCGATGGTGCTCCCAGTCGGCAATAACGTCTTCGGAAACGGTATGACCAAATACCTCACGCATATCCTCGATGGAAGACAAAGCCTCTTCCACACGCTTAACCAAAGACGAATCGACTAGTGACTTTCTTGGTTGCAGCCATATGTCCGTGCTTCTCCCAGATTCTGGTGTACAACGCCTCATGCTTAGCCGGCACGCTAAAACCGCCAACCAGCACATGACCTGGATAAGGAACCAAGTATGGGGATCAAAAATGGCGCTTGCAAGTGGCCTCACGACTCGCAAAGGGTTTTCTTCCATGTCTACGGCAACAACCATCAGAGAATCATCCACCGTCTGAACCACGTTTGTGCCCGACAATTGGCTAACTCCCATCTCCAAGTCACCGGCGGTGGTCACCAAAAGCAAGTTTTCGTTTGACTCCATCCCGAATCATCCTCCGAACCGGATTCCTCCCCGCAAACTTGAGTTAGACATTTTTCAAAAGAAGAAACAAAGAAGAAGAAAGAAAGAAGCGCGAAACTCACCGAATCGCTTCCCGAAGAAGAACCAAGTCTTGCCGGAGGAATCACTCTCGCTTGTTGAACTTTCTTCTTTCTCCGACTCATCACCGATATGAGTAGGCTCAGCCGCCGCCGGAATTCCTTGAAGAAACCGCCGCCTCCTCGGCAACGTGCAAGGGCAAAGAAAGCGTTAACACTACCGAAGCCCCGAAGGAAACAAGACACATATTCTCACCAAATTTACGTGTGTTTTGAGACAAACCCATGAAGAGGCGACACATACCCGGTTATTGGAAGAACTTAAAGACACAAGAGCCGTGGGAGGATCTTGTGAAACCGTCTGAAACCCGCCAAAGACGATTCTTCGTTCTCCGTTCCTTGGCCCGGGGCTTTCCGAATTGCTAGGCAACTTTCGCTTGGGATCTCTCAACATTGGATACTCCTTCGAACTGGCTGGAGAAGGTTTGCAACGAACGTTTTCCACCACGTTATTCACAAAATCTCGGATCATAGTAAACTCGTCGCACCAAAACTCATTATAGCCGAAGGTCGTCGAAGTTACTCTTCCCATTTGAAAAAAGGAAAGACGGATACCCGGCTTAAGGACACTGGCGTCAAGGGAGACACGCAACGAATCCTTAGGGATCACCGGCCGGTAAACGAGAGGAACCCCTTGATTGAAACCCATGTGACGAGCAGCATGGTCAATATTGTAAGCAGCTATCTGGAAAGACCCCACGAAGAAAGACGGCATATAACCTGGCAAGCAGCTTTGAATGAACAGGTTTTCACCAACGCTCAAATCGTCATCAGAAGATAAAGACATGAGCGGAGCAGAAGCAAAAGTGCCGATTTGAGTCACCGAATTATGGACTGGCCCCCATGGACGAAAATTGATTTCATGCAACTTATCAAGAAAACTAACCAAGCTCACGCCAACTCTTGGACGCCTGTTCACCCATCGAAGAATTCGAGAGCCACCCCAACTCACGGGAAGCGAAGGCAACGGTTTCGGAGCATACTTCTCAAAGTGCTCCCATAGCCAGACTTGCAGAAAAGCAACGTGCACATATGAATCCACTTTCATGAAACCATTCGAAACTCGCATGTTCGCAAACTGTGTGATCCAGATTCACATACAGGAACCAAGGAACAAACTTGCCAATGGGAAGAACTTCACCCTTTGCCAATTTCACAAAGAATCGCCAACAACTCGGGTCTTATTCCCTTCTTGCCGTAACCGTCATCAAAAATGTCTCTAGACAACCGAGAGCCAAAATATCGCGACATGAAGATCACCGCTTTTGCTCGTGCTCCAACTCGTCCGGAAACCGTTGAGATATCCACCAACCGTAAGGGCACCTTTCATCCTCTTTCCGGGCAGAGTCCTTCGACTTCGCAATGGAGTCTTTCCGAGCGAAATTCCCCAACTTGGCGGCCAGGTCATCCCGCATCTTCGCCTCACTTTCGATAATTGGATTCCCGAGATTCCCGATTCTGGAAGATTCAAAGAAGAGAGCCACACTCTCCAAGGAAAAGTTATCTCACCCCATCTACATATGATTGTATGGGTGTCCGAACACCATCTCGGAGATGAAAGCAACTAAGCTCTGGGATGTCCTTCCTAATCAAGATTTATCAAGTCTTGACAAGATCAATGACCCGCGCTTGAGTCAAGATGGTATTTATACGCTCCTCGCTCACCATGAACTCAACCCATCTGTCAAAAGAACGCAATGGACTTTGACACATCCTAAAGTCAATGTTGGAAGAGGAATATACCCCTTTATGAAGACAAAACCGAATGGTGCTCTCTGGGCGAACCGAACGTGTCTTCCTTTCATCCTCACCACCGGTTAGCAAAATTGGCACGAAACCTGGGTGATTCTTCCGAGCAGGGGCGAGGGCTCTAGTGAAGAATTTATCATCTGTGTTCGGCTTGGAATTATGAGCATCCTTCGACGAAGTGAAATGTGGTTCAGGTAACATCTTATCGAATTCCTTCATAACAATTTGGTAATAAGATATCTGCACAAAACAAATGGAGAAAGACGAAGTTATCTCCCTGACACATAATCGTACCCAACAAATTCGGTTTCAAGACTATATACACAGTATTTTATTCGGGTTCAAGACTATATACACGGTATTTTATTCGGGTTCAAGACTATATACGCAGTATTTTTTTTCGGGTTCGAAACTATATACGCGACATTCTATACGGGTACAAGTGTGTCTACAGTATCCTTCTTCGGGTTCAAAAATATATATGGAGCATTTTTCTATTGGTCCAAAACTACGCGCGTGATACTTCTTTCAAAAGGCAAAATCATATATACAATATTTCCTGCGGGTTCGAAGTCATATGAAGCATATACACAGTATTCTTCTTCGAGATTCATACAGGGTTCTCTACGGGTTCGAAATACACACGCAAAGATATTTTCTTCGAGGCACGCCAAGGAATCATATGCAAAGATTGTGGAAGCGCCTACTTTTAAGGTTTATACCCATGTAAAAAAAAAAAAAAAAAAGAGAAAGAAGAGTACTCGAAGACATACCCGAAGCCATTCTCTTTTGCCGCTAGTATGAAAAGAAGAAAGAATAAAGCGCAGAATGGGGAAAAAGGGGCTTTATATATATATATATATATATATATATATATATATATATATATATAGGCGTGAAAGACTTTGAAATAGGGAAGGATTTCCCTTTTACCAAAATCACGCGTGTAAGAAACGGGCCCACAAAGGGTGCGACCTCCCAATGCCGCCCAAGTCACGCCCGCAAGCATGGTTTCCAAGATTGGACCGGCCCCACCAATTGCGACTTCCCAATTCCGCCCAAGTCACGCCTGCAAGCATGGTTTCCAAGATTGGACCGGCCCCACCAATTGCGACTTCCCAATGCCGCCCAAGTCACGCCTGCAAGCATGGTTTCCAAGATTGGACCGGCCCCACCAATTGCGACTTCCCAATGCCGCCCAAGTCACGCCTGCAAGCATGGTTTCCAAGATTGGACCGGCCCCACCAATTGCGAATCCTCAATGCCGCCCAAGTTACGCCTGCAAGCATGGTTTTCAAGATTGGACCGGCCCCACCAATTGCGACTTCTCAATGCCACCCAAGTCACGCTTGCAAGCATGGTTTCCAAGTTGGACCGGCCCCACCAATTGCGCCGGTCCCACCAGCTAGCCCACTCGGTTCCCAACTCACGCCAACTTCCCAAATACGCGCTTGCCGCATCGGCCCACCAATTGTGCCGGCCTCTCCCGACTTGTGCAAAACGACCCGGAGGCAAGGATTCCAAATCCTATTTATAAAAGGTCGACGAGCCTCCTTCAATTTTCTTTACGGTTTCTTTGTTAATAGTTTGTCACCATCTCATGCTTACCTCGCAACAAAGCCCTGCTCCGAGCTAAGCGGGGGACTTAATGTTGATGGTGGTTTTTAGACAAGGGGTAAAATCGTAAAACCCCATGACCTAGTGTTACCCGCAACACATTAACTAAGAGCATTTAACTCAGTGTAAATAATTAATAGGGGTATTTTTTCAAAATACCGTGTTAGGTTTTCAACACGTAACTAATTCCAAAACCAAGCCGCATATCTGCGCACCATGGCAACAATGCCAAATCAAGCCGCACCTCGCGCACCATGGCAACAATGCCAAACCAAGCCGCATATCGCGCACCATGGCAACAATGCCAAATCAAGCCGCACTCACTGCACCATGGCAACAATGCCAAACCAAGCCGCATATCGCGCACCATGGCAACCATGCCAAACCAAGCCGCATACTCGCACCATGGCAACCATGCCAAACCAAGCCGCATATCACAGCACCATGGCAACAATGCCAAAACCAAGCCGCATATCGCGCACCATGGCAACAATGCCAAATCAAGCCGCACCCTGCGCACCATGGCAACAATGCCAAACCAAGCCGCATACTGCGCACCATGGCAACAATGCCAAATCAAGCCGCATACTGCGCACCATGGCAACAATGCCAAATCAAGCCGCACCCTGCGCACCATGGCGACAATGCCAAACCAAGCCGCACCCTGCGCACCATGGCAACAATGCCAAATCTCCAAGCCGCTATGCCTTTGGCCCACGCCAAACATAGCGCCCTAGGTTTGCAAGACATGCAACTAGGTCAACATGGCCGCACGTGCCATTGGCACATGCCAACACGTGCCGCAAGCCATATTTCTAAACCGCTGTGCCTTTGGCCCACGTCCAACATAGCGCCCTAGGTTTGCAAGACTTGCAACTAGGTCAACATGGCCGCACGTGCCATTGGCACATGCCAACTCGTGCCGCAAGCCATATTTCCAAGCCGCTATGCCTTTGGCCCACGCCAAACATAGCGCCCTAGGTTTGCAAGACTTGCAACTAGGTCAACATGGCCGCACGTGCCATTGGCACATGCCAACACGTGCCGCAAGCCATATTTCCGAGCCGCTATGCCTTTGGCCCACGCCAAACATAGCGCCCTAGGTTTGCAAGACTTGCAACTAGGTCAACATGGCCGCACGTACCATTGGCACATGCCAACACGTGCCGCAAGCCATATTTCCAAGCCGCTATGCCTTTGGCCCACGTCCAACATAGCGCCCTAGGTTTGCAAGACTTGCAACTAGGTCAACATGGCCGCACGTGCCATTGGCACATGCCAAAACGTGTCGCAAGCCATATTTCAAAGCAGCTATGCCTTTGGCCCACGCCAAACATCTCGCCCTAGGCTTGCAAGACTTGCTACAAGGTCAACATGGCCGCACGTTCCATTGGCATGTGCCAACACGTGCCGCAAGCCATATTTCTGAGCCGCTATGCCTTGGGCCCACGCCAAACATAGCGCCCTAGGTTTGCAAGACTTGCAACTAGGTCAACATGGCCGCACGTGCCATTGGCACATGCCAACACGTGCCGCAAGCCATATTTCTAAGCCGCTATGCCTTTGGCCCACGCCAAACATAGCGCCCTAGGTTTGCAAGACTTGCAACTAGGTCAACATGGCCGCACGTGCCATTGGCACATGCCAACACGTGCCGCAAGCCATATTTCTAAGCCGCTATGCCTTGGGCCCACGCCAAACATAGCTCCCTAGGTTTGCAAGACTTGCAACTAGGTCAACATGACGGCACGCGCCATTGGCACATGCCAAACATACACGCTGGCAGCCTAACTTGAAAACCGTGCAACCTACCACCAAGGCATTCCGCACATGCCAAACACACACGCAGGTAGCCTAACTTGCAAACCGTGCAACCTACCACCAAGGCATTCCGCACATGCCAAACACACACGCTAGCCTAACTTGCAAACCGTGCAACCTACCACCAAGGCATTCCGCACATGCCATTGGCACATGCCAAACACACACGCTGGTAACCTAACTTGCAAACCGTACAACCTACCACCAAGGCATTCCGCACATGCCATTGGCACATGCCACGCGCGCCACTAGCAGCGCCACTTGCACTCAAGATGCAACCAACACTCGAGACATCGACACAAACTGGGGATGCTTCTTTAGGGTTTTGGTTTGGCGGTCACAAAGATGCAGCGTACACTACGCTCACATTAAGAAAGCGTGAAAAGGAATAAAGCGGTCAAATAAAATAGGAAATAATGGTGAAAAACGTTTTCACCCATTAAACCATGCGGTTACCACCTCCTCCCATTATTTCACCCTTTACTCTCTTCCTTCATGAGGTCGTGGGTACGTTTCAATCTCGACTTGTATAAATAGGTCTTACCTATTTCCACCAGACGACAAGTCTCGGTCAGAGAAATATACTACACTTACACTCTCAGAAAGGCAACTTTGCAAGCTCTCCCAAAATCTTCTATCTCTTGCAAGCTTCCTAAGCTTTCACTTTCTGATACAAGTCGAGATACTACTCTCCTCAACACCTTTCTTTGCTTCCCTCCCCAAATCAACCCTTCTCCTCCACTTTGTGACCGAAGGAAGTCTGGAACGGCCATTTCTTGGTTTAGGCCAGACTTGTACAGATCAATCTCTCGAATCTACAAAGTGCTCACGTGCAGCACATTTGTTTAGGGTTTGAATCAATTTCTCACTCACCCACCGAAATTACCGAAATCAGCAGAAACGATTTTCACCCATAAACAGGAGGTAATTTTGTTTTTTTTTCTTTTTGTGTGCAGATATCTTGCTATTAAGTTGTTATTAAGAAATCCGACAAGATGTTACCCGAACAAAATTTTGCCTCATCGAAGGATGTCCATAATTCCAAACCAAACACGGATGACGACTTCTTCGCCAAAAACTTGTCTCTACTCGGAAAAATCACCCAGGTTTCGTGCCCACTTTGTTAACCGGTGGTGAAGATAAAAAGAAGACACGTTCGGTTTACCCAGAGAACACCATACGGTTCTGTCTTCATAAAGGGGTATATTCCTCTTCCAACATTGATTTCGGGATGTGCCAAAGCCCATTGCGTTCTTTTGATAGATGGTTTGAGTTCATGGTGAGCAAGGAGCATATAAATACCAACTTGACTCGAGCGCGGTGTCATTGATGCTCATCAAGACTTGATAAATCTCCGATTAGGAAGGATATCCCGAGGCTTGGTTGCTTTTATCTCCGTGATGGTGTTCGGACACCCATACAATCATATGTAGATGGGGCGAGATAACTTTCTCCTTGGAGAGTGTGGCTCTCTTGTTTGAATCTTCCCAGAATCGGGAATCTTAAAATCCAATTATCTGAAAGTGAGGTGAAGATGCGGGATGACCTGGCCGCTAAGTTGGGGGATTTGGCTCGGAAAGACTCCATTGCGAAGTCAAAGGATTCTGCCCGGAAAGAGGATTAAAGGTGCCCTTACGGTTGGTGGATATCTCAATGGTTTCCTGGACGAGTCGGAGCTCCGAACAAGAAAGCCGTGATCTTCATGTCGCAGCATTTTTGGCTCTCTGGTTGTCCGTAGACATTTTTGATGACGGTTCGGCAAGAAAGGAATAAGACCGGAGTTGTTAGCGATTGCTGTGAAGTTGGCAAAGGGTGAAGTTCTTCCCATTGGCAAGCTGTTCCTTGGCTCCCTATATGTGCATCTGGATCACCTAGTTGCGAACATGCAAGTTTCGAATGGTTTCATGAAAGTGGATTCATATGTGCACGTTGCTTTTATGCAAGTCTGGCTATGGGAGCACTTCGAGAAGTATGCTCCAAACCGCTGCCTTCGCTTCTCGTGAGTTGGGGGCTCTCGAATTCTTGATGGGTGAACAGCGCGTCCAAGAGTTGGCGTGAGCTTGGTTAGTCTTCTTGATAAGTTGCATGAAATCAATTTTCGTCCATGGGGGCCGGTCCATAGGTCGTTGACTCAAATTGACACCTTTGCTTCGCTCTCCGCTCATGTCTTTGTCTTGATGACGATTTGAGCGTTGGTGAAAACTTGTTCATTCAAAGTCGCTTGCCTTGTTATATACCGTCTTTCTTCGTGGGGTCTTTCCGGATAGCTGCTTACAATATTGACCGTGCTTTGCTCGTCACATGGGTTTCGATCAAGGGGTGCCTCTTGTTTACCGTAGGTGATCCCTAAGGATTCATTGCGTGTCGCCCTTGACGCTTGATGCCCTTGATCCGGTATCCGTCTTCCCTTCTTTCAAATGGGAAGAGTAACTTCGACGACCTTCGACTATAATGAGTTTTGGTGCGACGAGTTTATTATGATCCGAGATTTTGTGAATAACGTGGTGGAGAACGTTCGTTGCAAACCTTCCCCAGCAGTTTTGAAGAAGTATCCAATGTTGAGAAATCCCAAGAGAAAGTTGCCTAGCAATTCGGAAAGTCCCTGTGCCAAGGAACGGAGAACGAAGAATCGTCTTTGGAGGGGTTCGGACGGTTTCACAAGATCCCCCACCTCTCTTGTGTCTTTCGGTTCTTCCAATAACCGGGTATGTGTCGTCTCTTCATTGGTTTGTCTCAAAACACGTGAATTTCGGTGAGAACATGTGTCTTGTTTCCTTTCAGGGCTTCGGTAGTGTTAATGCTTTCGCTGCTCTTGCACGTTGCCAGGAGACGGCAATTTCTTCAAAGAACTCCAACAGCATTGAGCCTTCTCATAGCGATGATGAGTCAGAGAGAGAAGAAGGTTCAACAAGTGAGAGTGATTCCTCCGCGGCAAAGATCGGTCTGTTTCGGGAAGTGGTTCGGTGAGTTTCGCACTTCTTTTCTTTCTTCTTTTGTTTCCTCTTTTGGGAAATATCTGACTCAAGTTCGCAGGAGGAATCCGGTTCGGAGGATGATTCTGGGGTAGAGCCGCACGAAAACTTGCCTTTGGTGACCACCGTTGGTGACTTGGAGATGGGGGTTAGCCAACTGCCGGGCACAGATGTGGTTCAAATGGTGGATGATTCTCGGACGGTTGTTGCCGTTGACATAGAAGAAGACCCTTTGCGAGTCGTGCGGCCCGTTGCAGGCGCCACTTTTGATCCCCCGTACTTGGTTCCTTATCCAGGTCATGTGTTGGTTGGCGGCTTCAGCGTGCTGGCTAAGTATGAGGCATTGTATACCAGGATCTGGGAGAAGTATGGACATATGGCCACAACCAAAAAGGTCACTAGTCGATTTGCGCTAGTTAAGCGCGTGGAGGAGGCTTTATCTTCCATCGAGGATATGCGCGAGGTGAGTGGTCACACTGTTTCTGAAGACGTTATTGCCAACTGGGAGCACCATCGTGACGTGTGCGTGGCAAAGGAGTTCAACACTTCATGGTTCGTCGAAGGCCTTGCGAGATCCAAAAGTTGAAAGATGCAACAATCGAAAGCCTTTCCGCCGAGGAGATCGCACGACAGGAGGTGGAACTCGAAAGGCTTTCCAAGATGTTGACTATGAAGAGAGCGGCTCTTGAAAATGCAAAGTTGATTTTCTCCAAGAAAAGCAGACTTCTGCTGAATGATTTTCCTTGAACGTTTCTCTGTTAAACTTTCATTTAGGTTCTTTCTCTTTTTTTTTTTGAAAGACATATTGGATGTCTAGTTCAAAACTTGACCTTTGATAGAAAGCTGATAGCTTTTTAGGGTATTGGATTATTTCTGGGATGAATGGTTTTGATAATATGGCTCTGATTATGTTTTGGGAAAGGAATATTGCTTTTATGAAAGTGTGTGCTAGCAATAGGCACAAGACTCACTAGTATGACGGTTTTACTAAGAACCTAAAAATAGATTGTATATCTTGCCCAGTCTGAATTTACTCACTTCATAGGTTTTGCGAACACGCCCCTCTCCATGTAAAAGGCGGTTTTTGCTGGTGGTTTTGCTGGTAGCATCGCCAGCAAGTCCCCAATCGCTGGTAGCATCTTCGGCGAGTCCCCAGGATTGAGTAGTAGCATCTTCAGCAAGTCCCCGGTTTTCTTGTGTAGTTTTTACAACTAGTAACCGGGTCGTCTGGTAGTTGAGTCGGATTGAGTCGCCTTCCCCTACCATCTTGACATCTGGGTCGAAGAACGAGATCGACAGTCTGATATTGTAGCCGATAGATCAATCCTCCCGCTGTGGTCGCCAATTGTTTATGGGTAAAAATCGTTTCTGCCGATTTCGGTAAATTCGGTAGGTGAGTGAGAAACTGGTTCAAACCCTAAACAAATGTGCTGCACGTGAGCACTTTATAGATTCAAGAGATCAATCTGTACAAGTCCGGCCTAAACCAAGAAATGGCCGTTCCAGACTTGCTTCGGTCACAAAGTGGGGGAGAAGGGTTGATTTGGGGAGGGAAGCAAAGAAAGGTGTTGAGACCAGAATAATTCTAGGAGAGTAGCGTCTCGACTTGTATCAGAAAGTGAAAGCTTCGGAAGCTTGCAAGAGGTGGAAGCTTTGGGGAGAGCTTGCAAAGTTGCCTTTCTGAGAGTGTAGTATTTTTCTCCTGACCGAGACTTGTTGTCTGGTGGAAATAGGTAAGACCTATTTATACAAGTCGAGATTGAAACGTACTCGGCCTCATGAAGGAAGAGAGTAAAGGGCGAAATAATGGTAGGAGGTGGTAACCGCATGGTGTTAATGGGTGAAAACGTTTTCACCATTATTTCCTCTTTATTTGACCGCTTTATTCCTTTTCACGCTTTGTTAATGTGAGCGTAGTGTACGCTCGCATGTCATGACCGCCAAACCAAAACCCTAAAAGCATCCCCGCCTTGTGTTGATGTCTCGAGTGTTGGTTGCATCTTGAGTGCAAGTGGTGCTGCTAGGGACGCATGTGGCATGTGCGGAATGCCTTCGTTGCGAGTTGTACCTCGAGCGTAAGTGGTAATGCTAGTGGCGTGTGTGGCATGTGCCAACGGCATGTGCGGAATTCCTTGGTGGTAGGTTGCACGGTTTGCAAGTCGGCCTACCGGCGTGTGTGT
This sequence comes from Papaver armeniacum, assembly GCA_023531295.1. Lineage (NCBI taxonomy): Eukaryota > Viridiplantae > Streptophyta > Magnoliopsida > Ranunculales > Papaveraceae > Papaver > Papaver armeniacum. Next base: position 240,448 of record JAJJWW010010742.1, on the reverse strand, counting down.
TTGGCATGTGCCAATGGCATGCGTGGCCGTTAGTGGCTGTGGCCTTGGTAGACAGGATACCAAACGAGCATGTTAGCATGTGCCAACGGCACGTACGGCCATGTTGACCTAGTTGCAAGTCTTGCGAGCCTAGGGCGCTATATTTGGCGTGGGCCAATGGCATAGCGGCTTGGAAATATGGCTTGTGGTACTTGTTGGCATGTGCCAATGGCACGTACGGCCATGTTGACCTAGTTGCAAGTCTTGCAAGCCTAGGGCGCTATATTTGGCGTGTGCCAAAGGCATAGCGGCTTGGAAATATGGCTGGCGGTACGTGTTGGCGTGTGCCAATGGCACGTACGGCCATGTTGACCTAGTTGCAAGTCTTGCAAGCCTAGGGCGCTATATTTGGCGTGTGCCAATGGCATAACGGCTTGGAAACATGGCTTGCGGTACGTGTTGGCATGTGCCAATGGCACGTACGGCCATGTTGACCTAGTTGCAAGTCTTGCAAGCCTAGGGCGCTATATTTGGCGTGTGCCAAAGGCATAGCGGCTTGGAAACATGGCTTGCGGTACGTGTTGGCATGTGCCAATGGCACGTACGACCATGTTGACCTAGTTGCAAGTCTTGCAAGCCTAGGGCGCTATATTTGGCGTGTGCCAAAGGCATAGCGGCTTGGAAACATGGCTTACATGCGTGTTGGCATGTGCCAATGGCACGTACGGCCATGTTGACCTAGTTGCAAGTCTTGCAAGCCTAGGGCGCTATATTTGGCGTGTGCCAAAGGCATAGCGGCTTGGAAACATGGCTTGCGGTACGTGTTGGCATGTGCCAATGGCACGTGACGGCCATGTTGACCTAGTTGCAAGTCTTGCAAGCCTAGGGCGCTATATTTGGCGTGTGCCAAAGGCATAGCGGCTTGGAAATATGGCTTGCGGTGCGTGTTGGCATGTGCCAATGGCACGTACGGCCATGTTGACCTAGTTGCAAGTCTTGCAAGCCTAGGGCGCTATATTTGGCGTGTGCCAAAGGCATAGCAGCTTGGAAACATGGCTTGCGGTACGTGTTGGCATGTGCCAATGGCACGTATGGCCATGTTGACCTAGTTGCAAGTCTTGCAAGCCTAGGGCGCTATATTTGGCGTGTGCCAAAGGCATAGCGGCTTGGAAACATGGCTTGCGGTGACGTGTTGGCATGTGCCAATGGCACGTTCGTTCATGTTGACCTAGTTGCAAGTCTTGCAAGCCTAGGGTGCTATATTTGGCGTGTGCCAAAGGCATAGCGGCTTGGAAATATGGCTTGCGGTACGTGTTGGCATGTGCCAATGGCACGTACGGCCATGTTGACCTAGTTGCAAGTCTTGCAAGCCTATGGCGCTATATTTGGCGTGGGCCAATGGCATAGCGGCTTGGAAATATGGCTTGTGGTACGTGTTGGCATGTGCCAATGGCACGTACGGCCGTGTTGACCTAGTTGCAAGTCTTGCAAGCCTAGGGCGCTATAGCGGCTTGGAAATATGGCTTGTGGTACGTGTTGGCATGTGCCAATGGCACGTACGGCCATGTTGACCTAGTTGCAAGTCTTGCAAGCTTAGGGCGCTATATTTGGCGTGTGCCAAAGGCATAGCGGCTTGAAGTATGGCTTTACGGACGTGTTGGCATGTGCCAATGGCACGCACGGCCATGTTGACCTAGTTGCATGTCTTGCAAGCCTAGGGCGCTATATTTGGCGTGGGCCAATGCCATAACGGCTTGAAATATGGCTTATGGTACGTGTTGGCATGTGCCAATGGCACGTTTATGGCTGTTGACCTAGTTGCAAGTCTTGCAAGCCTAGGGCGCTATATTTGGCGTGTGCCAATGGCATAGCGGCTTAGTTTGGCATGGTTGCCAATGAGTGTGATATGTAGTTTGGTTTTGGTGTCGTTGCCGCGTGGTGCGCAGCAGCGGCTTGGATTTGGCGTTGTTGCCAAGGTGCGCAGTGGGCGGCTTGGTTTGGCATTGTTGCCATGGTGCGCAGCAGCGGCTTAGTTTGGCATTGTTGCCATGGTGCGCAGCAGCGCGCTTGGTTTGGCATTGTTGCCATGGTGCGCAGTGTGCGGCTTGGTTTGGCATTGTCGCTATGGTGCGCAGTATGCGGCTTGGTTTGGCATTGTTGCCATGGTGCGCGATATCTGCGCTTGGTTTAGCATTGTTGCCATGGTGCGCGATATGCGGCTTGGTTTGGCATTGTTGCCATGGTGCGCAATATGCGGCTTGGTTTTGGAATTAGGGTTACGTGGTTGAAAAACCCTAATCGGTATTTTGAAAAATACCCTATTAATTATTTACACCGAGTTAAATGCTCTTAATTAATGTGTTGCGGGTAACACTAGGTCATGGGGTTTTACGATTTTACCCCTTGTTTAAAAACTACCATCAACAGTAGTACACCCAAATGATAAATACAACAACTCTAAGACATTATCAATTGAACGAAATAGAAATGTTACTTCATTTATTTGATTGAAATGATGATGATGATATTACAAGTATGGAAACTCACAAGAACCATAATTAGTTTTCTCTCAACATAACCTCTCCCATACAAAAGTTCCAACCCCTTTTACAATCGGCTAAGGCCTCTATTTATAGGCAAAGTTAAGTAGTGGAGTACAGCTCATCTTTACTTCGAAGAGAATCACACAATTCATATGATTCTACTTTTTACTTCGCCCAAGCCATTTTCAATAAAGTTTTTCCATTTATTTCGCGATAACTTTGATACTATGTCGGGACAGCTGTCTCTATTTCTTGCACAACAATCTTATCTTCGCCTAACTTGTTATTCTTCGTGAGTTATCTTCTAGCCCAAATAAAGGTACTTCGTTAATGACCGTTCTGCCGAATTGGACTTCGTAGATTCAATATTCGTTAAAGTAAGTCTGACAACTGATTTGACTAGTCACTGACGTCTCTTCTCGGGGTTGATGAAGATCTTCTAATTCAGATCTTCTTCGTAGATCTCATTCAACCTCGTTTGACCACGTGGCGAGTAGGATTTCTGTACCTACATGGTTCTTACTTTTACGTCTCTTACGAGCGTGATAAAGATCGGAAGAGAGTCATTCCTAGGGAGAAGGTATGCAGAGGAAGGCACATTCAATAAACTAAATGTTATTTTGTATATTATGGTTTAGTTTAGGATAGAGGGTTATCCTAACCCTTCAAGGGAGAGTGGTTATGCCCTGCAGATCTTTCATGTCTGCTTCATCTTTCTTGTTCGGTTGTAAATTTAAATTTTGTGTAATTTTGTTCAGTTTACAGTGTTTGAAAACTTATATTACCGAGCAAAAAAAAAGGTGATTAAAAACTTATTCTCCCCAGTAATAGTGCACTAGCCGTGTGCCTCTGGCCTCTGGGTGTGCTGTTGCATGAATAAATGCGTTATTGTGGGGAAAACCTTGAACGTATAATATAGATGTGCATAATAGCAGGTGCTAAATGTATGAAACGGTGCCATGAAACTAAAGCTAGTCAGCCTAATTGACTGTCTGCCTTGAATAAGATGCACTTAAGTTCTTACGATGTATGCACCTTACACTGTCCTCTCAATAGGCTCTTCATCACTTTTGAGTTTCAGTTAAAGCACAATGACTTGTTGTAAAGGAAGAAAAGTTGTGCTGCTGAATTTGTTGTTAACAATCTCAGGTGGAAACAAGAATCCTGTATCCCTGCAGTTGAAAATTATGTGTGTTGCTTGCGTATCTGGTATTTTTGGTTTTGCAAAGGTCTGTACATGAATATGATGAATGGAATCAGGTAAGCATTTTATTTTCTCCAGAAACCAAATTTGAATCTTTATGTACTAGAGGGCTTTAAGCATAATTAATTACACCTGACAATTTACACAGACAGAAATGACAGAGAACTTCAGAAAAAGAAAGAAAGAAAGAAAAAAATACATGGTAAAAGGTTTCATTTATTAAAATTTTATTGTGAAAGTATTAAAATTTACAACATATATTAGCCACTCTCAGTGCAACAACATCAACTAATCTCCAATACCCAAACCACCATTTCTCTTTCTTTAGAAGCAAAACAAGGAATAGACCCCAGAATCCTACTCCAAACCCCAGGGCAACAATAGCATACAACAACAACTTCTCTTTAGCATCCTCTTTATCATCTTGATAACTTTCATTTGGAGGATTGCTATCAGTAACGTTACTTCTCCGATCACCCTCGCAAGTGTGGTTCGTGTAGAAGCCACACAACAAACTATTGTTGAGATATGCTGAACCATCTCCACTTAATGTGTCAAAGTGGGCTTCTCTTGGGATCCTACCACTCAAGTTATTGTAAGATAGGTTCAAATACCCAAGATAACGTACTAATACTAAAGATTGTGGGATCTTTCCAGATAATTTGTTGAAACTCAAATCCAAAGATTCTAAACCACTCATGTTTCCAACACTCTTTGGGATTATGCCGGAAAAGTGATTATGTGATAAATTAAGAGTGGAAAGCCCTTGCAAAAGACCAATCTCATAAGGGATGTTCCCCTCAAGAGCGTTGCACGATAGATCGACTCCAGAACTATAGGTGTACAATTTCTCAAACTGCATCACGATCCCTTTGATCACCATCTGCAACTGGACACTAACAACAGAATAGCCAAGAAATTGGTCTAAAGAATATGCATCATTAGGTCTACTTCTTAGCATCATTAAGTTCCCTATTTTCCTAGGAAGAAACCCGGTTAAATTGTTCTCTGATAAGTCTAATATTTGGAGATTTTTCAAATGAATAATCTCTTCAGGGATTGACCCATTGAACTTATTTAACCTTAAAGAAAGGATCGTTAGGTCGTGGAGTGAACCAAACACGGTGGGTATTCTTCCTCCAAAGTGGTTATTTGCTAAGTTCAGAACTTGCAACTTCTGAAGCATGCTGATGAAGTTAAGAGGACTACCGTCGAGATTGTTGTCATTTAGTTGAAGATATGACAATGATTTTAGTTGTTGAAGCTCACTAGGAACATTCCCCGTGAGATTGTTGGCACCAAGGTTTAGAGAGTTGAGATAAGTACAGTACCCTATACTAGTAGGTATGATCCCTGATAAATTGTTGTTTGAAAAATCCATAAATGTAGGATTAGATTCTGAATCTTTAGAGCATATGAAAAATGGAATCAAACCTGAAAATTCATTCCCAGCTAGATTAATGGTAGAAAAACTCGAAAGCCTTTTTCCATTTTCTTTCGAGAGTTCACCACTGAGTTTATTATTTGATAAATCAAAAGTGGATAATACATGAACAGAAAAACCTCCAGAAGAAGATCCAGAGTTATCGAAAGGTGGAAAAGGTAGTGGAGGAAGATGACCACTAAGTTTGTTTTTGGAAACATCGAATATATATAAATTTTTGAGTTTGGATACACAGGAAGGAATCACCCCTGTTAGGTGATTATGAGACAAATTCAAACGCCGAAGGTTACTTAATTCACAGATGAAAGTAGGGAATAATCCTTTCAGATTGCATGATGGCAACACTAACGAGTCTAGTTTAAACTTAGAGTATGAACTGAAATTTTGATCTATAACTACAGTTAGCCGCCTACTAGAACGCAGGTCTATGGAAGTCAGGTCTAGTTCGTTTAACAAAGATATCAACGAAACGTTCCCCTCGATAGAGTTTTTCATAAACATCAAAGACAGTAAGGTTTCGAAGCTTTGATATGCAACCTGGTATGGTTCCTGTTATGTTATTACTATGTAATGAAAGTATATGAAGAGAAAACATATTGCAGATTGATTTTGGTATGAAACCTTGGAGTTTATTGGTAGCCAAGTCGAGATAGTTCAGAAATTTGAGCTTGGATATCGAGGAATCAATATAACCTGTAATGTTATTACCTGCGAGTTCTAGAGTCTGCAATCGGGAAAGATTATAGATTGAAGAAGGTAAAGTCCCTTGAATTGAACAATAACCAGCATCAAGGCTGACCAATAATGGCGCATTTGAAATAAAACTCGGAATTGATCCGCTTATATTAGTGAAAGATAAGGAAATCCTTTGAAGCTTAGGCCATTGATGTTGGAAAAACCTTACTAGATCTGGATGAAAATTAGAATTACCGCTCAAATCAAGCTCTTTAAGTTGAGGAAAATATGGTATAACTGAACCTTCTAGTCCACAATTAGATAAGTCGAGAGTAGAAAGTGAAGTTAAATTCCCAAGCTGTACTGGTAGATTCAGACTGATACCGGAATTCTGACTCAGTTTGAGGGACGATAGACGAGAAAGATTGTGGAACCCATTGATTGGAAAAATAGCACTTGCTATATTGCAGTTTGAAAGATCAAGATCTCGAAGGTTGGATAGATAAGATATATGTTCAGCAAATTTGTATCGGGATGATGTGGTCTCATAGAGATCAATACCACTCAACCTTAATACCTGTAAATTTCCTAAGCTTCTCATCCATTTTGTAGATGATAATTTTAGGCATGATGTAGAAACATAATAAGGGTTTGGGTTGTTCCGAGAAAAATCAACTGTGCAAGATAAATCAAGATAGCGTAGAGACGTTAAGTTGGCGAATTGTGTGGATATTGATGATGATAAGTTGGAGTTGGCGAGATCAAGATGAGTGAGTTTATTTAGATGAGAAATCTGAAGTGGAATTTCTGAGTCCTGAAAATTGTTCAAGGCAAGATCAATATATTCGAGAGTAATCTTGAACAGGGAAGGAGAGAACTTACCGTGTAATGCGGAATTTGGTTTTTCAAGATCGGAATTGCCAGATGAAGAAGATTCTTTGAGGTAACTTTCTAAATCTGTGTTTCTAAGTTGGATGGAAATGACACGAAAAGAGTCATAGGAACATCTAATTCCCTGCCAATTACAACAGTTTTGGTGTTGGTAGCTGTCTTTCCACGATGACAACCGATTAGCAGGGTCTTCCAACGAGGATCTGAAATCAAGAAGAGCTCTTCTATCCTGTTCATGACATCCTTGACTGGTTAGTGGGATGCTGATAACAAAAGAGAGCCAGAAATGAAGACGAATGAATAGATGGCACAATGAAATCAATTGCGTATTCTTACTGAACAAACTCATGGCTAATTAATGACGGATGCAAGCACTTGAATACAATTTATTAGTTATATAATTATACAGACTGCAGAGGTATAACGTCCATTTATATAAATGTACAGTACCTCCTCTTAATTAGTTTTTAGATTATGAGTGGACATAGTTGAATAAAGAGATTTTCATAGGCAGTGAATCAAATGATAAGAACCTTCCTTGGTCATCCCCTATGTATCCTCCTTATCTCCTCCTCCCTACTGAACCGACCGACCGACCGACCCATAAGAAAAAATTGCAGGTTCCATCATAATCAAGAAAGCTATTCTCGCTTTACGTTGCCAAAGTAGATCAATGGGAGGTTGAAATTTGACAGCTAGCTTGTCAGTCTAGTACTACTAGTGAAGCCGAGCTATCGAAACACATACGAGCATAGAGTTAGATTAGTGATCGGTTATGGAGCTTCATTTTTCACCAAAGAGTATAGGGATATTCGCGTTATATATTCAACCGACAATCTCTGTAGTAATAATATTGCTGTGAGGAACTTTTTGTGCGGCGGCTCTGTCTGTGAACAGATATTCTATCAGCGAGCCATTAGCTTGGCTTGGTTTACGAACTAATGAAAGGAGACAACCCCCCGTCCCGGTCCTCAAGTAAACTAACGTGCCAATGTGCCATTAGCTGGTACAGGTCCAAGTAGTTGACTCGGGGTAGTGGGGTGAGTTTGACTTGAAATTACTTGAAAAAAGGGCCCAATATTAGTGCTTCATCTCTCATTTACAAGAAATTTTCCAATCACTTGATTGTGGCCATGACTTTTGGTTATTCTCAGAACCACTTTTCTTCAGTAGTTCAGTGTAACTATCACTAATGGGACATGCCAAAAAAATCTCAATCTGACAAGCCATGCATGCTAGTAAATGGGACTCTACAATTTGTCTGTGGATTCATTGACAAATTAGACAAGTGGGACTCTACAATTTGTATGAAACACCGTAATTATTCCTTCAATTAATAATCTTCTAAACTAATACTCCCTCCGTCCCTAATATATAATATATAGGCGGAGAAGATGAAATCTCTTAGATTAAGAAAATGCATAGATTTTATAAATTTTCATGTTTTTTTTTGTTTATACCCCTTGTCTTATTCTCAATACAATTTCCCATACAACATAAATAAGGGTATATATGTCAAAAAAGTATCTTGGAATTAGAATTCCGCCTATCTAATGGGACTAGAAAAATCCAATATTCCGCCTATATAATAGGGACGGAATAGTAGAATTTCAGGTCCTAATTAAGATTTGACTCATTCGATTAATGATCACTCTAAAACTTGTATTAATTGAAAGAAGTTATACTGTATTTTGACTTGCCCTAACCACATATTTTAAGTTGGTAAAAAAGGTATTTTAAGTTGGTAAAAGTTTAGTCAGAAATCTGCTTTGTAATGGCAGAAATGAAAGTAATATTCAGAACAAGAAGAGAAAGATGAGATGGTGAAAGATTTACCATCATTCATTAACATTTTATTAGTACACCATACAATTAGCAACTCTCACTGCAACCAAATCTACTAATCTCCAATACCTAAACCACCATTTTTCTTTCTTTAAAATCAAAACAAAGAATAGACCCCAAAATCCAAATCCAAATCCCAAAGCAACGATTGCTATTAGAATACGGGCATCCAACTCAAAACCAATTGGCTATGAGTGGAGAGGCCCTAATAGATTATAAACCGCGGGATCTTAAATAACCCAACCATGTGGGACTAATAATCTCAACACGCCCTCACGTGTAGCCTCAGTAAGTCTTACAAACACGTGGACAATTAAATCGGGTAGACGCGAGTAAAGGTGCGGTCAATGACTCGACACAAAATAGCCTGCTCTGATACCATATTAGAATACGGGCATCCAACTCAAAACCAATTGGCTATGAGTGGAGAGGCCCTAATAGATTATAAACCGCGGGATCTTAAATAACCCAACCATGTGGGACTAATAATCTCAACAATTGCATACAACAACAACTTATCTTTCACATTTTCTTTATCATCTTCATAACCTTCACTTGGAAAATTACCATCAGCATCAGTAGGATTACTTTTCTGATCATCCGCGCAAGTTTTATTTACGGAGAAGCCACACAACAAACTGTTGTTGGCATATGCTGAACCATCTCCGCTCAATGTATCAAGGTGAAGTCCTCTGGGTATCCTGCCAATTAAGTTATTATAAGATAGGTTCAAATATCCAAGAAAATCTAGTGATGCTAAAGATTGTGGGATATGTCCAGACAATTTGTTGAAACTCAAATCCAAAGACTCCAAGCTACTCATGTTTCCAACACTCTTTGGGATTATACCGGAAAAACGATTATGTGATAGATTAAGTGAGGAAAGCCCTTGCAGAAGACCAATCTCTTTAGGAATGTTCCCCTCTAAAAAATTGCACGAAAGGTCGATTGCCGAATTATAGTTATATAGTTTCTCAAACTGTATCATGATTCCTTTAATCACCATCTGTAATCGCATATCAATGAAACCGGAGATATCGTCTAGGGAGAAAACATTATCATCTCTACTTAATAGCGGTCTTAAGTTTCCAATGTGCCTTGGAATCATCCCTGTGAAATTGTTTTGCGATAAGTCTAATATCTGGAGTTGGTTAAAGGGATGAATCTCTTTTGGGAGTGACCCATTGAAATTATTTGACCTCAAGGAAAGGATCCGTAGTCCATGATGCGAACCAAAGAATGTGGTAATACTGCCTCTGAAATGGTTATTTGCTAAGTTGAGAACCATCAAGTTTTGAAGTTTCCTGATGAAGTTAAGAGGAAAACCACCGAGATTGTTTTCATGTAGCTGAAGATACACTAGAGACTTGGCATGTTTAAGCTCACTTGGAATATTTCCTGTGAGATTGTTTCTTCCGAGGTTTAGAGATTCAAGATAAATACAGTACCCTATACTAGTAGGTATCATCCCAGATAATTTGTTGTTTGAGAAATCTATATATATAGGATTGGATTGTGAATCTTCTGAACATATGGAAAATGGAATTGGACCTGAAAGTTGATTCCCAGATAGATTGATGGATCTGAAACTAGTCTGTCTTTTTGCAGTATCTATTGAGATTTCACCACTGAGTTTATTATTTGATACATCAAAAACAGATACTACAAAAGATGATCTGGATTCAAAAGAAAACATATCAGATTTAACGAAAGGTGGAAAAGGAAGAGGAGGCAGAGGACCACCAAGGTTGTTGTTGGAGATATCGAATGTAAGGAGATTTGGGAGTTTAGCGATACAAGAAGGAATAACTCCTGTCAGGGGATTATGAGACAAATTCAAAGACTGAAGATTGCTCAATTTACAGATGAAAGTAGGGAAAAATCCTTTTAGATTGCATGATGGCAAACCCAAATACTCTAGTTTAAATTTAGAGTACTGATGGAAATTTTGATCTACAACTACGGTTAGCCTGTTGGAGCCCAGATTTAGGGAAGATAGGTCTAGTTCATTGATCAAGGATATCAACGAAACGTTACCTTGGAAGTTATTATCAGACATGTCGAGCATTTTTAAGAATTTTAGATTGGATATTGAGGAATGGATATAACCTGAAATGTTATTATAAGAGAGGTCTAGATACTGTAAACGAGAAAGATTGTAGATTGTGGGAGGTATAGATCCTTGAATTGAAGAAGAATTAGCGAAAAAGGTGACCAATAATGGCGCATTTGAAATCGAAACTGGGATTGATCCATTTACATTAGTAAAGGATATATCAAGTGTTTGAAGTTTTGGCCATGGATGTTGAAACATTCTTGTTAGATCAGGACGAAGATTAAGATTCAAACTCACGTCGAGCACTTTCAGTTGAGGAAGATAAGGAACTGAACCTTCTAGTCCACAACGATATAAGTCAAGAGTAGAAAGTGAAGTTAAATTAGCAATCTGAACTGGGATTTTGGAACTGAGAAGAGGATTGACATTTATGTTGAGAAATGATAGACGAGAAAGATTGTGGAAACCATGGATCGGGAAAATCGTAGTAGATATATAACATTGGGAGATATCAAGATACTTTAGATTGGAAAGATATGATATGTGTTCAGCAAATTCTTTTTGAAGATGTGGCCATAGATAGATTGTTACCATTCAACTTTAAAACTTGTAAATTTATTAACCCTCTCACCCATTTTGTAGATGATATATGTAAGCACGAGGGATAATAATAATAGAAGTCGTCTCTGCAAGATAAATCCAGGTAGCTTAGAGACGTTAAGTTGGTGAATTGTGTGGAAATTGAAGCTGAGAAGTTTGAGTTGGAGAGATCGAGATGAGCGAGTTTGGTTAGATCAGAAAGCTGGATTGGGATCTGTGATTCCTGAAAATCGTTGAAAGAAAGATCAAGATATTCCATATGTGTAATGTTAGAAAGGGATGGAGACAGTTTACCATGTATTGCAGTATTTGGTGGCACACCATAAGGATCTTCAAGGTAGTGCATTTCGAGCTCCGTATTCCGTAGGTCAATTATGATGACATGATTGAATGAGTCATGGGAACATTCAATTCCATGCCAGTGACAACAGTTTTCATGTTGGCTTCCTTGTTTCCATGAAGATAAACGGTTTGAAGGGTCAGTCACAGATAATTTGAAATCTAAAAGTGCTCTTCTTTCCTGTTCGCGGCATCCATGACATGCTAGTGGGAACAGAGCGATGGTAATACATGAAAAGATCAAGAAATGAAGTCGAAGATAAAATGAAGTTATACGAGTACTCTTACTTAACGAATACATGACTAATTCTAAAAGAGCTTTATCTATGATAGACATGAATGTGCAGAATGGCGTAGGTATAGACTGGTACTTATAGCAATTTTTTGCATTTTAATTAATTCAACCCAACTTGTTTAATTATTTCAAATTTGGTCAGATTTCATTTATATTGTACTAGATCTTTTTGACTTGGAAAAATGTATGCTTGATTAGAATTTCTTTCATAGATAAGATTTTAGGTTTCGAGTGTACATGGTTGAATAAAACACTTGCATATGGAGTTAGTCAAATGGGAAGACCATATGGCGATTGGTACTAAGAACCTTCCTCGATCATCTCCTATTGATGCTACTCCAACCCCACCTAGTCCTCATTTCCTTCGTATTGGACCCATTAGAGAAAATGGAGGTTCTCTTATAATTAGGAAAGGCAATTCAGGCGGTTTCCTCCTCACCATATATTTAGTCAAGTCTTCATTAAGATCCATAGTGAATCAATGCTCTTCATTTTCCTTCTACTTGCTTTATTATTAGTAAAATGTCGATTACAATGTGTACTTCTGTCTGATGGAGCTTTCGGTTTATTAGCAAAATCATGAGGTAATCATCTTGTTAAATGGATAAAATACGGTAGTTATGACATAGACTCTCCCTCATTGGGGATATCTTAGGCGAGTACACCTCTTTAGTGTGCACATGGAGGTTGCATGGACCTTTAGGTAGTGGTGTAAAACGTGCCGGCCCGGCACACGAAGTGGCGTGCTTCACGTGCCATGTGCCGTGTTGTGCTGTGCTAACGATTTAAACGTCTTTGTCGTCTTTGTGCTTTACTAGTCAAAAGCTAGGCACAGCACAGCCCACGGGCACAGCACACGAATAAACGTGCCGTGCTGGAACACGTGCTATAAACAATTTGAAATCACTTAATGTATACATTAAGTCGGACATTATCACAATAATTTAATTAGAAAACATATCATTTGAAATTATTTCAAGTAAAATTAACAAGTTTATTCAATAAAAAGAAATAGCCCATCAAATATGAAATTGGATTATTGTCATGTAAATTAATGTTCTAGTTAAATATAGGTGACGCCATTATAACAACGATATTGAAATATATTTCCAAATATTAAGGTATTATATGTGTTGTTATAAATAAGTCAGCATAAAATGTTAAAAACTAGTTAGAATAATGACTCTTTTGTGAAATATATAAAAAATGTGATGTATTATGCCTTGTTATATGGTGTATTTGTACATGTTATGACGTGCTCTCTTAACGTCTTTGTGTTGGGTCGGGCCACGTGCTTATCCGTGCTTAGCGTCTTTGTCTTTGTCTACTCTTGTGCCAATTAATCAAACCCAAAGACGTCCCATTTAACTAACGTGTTGTGCAGTCTTTGGGCTAAGTCACGTCTTTGGGTCGAAGCCGTCTCTCAAATTTTAGCGTCTTTGTCTTCTTTGTCTTCGTCTTTGCACAACCCAATTTACACCTCTACCTTTAGGAATCCATTTTCCGAGCAAAGAAAAAGCTCATTAGCGACTTCTTAACCATGCACCGGTTAACAAGAGTACAAGAACCTTAACTACACCGGATTTAGTGATTAGCAACGGTGAGCGGCAGTTGCAAAGTGGGTTCGCACCGGTTCATCTGTCTCAAAAGTCGATTTTGCAATTGTTTGCAACGATAAGCTTCCGTTTTAAATGCTATTGGCAAAAAAAATCGCAACTGTTACTAAAAAAAGTGCCTCCGGCGTAATCTTATCCCAAGGATTATGTCACGCATGCGAGTTTTTGTTGAGCATGGAATATTCACATGTTGTGATGCTTAGAATGATATGAGGTTTATGTTTCTTTGTTGATTGATAGAAGTTCCTGTTCTACAGTACGTGTATTAGCCCTTTGCATGAGGGCACATCACGCATCTCAAATTAGAAATTAAAACTCGAGTTGGGTGCATTTAAATTTACATCAAAACACAATTACATGTTACTGTAACTGCATGTAAATATACAAATCTCCAATACACCATAGTTACAAGATAAAGACAAGCGCACATGTTTTACTATCAATTATCTCCTAATACAATCTATTATTCTAACTGCAACACAATCAACAATTCTCCAATACGGAAACCACCACTTCACTTTTTTCAGAAGCAAAACAAAGAATAAACCCCAAAATCCAACTGCAAATCCCAGAGCAATGACACCGTAAAACAATATTCTCTCATTTGCATCCTCTTGAACATCTTCTTCAGATTCGTTTGTATGGCTAGTATCTCTAGTTCTAGTAGCCTGATCACCATCACAAATTCTCGTACTGGGTTCTCCACACAAAAAATCATTCCCAACGTAAGCCCAGCCATCAACACTTAACGTATCGAAGTGAGTCCCTCTTGGAATCCTGCCACTCAACTTATTGTAGGATAAATTTAGAACACCAAGAAAGTCAAGTGATGACAAAGATTGCGGAATATGTCCAGAGAGTCTATTGAAACTTAAATCCAAAGACCCTAAACTAGACATGTTCCCTACACTCCTAGGAATGTCACCGGATAAATGATTATGGGACAAATTAAGTGTTGCAAGTTCTTTTAACAAACCTAACTCTATAGGAATTTTTCCATCAAACATGTTGCAAGATAGATCAATTCCTGAACTATAGTTGTATAACTTTTCGAATTGTATCATGATCCCGTTGATCACCATCTTCAATTGGATATCCATGCCATTATAGAACTCAGAAGAGTTGCTTATTAAACCCCCTCCAGTATTTCCCATATATTTTAGGAATCCGACCTGTAAGATTGTTTTGTGATAAATCTAATATTTGGAGATTCTCCAAATGATTAATCTCTTGGGGGATTGACCCATTGAACTTATTTGACCTCAAAGAAAGAATGCGTAATCTGATAGCTTTACCAAATGCAGTGGGTATACTGCCTTCAAAGCTATTATTTGCCAAGTTGAGAACTTCCATATCTTGAAGTCCACTAAGGGCATTGAGAGGAGTACCATCGAGATTGTTGTCATTTAGTTGAAGATATGACAATGATTTTAGTTGTTCAAGTTCATGTGGAAGCATTCCAGTGAGATTGTTTGTGCCAAGGTTTAGAGAGAAGAGATCCATGCAGTATCCAATACTAGTAGGAATAATCCCGGACAATTTGTTGTTCGAGAAGTCAATAATACCAGGATTAGATGCTGAGTTTTTAGAACATATAGAGTAGGGAATTGAACCTGAAAATTTGTTGCTGGACAGGTTTATATCTACACCATCTCCTGAATCTTTTGAAAATATAGAAAAGGGGATTCGACCTGAGAGTTCATTGCCAGCTAGATTAATGGAATCAAAACTAGAGAGTCTTTTTTCCAGTTTCTGTTGAGATTCACCACTCAGTTTATTATTTGATAAATCAAAGATATTGCCGACACCTAGAGGTGGAAGAGGCAGAGGACCATGAAGTTTGTTGTTGGAAAGATTGAAGGTGCCGAAATTTTGGAGTTTGGAGAAACAATAAGAAGGGATCAATACTGCTAGATGATTTTGAGACAAATCCAAATTCTGAAGATGAGATAATTTACAGATGAAAGTAGGAATAATCCTTCTAAATTGCATGATTGCAAAGCAACATACTCTAGTAAAAATTTAGAGTACAAATGGAAACGCTGATCTATATCTACTGTCAACCTATTTGAGCTTAGGTCTAGCCAAGTTAGGTTTGACTTGTTAATGAAATTCATCAAAGAAACAGTGCCCGCAATCGAGTTTCGAGAGACTCCAAAGACATTAAGGTGTTTGAGCTTCGTAACACAACTTGGTATGGTTCCTGTTATGTCATTATCATCCAAGACAAGTTCTCGAAGAGATAAAATCTTGCAGATTGAAACAGGTATATGGCCTGTTATGTTATTATTAAGGGAGGTACAAAGACTGCAATCTTAAAAGGTTATAGATCGAAGAAGGTAAAAACCCTTGGATTGAACAGCTACGAGCATCAAGACTGATCAATAACGGTGCATTTGAAATTGAACTTGGAATTGATCCGCTTACATTAGTATGTGATACGGAAAGTCTTTGAAGCTTAGGCCATTGATGTTGAAACATTCTAGTTAGATCAGGATGAAGATTATAATTTAAGCTCACATCGAGCACTTCAAGTTGAGGAAGGTAAGGAACTGAACCTTTTAGTCCACAAAATGATAAGTCAAGAAATGACAGCGAAGTTAAATTCGCCATATGTATGGGGATTTTGGAGCTGAGTTTGCGGTTGGAACTCATTTTAAGATAGGATAGACGAGAAAGATTGTGAAAATTATGAATGGGAAAAATTGGGGTAGATATAGAGCAATCAGAGATATCAAGGGACTTTAGATTGGAGAGAAATGAAATAGATTCACCAAAATTGTTTTTCGAAGATGTGGCCTTAGACAGATCAATACCACTCAGTTTTAAGACCTGTAAATTTATTAACCCTCTCAACCATTTTGTAGATGAAAGTATTAAACATGACGAAGAATATGCTCCACAAGATAAATCGAGGTACCTTACTGATGTTACGTTGTTGAATTGTGTTGAAATTGAAGCCGAGACGTTCGAGTTGGAGAGATCGAGATGAGCGAGTTTAGTTAGATTAGAAAATTGAAGTGGGATTTGTGATTCCTGAAAATCGTTGAAGGCAAGATCAAGATATTCCAAATGTGTAATGTTAGAAAGGGAAGGAGAGAGTTTACCGTGAAGTGCAGTATTTGGTGGCATTCCAGCAACGTCTTCTTGGAAGTTCTTCTGAAGGTTTTTATTTCGTAGGTCAATTGAGATAACATGTAAAGTATCTTGAGAACATCCAATTCCATACCACTGACAGCAGTTTTCATGTTGGATTCCTTGTTGCCATGACGACAAACGATTTGAAGGGTCACTTAATGATAATTTGAAATCTAAAAGTGCTGTTCGCTCGTAGTCATGGCATCCATGACAGGGCAGTGGAAATTTGTGATGCTGATTAATATAAAGAACAAGGAATGAAGATAGATAAGATGAATAGAAAACGAAGTTATATGATTACTCTTACTGAACGAATTCATGGCTAACCGATGACTAGTGCAACTTTAATAAATTTTATATCAACAATATAATTAAGTGTTTGCTTTGATCCAATGAATGTGCAGAGAAAGGCTTAGTTATAGATTGGTATTTTTAGCATTTTTATAATTTTGGTCAATTATTTCAACTTTTGTTGGATTTTTATTTACACTGTACGCCTGATGACTTGGAGACTCTAAAGTCACACTTTAGTATTTTTTTTCTTTCTTTTTAGCGTTGGTCACAGCAGTATTACGCCCATATGCAGCTTCAGCTTCTATTAAAAAAATGCAATTTCTATTTAAGACTTGAATATTCAGTCAATCAAATTGACCGTATGGCGATTCGTAAGAACCTTCGTAGGTCAACTGTTCTGGATGCTCCCTTATTTGACCGACCCATAAGATAAATTGGAGGTTCCATCACAGTCAAGAAAATCAATTCCTGCTTAAAAATAAATAAATTAATTAATTAATTAAAAATTACACTGTTGCCAAAGTAAATCCATATAGGCCAAGTCTTATCTAATGGAGTAGGCCAAAGTAACTATGTTACCACTCTTTGTTTACGAAATTTACTGATTATTTACAATGTCGCAACTAAAAAAAACAAGATCATATATTGTATTACTATTTATCTGGGAATACAACCTACTATTCTAACGGCGACATAATCCACAAAAATCCAATATGGAAACCACCATTTCTGCTTTCTGAGAAACAAATCAATGAACAGATCCCAAAATTCAATTCCAAATCCCAGAGCAATTACACCATAAAACAATATTCTTTCCTTTGCCTTCTCTTTATCATCTTCTTTAACTTCCTCCTTATGCTTAGTATCACCATCACAAAGTTTATTTGTCGGTTCTCCACACAGCATATCATTACCAACATATGCCCAACCGTCAACGCCAAGTGTGTCAAAATGATCACTGTTGGGCCGGTCCCTCCTTATGGTCCAACAAAGGAGTCCCCTTAACCAATGGGAGGAGTTGATAGTGGTTGCCTTGTTATGTTATAACAAGAGCAAAAGGCATCAGAAGATGAATAAGAATTCTCACAAACCCTTGTGAAGAAAGAGAAAGAGAGGAAGAAGAAAAGAGAGAGAGTGTAGCCACCATTAGAGTTGATCTTTGGTGATGTTTTTGGAGTTATCTTGAAGAGAAGAAGAAAGGGTTCTTAGCTAAGGATCTATTGCTTGTTGTGGTGTAGATTGATTTATCAATTTCCACATCTCTTCAAAGGGGAAAAATCTAGGGTTTGCTCAAACTCTAGTAGTTTCAGTAATGCGCATAGCGGCTCGGATTTGGTAAGTCTCCCCAACAAGTGGTATCGAGCTTTTGGGTTGAGCTAATCCTCTGCAATGACTAAGCTAGTACTAGTAATAGAATGGTCAATTTGACCGGTGAGAACTTTGTGATATGGAAGGCGAAGATGGAAGACTCAAGTTATATTGTAAAGATCTCTATGGTCCAATAGAGAAGAAGGGAGTGAGGCACGAGAAGACAAGTGAAGAAGATTGGAAAGTTACTAATTAATCGTAAAAGCGAGTTGGTTTCATTCGTTAGTGGATTGATGATGGTATTTTTCATCATGTGGCTAGTGAGACACTAGCATATTCTTTGTGGACCAAGTTAGAGAAGATATATGATCAGCAGTCTCCTTGTGCAAAAGCTCTTCTATTCAAAAGGCTTGGAAAGCTGTGCTACAAGGAAGGGAGTTCAATGGCGCAACATTTAAATGAAATGAAGGGTATTATGAATCAGCTTACATCTATGGAGCTGATAATTCCTGAAGAGATTCAAGCTTACTTGTTGTTAAATACTTTACCAGACAGTTGGGAGCCATTGAGGAATTGTCTCAGTGTGTTGGTCACTTTCGCAGTGTGTTGGTCACTTTGGAATGAGAGAAACCGAAGAGTAATGGCTCACAAGAGACCCAAGAGTGTAGCAGAGACAATCATTGAGATTAAGAATATCATATATATCTGGGGGAACATCAAAAATAGTTCTTTGCAATCTCTTTTAGAGACTTTATCATTCACTGGAAAGTCATTCTCGACTCCAGATGACAGAAAGATTTTGTAACAGAAAGAACTGGTTATGTCCCGAGAGCCTAACCATTTGTACAAACTAAAATGGGGGCCCTTGTGCCTTATTAATTTTTTTTTTTTATATATCAACGTTTTCGGTCAAAAAATAATAATTTTGCACATATACTGAGCGTATGCCGAGCACATTTACACCTTTAAGTTTCCGTGAATTATAATGTTGTGCATTTTAAAACCAGATAAACTATGGAGTATTATTATTTCTTAGGTACTCGATTTGAAGTATGTTGTGTATTTTTAAAACCCGTAAACTATCTGACTCGGGGTAGTGCCGTAGTGGAGTGAGCTTGACTTGATATTACTTGAAAAAAGGGCCCAATATTAGTGCTTTATCTCTCATTCACAAGAAATTTTCCAATCACTTGATCGTGGCCATGACTTTTGGTTATTCTCGGAACCACTTTTCTTCAGTGTAACTATCACTAATGGGACATGCCAAAAAAATCTCAATTTGACAAGACATGCATGATGGTCAATGAATTTTTTCTCTGTGGATTCACTGACAAATTAGACAAGTGGGACCCTACAATTTGTATGAAACACCATAATTATTCCTTCAATTAATAATCTTCTAAACTAATACTCCCTCCGTGGCTTAGTCCTATGGGCTAGATATCTAGCTGCTAGATTGGCCATCTACGTCAGCCTGGACAACCTCCTAACCCCTATGGGATGACCAATCTAGAGCGGTAAACGCCGAATCGATCGGCGTCCAACGCCGCTCCATTCAGCGTCCAAAAAAGCTTTTTGTCTCCTGCTATCATTTCTTCTATGCCTTTTACCTAATGACACCATGACATGGGACAGCTATTGAAGTTACATCACGTAATGAAGTACATCTATTGAAGTTAATGACGAGTGAGACATGTCTATGGTACAGCTATGGTACTTGTTCATCTTCTTTTTTATCTAAAGAAATTAATTGAAGTACACTCAGCTATGGTACATCTATTGAAGTTACATCACGTAATGACGAGTGAGTTTTCTACCAATCAGTACAAATGTACAACATTTTATCTCCACACTCAACGCCGTTCCATTCAGCGTTATTCTCTAGAATATTCGTACAACGCCGAACCATCCAGCGTTTGCATCACTTTTTGAGCGCCGCACCATTCAGCGTTTCAATCTCGCCGATAGTGCGACTGCGAGCAACTAGGAGAGAGAAGTAGCCAGATTGAGTGTTAACTTTTTTCCCACACTTTTTTCATGATTTGCAACACTTTTTGGCCAATCTAGCACTCCAATCTAGCCCATAGGACTTAGCCTTATTTAGGCGGAATATTTGATTTTCTTAGTCCCACTAAATAGGCGGAGTTCTAGTTTCAAGGTGTTTTTTGACATATATGGCCCTATTTATGTTGTATGGGAAATTGTATTGATAATAAGACAAATGGTAAAAATAGGAAAAAATATGAAAATTTATAAAAACCATAAAATTTCTTAATCTAAGAGATTTTGTCTTCTCCGTCTATATATTAGGGACGGAGGGAGTAGAATTTCAGGTCCTAATTAAGATCTGACTCATTCAATTAATGATCACTCTAAAACTTGTATTATTTGAAGGAAGTTATACTGTATTTTGACTTGCCCTAACCACATATTTTAAGTTGGTAAAAAAGGTATTTTAAGTTGGTAAAAGTTTAGTCAGAAATCTGCTTTGTTATGGCAGAAATGAAAGTAATATTCAGAACAAGAAGAGAAAGATGAGATGGTGAAAGATCTACCATCATTCATTAACATTTTATTAGTACACCATACAATTAGCAACTCTCACTGCAACCAAATCTACTAATCTCCAATACCTAAACCACCATTTTTCTTTCTTACAAATCAAAACAAAGAATAGACCCCAAAATCCAAATCCAAATCCCAAAGCAACGATTGCATACAACAACAACTTATCTTTCACATTTTCTTTATCATCTTCATAACCTTCACTTGGAAAATTACCATCAGCATCTGTAGCATTACTTTTCTGATCATCCGCGCAAGTTTTATTTACGGAGAAGCCACACAACAAACTGTTGTTGGCATATGCTGAACCATCCCCGCTCAATGTATCAAGGTGAAGTCCTATGGGTATCCTGCCAATTAAGTTATTATAAGATAGGTTCAAATATCCAAGAAAATCTAGTGATGCTAAAGATTGTGGGATATGTCCAGACAATTTGTTGAAACTCAAATCCAAAGACTCTAAGCTACTCATGTTTCCAACACTCTTTGGGATTATACCGGAAAAACGATTATGTGATAGATTAAGTGAGGAAAGCCCTTGCAGAAGACCAATCTCTTTAGGAATGTTCCCCTCTAAAAAATTGCACGAAAGGTCGATTGCCGAATTATAGTTATATAGTTTCTCAAACTGTATCATGATTCCTTTAATCACCATCTGTAATCGCATATCAATGAAACCGGAGATATCGTCTAGGGAGAAAACATTATCATCTCTACTTAATAGCGGTCTTAAGTTTCCAATGTGCCTTGGAATCATCCCTGTGAAATTGTTTTGCGATAAGTCTAATATCTGGAGTTGGTTAAAGGGATAAATCTCTTCTGGGAGTGACCCATTGAAATTATTTGACCTTAAAGAAAGGATTCGTATCCTATGACGCCAACCAAACAATATGGTAACACTGCCTCTGAAATGGTTATTTGCTAAGTTGAGAACTATCAATTGCTCAAATTTACTGACGAAGTGAGGAAGAGTACCATTGAGATTGTTTTCATGTAGCTGAAGATACACTAGAGACTTGGCATGTTTAAGCTCACTTGGAATATTTCCTGTGAGAGTGTTTCTTCCAAGGTTTAGAGATTCAAGATAAATACAGTACCCTATACTAGTACTAGTAGGTACCATCCCAGATAATTTTTTGTTTGAGAAATCTATATATACAGGATTGGATTGTGAATCTTTTGAACATATGGAAAATGGAATTGAACCTGAAAGTTGATTCCCAGATAGATTGATAGATCTAAAAATAGTGTCTTTTTGAATTGGTTTTGAGTTGGAAGCCCACACACTTCTAACATGGTATCAAAGCTAGGCCCGTATGAGAGTGGTATGAGAAGTAGACCCAAAGGGCTGCCTGTCCACCCGTACAGAGATCTACGTTATAGTGGCTTAATCTCCTCCGCCCCACACGTGGAGGGGGAGCATGTTGGAGAAATTATAAAATAGTCCCACATAGCTAACTCCTTAGCCTAGATCTTAATATATAAGGTGTGGGGCCACTCCACTCATTGCCAATTGGTTTTGAGTTGGAAGCCCACACACTTCTAACATGGTATCAGAGGTAGCCCGTATGAGAGCGGAATGAGAAGTAGACCCAAAGGGTTGCCTGTCCACCCGTACAGAGGTCCAAGTTGTAGTGGCTTAATCTCCGCCCTAACGTGGAGGGGGAGCATGTTGGAGAAACTATAAAAGTAGAAATTAACGTTTAATCCCATTTTTATTGGGCTTTAGATATTTTAGTCCTATCACCTAAAGCCTCGTACTCGGAGGTCCAAATACACTAAATCTAATACGAGTTAGTCCTTTTCTTAACGATTCAGTCCAAATCGATTTTTTCTCATGACAAATATAACCCTACTAATTCATTTCATGTGTTTGCCGAGAGAAAAACCTAAGAACAAATCTTAATCTCTACAGGTTTCATCTGAACCAGTACAGTTGAAATCTACAATTCGTAAATTCAAGTTTAAGAAACCTAATTCGATTCAATCTCCATCTCCAAAACCAAAGTTTGAGTATCAATTACCACTTGATTCAGCTCGGAAGCCTTAGTCCTATATCATCTATATCTGTTGTTGAAGAATTATCTTAAAATTGATGCGGAAGGTCGATGAAATCACCAACAACGATTGTAATTTATCTTAATTTTCATCAGCAGAAATGATTAGAAAGGTAAGTTATATCTCGTCCGCATTTTTTATTTCAATCGTAGGTATTAAATTTATTGATTTTGAAAATGAATCCTTGAAATTTTTACGATAAAACCTAGCATCCATGTTTTATCGGTCTGACACGAATAATATTATTTGGAAATTTGGAATACAACCAGTGTTGCTTGTTCTGATTGTCTGGGTATTGAGCGGGCACATAAAATCCCCCCTTTCCTATTTACCAATTTCACTGTTAAATGATATGCCTAGAAGAACATACTCATTTTTCCAGTTAGTGTATATAATAAAAATATTATAGTTCTCTTTGACACAACTTTCTGAAGTTATCTGGTTGTGAGAGTTCATGGTAAGGTGCAGTTTATGATAAACGTATAGCCATTGTGATTAATCTGCATTTGTTTCCATATCTCTTCTCATTCATAATATATAAATTGAATTGGCACATACAGTTGGGGTTCTTTTAGTTGCTACATTTGGAAATGCAACTGTACTGACAAAATTAATTTATGCGTTAAAAAATGGAAGGATGCGCATTGTACAACAATCATTAGTAGGCTCAATTATGTCAAACATGTTGATGGTGCTTGGATGTGCATTCTTTAGTGCTGGTGTTGTTTTCTTCAAGAAAGAACAAGTTTTTAACAAGCTAAGAATAACCCATGGTGAGCATGGTGAAACCTCAGAATCTTCCCTGCCTCATTGATGAAAATTGGCATTGCTGGTAGTTGGTGAGTGTAGTGAAACCTCAAAATCTTCCCTGACTTATAAGGTGGACTTTGAATTCTCATGAAAAAAGGTCTTAATAGACTTAAAATACAACAAATTTATTTGGTATGGTTTTACTGCCATGGTCCGTGGTGGGGGTTATGCAAAACAAAGTCCAAAGAGAATAAAAAACAGAATTGAATGAAATTATTCATAAGGACAGAATTTTTTTTTTTTGATTTCTTAATTAAAGCAAAAAGCCTGGAATTTTTATTGATTGTCCCTTCACAATGCTTTAAATAAGCTGACTCTTTCATCCGTATGGCAAATTTAAAGTAGTAAAAGAAGAAACCGACTCATTCCTAGCCCTCCAACATCTTTAGGTCTCTCACTAAGAATAAGTTAGTTGGCTTCTTTTGAGCTAAACATTCTGTGCTTCTTCAGGATTTGTAATTAGTACGGTTGATTTTCTTGTAACTAGGATATGCAAAGTTAGCATTGAGTAGTTGGTTATAATTTTTTTGCTATACCGCTACTTGAAAGCTACCAAAATAGCTTTTCATCATTTGTTCTGATTGCATCTGTTAAACTGAATAGTCTTTAGCACTAATGATTGGGAATTGTGCTTATGCTATCCAGAATGCGTTCTTCTATCTATCCATGATTAATTTGTAGTTTTTTGTTGGGATACCAACACCAAGTAGACCTTGCAGTTCAGCTACCTTAAGATCCAATTTGTTTATGCTTTCAGTAGGATTTTGTTTATGCTTTCAGTAGGATTTTGTTTATGTTGTCAGTATTTGTTTAGCATTAATTAGGTCCTTAGTTATATCATTGCGTATAAGTACTCTCTGTCATAAATATTAGCTCAATCTTTCGATTAATATAGTTAATTAAGCTCGTTTATGGGTAGTCTTGGAGGTGTTTTTCTTTGAAATTTTGATGGGTCTTCCAGTTAAATCGTTATTGCCACTAAAGTTTGTATGTGTACATAGTTGTACACATGTTGATTACTAAGATGTTCACAGTTGTACACAGTGGCTATTAATGTGTACATAGTTGTACACAGACATAATTTTTTCTGAGGCTGGGCATAATTTTGCATTTTTTTTTGTTTATATTTTTTTTTCTATAGAGCAACTCATTGATGTAGATGTTGTCCGGGTCCAACTTAATGTGCAATAGTTGTATGTATACTGATTATATTATGTTAACAAGAAAGTAAGTTGCATCTCTAATCATATGCTTTGATACTACTTCTATGTGAACCTTCTATTGTTGGAGTTTGAGTAGAGAAGTAACCTTCTAATCATATGCCGATTTCACGCAACTAATCAATCAGATCTATCAAAGATAAACTGATTCTAGTTGGATCCCAACCGACCAAGGTCTGTGCACTAAATCCACAAGATACGAAAACTAATAAGAATTCCTCTTCGTCTTCAAATCTTCTGTTACCTTCAAAAACCTGCACAACAACACTTGAGTGCTCTTGTGTTCAACCACGCATAAAACGAAGTCTGTTAACAATGGATTATCACAAGATATCTTTAAATACAAAGATGGTTTTAAAGATCCTGTCGATACTTTGATCTAGTCTGAGTGAATCTTATATCAGAAGAGAAGATTGTCAAAAATAAACAAACTAGGTGCAATCAAAGTTTCAACAACCGTTAGTCAATAAATCAATACTCAAAAACTAATAACATTGCAATTATCTAATTTCCCACCAACGTTACTCGTAGAGCTTCTTGATCCCACAGAAGTCTTTAAACAAGCGGTCGTAAGAGATTTCACCTAATTAGGATACTTTCCTCTCCGAATAGACGGCTCCACCAGAAAAAACAACAAATGAAGTTTGCCTGGCTCTTAGGATAGTTTGCAAGAAAGGAAAACTCAAGTATTCATAAGAATACGAAGAGATGAACTGGCACGGCAAGACAGCAAAATAGAGTTTCTCTACCAAAAGAACGATATGAGAAGAGGCAAAATGTGGGTACAAAATACCGCACACTCATTTAGTATGCGAAGTAACTCCTTTGGTAGTAAGAGAATACGAACACATACGACATATCTTAGGTGACGAACCAGGTGACGTCACCTAATCACGATTAAATTGTGAAGATCTATGCGGCAGTGAAGAAACCGGGCGGCAATGATAAAGTATACGCGGCATTGACGCACGTCAGATCCGAAATTAGGGGCTTTATTAGCTGTACTACATTATCTAAAATCCTTTAAAAAGATCCCAACGCCTTTGTAGAAGAGGGAGATCTTTTTGGTGAGCTTAGATAAGAAATTTAGGAGATAGAAAGTTATTTAATCCCTAAGTTAGGGTTTTCTCATATCTTTGTACTTATTCTAAGATTTTAATAAAAGTTCTTGAGTATTTCATCATGGTTTCTTAGATAACATCATAGAATATACTAAGGGTGTGGTTGTGAGATTTCTCGCAACTACATTTAGCGCTAAACGGGGAAGACGGGGATTTAAATAGAGTTTCTCCACCTTTATCCTCTTCACCTTCATCATCATCGCTCTCGTAATAGTAGTCAGTGTCAGGCTCAGGAAGCTTCTCGTCTTCATCTACATCGAGAGGTTCCACATCTAATAGAGGAAGTGAGTTATTGAGGAAAACTCGGTCAGCGAGAGTTTGAGCCTTGACGTGAAATTATCGTGCGGCACTCTTCTTAGTGTTCTCTATGGCAACCCCCCATCAAACTTTCAAGATACAAACACCTCCTATTTTCTCTATCTCGGGAAGAGGAAAGTGCTGCGAAAGTCTCCCGCGTTCTTTATGAGCTTTAGCTATATCAGAACTCAACTTGGAGATGGTAGATTGATATGACTTCTAAGATACTGCAAAAAAGACATCTAATTATCACCAGGGCGACAATTTTGCAGCTACAATATACAAGCAATTAAAAAACACAAGTAAACTGAGGCAGTCAGCTCAATGTGACTACCTCCCCTCTGAGAAATGAGGTATTGAGATAAAGCGAGACCACTACTTTTCATATCCTCCATTATCACCAATTAAACCTTAGAGATGAGATCGAATCTTCTTTTCATCTTGAGAAAGAGAAGCATTTTCCTTCACCATGATGTCACGAGACCCCTTTAGCTGTGTATGTTGTTCTCGAAGTTTATTCATTTTCACGGTCAAATTTATCTTGCTTTGGATAATCTTTTCATTCTCCAAGGTTTATTTCTTCATAGACTCATCATGCTGACTTCTCAATATGCGAAGAGATTCCCCTTGATTATTACAAGTCTTATAGAGAATAAGATATTGGCGCGTAAACATCACCTCCTTCTTTAAAAAGAGCCAAAACTACGGCGGGGACACGATATTCATCGATAGAGTTTGATTTCTTAAATCGGCGCTATGCAACAATCGAGAAAGATGGGATACTTGGGAGCCCATAAATTCATTTGATTAAATAAACAAAGATTCTCATTTTTAGGTTCTCAATCTGATCAAGTGAGTATAAATGGTTATTAACTAATCGATCTATTTGACTCTGTAATCTCTCATTATCCGCGCGAGCATATTCAGCAGAATTTTGATAGCTAAATCTCTCCATAATGCGCTTCTGATTTAAGTCTTAACATACACACGAAGAAACTCAGAATACGAACGCAAGTATATATTCATTTTAAGCGATTAGAAAAAGAAAGATAAACATACCTCTGAGTTCTTGATTCTTATCGCGGATATTTTCAGATACAAGAGATTCAGCTTGGAGGTCCCCTTTAACTTGGAATTCTGAGAAGAAAGATCTAGTATGGTACTACTAGACTTAGAGAATCCCTCAGTTTGGACCAGGCGACGACGAGATCCCTAAGGAAGAAATAAAACAAATATAAAGACGCTATAAAGTAACATGAATAGAAAGGTATAAGCGAAAGAGTACTCACCAAAACATCAAAAGCAAGATTGACGCTTTGATCCAGCTGTGAGAAGATTTCGCTCCTAGTTGACTTGTTTGGTGGAGAGTCACATAACAGCTTGGCTAGAGCATCACAAATGCGAAATTTATCAGGATCACTAACTGATGAGCGAGCGGCATTAATAATATCGGTTAAAGTTTGGGTAGAAGAATCGACTCCTTCAAAGACCCCCTTGTCACCAGAGGCAGCCTCCAAAGAGGAAGAGGTAAGCTTATAAGGAAAAGGCGTAATCACAGAAGAAACGATATCCTTTGAAACGGGAGTAAGAACATATCTCTCGGCCTGATAAGGGGAATATTCATAATAGTAGAGATAGTAGTAACTTCATTTGGTACGACAACATCCGTGGAAGTGGAAGTGGTGACGTGCTTTGTCAAAGTGGCTTCCTCAGAATTAATGACTTCCTTAAAGACGAGACATTGGAAAGAGCGAGAGGCGAGCAGCGTCCTCCAAAGGAATGTTAAAAACATCATTAGAATAGACCTACTGCAGAGGGCGGGATTTATAGTTGAGCTCCGAAAGGACAAGGGAAGTATTGAGTGTAGGAGCGCGGCGAACTCTCTTGACCTTCTTCTTCTTCACTGTGATCAACTAGCCCTCGGTACCGCCCGAAGCCTGCATGAGATAAAACGGAGAACAATATTTTTAAAGAGAAGAAAGTATTTCTTCGCCTTGTTATGCGAAGGCTTCCTTTTCCGAGATTCATCATCTTTAGGGCTCGAAGAAGATTTAGGGTATGAGACTGTACGAAGATTAACAGAGGAAGAACTTTTACTGCAGCACAATCAGTATGGGAATATAAAGGACAGTATCATATCAACAATGGTAGTATGAAATTCAAAATAAAGAAAAACAAGACAACAATGATAACAGAATGCACTAACCTTGAATGAGAATCCATAAGGTTTAAAGAAGAACAGCACCGGCGAAGTCTCTGAAAGGATGAAGGATGAAGACTTCGAGAGGATGAAGATGAAGAAAATCTACAGAGAAGAAGAAGATCAAGTAAAGAAAAGAAAAAATTATCTCTCACTCCAGATCAATAAGTAGGAAAAGAGATCTTAGGTTAAATCAAGACGTCTTGCAGGTTAAAAGGAAAAAGTCGGCACGTGTAAGCGGTTAGCGAAATCATGGAAACATGTCGGTCGAAAAGAATGTGAAGAGATGAAATGGTGCGGCAAAACAACAAAATAGAGTTTCTCATACCGCTCCCTTTGCAGAAAAACGATATGAGAAGAGGCAAAATGTGGGTACAAAAATACGCACTCATTTAGCATGTGAAGTAACTCCTTTAGTAACAAGCGAACACGAACGCGTACGGTATATCTAGGATGACGAACCAAATGACGTCACCTAATCACGATTATAATGTGAAGATCTACGCGGAAGTAGAGAAACCATGCGGCAATGGTAAAGTCTACGCGACATTGACGCACCTCAGATCCAAAATCAGGGGCTTTATTAGCTATCCTCCACTATGTAAACTCCTATATAAGGAGCCAAGTGCCTTTTTAGAGGGGAGAGATCTTTTTGGTGAGCTCAGATAAGAAATTTAGGAGAGAGAAAGTTATTTTCTCCCCAAGTTAGGGTTTTCTCATATCTTTGTACGGGTTCTAAGATTTTAATAAAAGTTCTTAAGTATTTCATCATGGTTTCTTAGATTACATCATAGAATCTACTAAGGGTGTAGTTGTGAGATTTTTTTCGCAACTACACTCTCATTCTTAATATGATGATCCACAATCCCAAGTAAATAATGAAAATTTTAAAACTTTCCTTTGGAAATTGCATTGGTGAATATATCCGCCAATTTGGTCTTCCGTCTAGCATTACTTGAGTTCTATCTTCAACCGCTTCTCGATTGAAGTGATACTTCAGTTTGATGTGCCTTGCTCTATAATGCTCAACCGAATTTTTGGACATAATAATTGCCGATTTGTGGTCAATTTTTTTTTCGGTGCACCCTTCTTGTTTCTCTTGGATATCTTTCATGATTCGTCTTAGCCATACAACACGAGATGTAGCTATTGATGCTAAATGTACTCCACTTCCGCCGTGGATATAGCTACGGTTGGTTGCTTCTTCTATGCCCAAGAAAATATTCCTGAACCAAGAGAAAAAACATATTCTGATGTACTCTTTATGTCATCAATACATCTCCCAAGTCTACATCACGGTGCACTAATTTGACATCCAAATTTCTTGAATACATGATTCTGAAATTCATTGTTCCTTGGATATACCTTAACAACCTCTTTGTCGCGCCAAGATATAGATGACTAGGTGAACTTATGAACTTAGAAAGGATACTTGAAGCAAACATAATATGTGGTCTTGTATTTGTAAGGTATAACAAGTTTCCAATAAAACCTCTATAATAAGTCTCAATCAACCTTTCTTCCTCCATCATCTTTCTTGAGTTTCTTATTCACTACAAGTGGTGTTAATGTAGGATTAAATCCAAGTATACCAAATTTCTTCAACACCTTGTCCGCATACCTGCTTTGAGAAATGAACACTCCATATTCACTTTGAACTTCTATACCAAGGAAGTACTTGAGCATGTTAGAATACGGGCTTCCAACTCAAAACCAATTGGCAATGAGTGGAGAGGCCCTAAGGGATTATAAGCCGCAAGATCTTAGATTGCCTAATAATGTGGGACTAATAATCTCAACACGCCCCTCACGTGTAGCCTCGTTGGGTCTAACACGTGGACAATTAAATCGGGTGACGCGGAGTAAAGGCGCGGTCTAATGACTCGTCGCAAATAGCCTGCTCTGATACCAAATTAAAGTCTGCGGACATCCAACTCAAAACCAATTGGCAATGAGTGGAGAGTCCCCCTCCATATTATATTTTAAGTTTATTAACGGTACATTAACAGTGTGGGACTATTATCCTTCACACGCCCCCTCACGTGTAGCCTCGTTGGGTCTAACACGTGGACCTACGTTATGTGGTGACCGTTGGGCCTACTCACACACGGGCCTAGCTCTGATACCATGTTAGAATACGGGCTTCCAACTCAAAACCAATTGGCAATGAGTGGAGACACTATAGGAAAAATATACATCTACAACTAGAGATTTACAACACTTTTCTAAACATCGTAGAAAGTCCTATGTTTTACAACTAGTTTCAAAGGAAGAGTTGTCGTATATCAATCTTGACAACCCTTAGGAAACAAGGGGTTGCGCTAAAAAACAAACGACAACTCCTTAAGCAAAGCTTGATTGTGACATTTAGCTATAACAACTCTGTTCCATATATGTAGTGACTTAGCCTATCACCAATTCTAACAAGTGTTGTTGAAGAACACAAAAATATGATAATGAAAAAAATGTTATAGCCTAGGGGAGATTCGGAACATGAACCTGCACATGGAAGTCTAGCTCATCAACCACCCTTTCGGTTCACAAGTTTCGATTTTTTCTTTTTTTTTTTTAAATAGAAACCTATAACAACACTTATAAGTGTTGTTGAATTAAAATATATAATGTTGGAAAAAATGAGGTTATAGGGGAAATTCGAACATGAATCTGCGCATGGACGTTTACTCATCAACCATCCTTCATTTCACAAGTTTTGGCTTTTTTTTTTTTTTTATTTTTTAATAAAAATGTATAACAACACTTATAAGTGTTGTTGATAAAAATAGAACATTAGAAGAAATGAGGATGGGGGGATTTGATCCTCAACCTCTATGGAAGTTTACACCACTAACCATGGTACTACTATTACATGTTCTATCAAGTTTGTGGTTCTTTAATACACTAACTTTATGACAACCCTTCATAAGAGTTGTATAACAAAATGTAATGCTCAAAAATAATGCTCGGGTGGTAGACAAGCAAATAGCACTGAAGCCTTCTCTTGTAAACAATCACATACACGCCTTCTACGTAAATAATTACATACATTTTTCCTTTATACGTAATATTTACTTTCGCACTTCAGATAAGGGTAGTCACAGTAATTTTCACGGTCTCCATAATATTTATTACCTTTATTTCTAGTAAGGGTAATATGGTGATTTTAACAATTTATAATATTTAGTTTACTTATTTCGATAGCGTGGTCGGTCATTTTCATAGTCTTCCTTAATATTTATTGCATTAATTTCCAGAAGGGTAATATGGTCATTTTCTAGCGGTAACATTTACTTTACTTTTTTTCGATAAGGGTAGTCGGGTCACTTTCACAATCTCCATAATATTTATTGCACAAATTTCCATGAAGGGTAATATGATCATTTCACTATTTAATATTTACTTTTCTTATTTGAGATAAGGATAGTTTAGTAATTTTCACAATCTCATAATATTTATTCACCTTTATTTCTATTAAGGGTAATATGGTCATTTTAACTCTGGTAATCTTCGAACATGGGATGTTCAATTATGATATATTTCTTATCCAATTCTGATATATTTCTTACATGTAAATGGATGGATTCGTCGTTCTTACAAGTTTGTGACTTAGAGTAGTCAACTCGCGGCCGGGGTTTCAATCTCGGAGCATGGTATGCATAGAATATGCATAAATAAGGTTTTTAAGGTTTCATAGAATATCTCGAAGGAATCTTACCAAATGGATGAATTCGTCATTTCTTACCAAGTTTCGACTTAGAGTAGTCAACTCACGGTTTCTATCTCAGATCCTTGTACGCATACAATATGCAGAAATAGGTTTTTTTTTTTTAAGGTTTCGTAGAATATTTTGAAGGAATCTTACTTGTAAATGGATGAATTCGTCGTTCTTACCAAGTTTCTGACTTAGAGTAGTCAACTCACGACCTGGTTTCGATCTCGGAGCCTGGTATGCATACAATATGCAGAAATAGGGTTTTTTTAAGGTTTCGTAGAATATTTCGAAGGAATCTTACATGTAAATGGATGGTTTCTTCGTTCTTACAAGTTTACGACTTAGAGTAGTCAACTGCGACCGGGTTTCGATTTAAGGTACAGTGCATATATTTATGCAAAAAATAGGGTTTGTTTAATGTTTAATAGAATACCTAGAAGAAATCTTATCACGCAAATGGATGGATTCATCGTTCTTAAGAATTTACGATTAGAGTAGTCAACTCGCGGCGGGTTTTGATCTCAGATCCTTGTACGCATACAATATGCGAAATAGGGTTTTTTAAAGTTTCATAGAATATCTCGACGAAGAAATCTTGCACCTGGAAATGGATGGATTCGTCGTTCTTATCAAGTTTCGACTAAGAGTAGTCAACTCGCGGCGGTTTCGATCTCGGAGCATTGTATGCATATAATATGCATAAAATAAGTTTTGTTTAGGTTTAAAGAATATCACAGAAGGAATCTTACATAAATGGATGGATTAGTCGTTTTTACCAAGTTTTTGACTTAGAGTAGTCAACTCGCGGCCAAGTTTCGATCTGCTAGCTATATGCATACAATATGAAGAAATAAGGTTTGTTTAAGGTTTAGTAAGATATCTCGAAGGAATCTTACAGTAAATGAATGGATTTGTCATTTCACAAGTTTCGACTTAGGTAGTCAACCGCGACCGGTTTTGATCTCGGATCTTGGCCACGCATACAATATGCGAAAATAGGGTTTTTAAGGTTTGTAGAATATCTCGAAGGAATCTTACACCTGTAAATGGATGAATTAAGTCGTTTCTTACCAAGTTTACGACTTAGAGTAGTCAACTCACGGCCGAGGTTTCGATCTAGGATCTGGTACGCATACAATATCTGCGAAATATGGTTTTTAAGGTTTACGTAGAATATATGAAGGAATCTTACATGTAAATGGATATTTAAATCGTTCTTACAAGTTTCTAACTTATAGTATTCAACTCGCGGCCAAGTTTCGATCTACGAGCTGGATTACATACTGATATGCAGAAATAAGGTTTGTTTATGGTTTCATAGAATATTTGAAGGGAATCTTCTGTAAATGGATGAATTCTTCATTCTTACAAGTTTCGACTTAGAGTAGTCAACTCACGGCGGGTTTCGATCTCGGATCTGAGTACGCATATAATATGCTTGAAATAAGGTTTTTAAGGTTTCGTAGAATATCTCGAAGGAATCTTACAGTAAATGGATGGCTTATTAAATTCTTTTCCAAGTTTCACAACATAGTAGTCGACTCGCGACGGTTTCGATCTACGGCACGGTTGCATACAATATGCGAGAAATAAGGTTTGGTTAAGGTTTCGTAGAATATTTCAAAGGAATCTTACATGTAAATCGATGGTTTCTTAAGTTTAGCACCAAGTTTCTAACTTAGAGTAGTCAACTCGCGACGGGTTTCGATTTTGGAGCTGGTATGCATACAAATCTGCGAAATAAGGTTTTTTTTAGGTTTTGTAGAATATCTCGAAGGAATCTTACGTAAATGGATGAATTCGTCATTCTTACCAAGTTTCGACTTAGAGTAGTCAACTCACGGCCGAGTTTCGATCTACGAGCACAGTATGCATACAAAATGCGAAATAAGGTTTGGTTAAGGTTTCTTAGAATATTTCAAAGGAATCTTACAGCAAATCGATGGTTTTCTTCGTTCTTACCAAGTTTCAACTTATAGTAGACAACTGCGGCGGTTTCGATCTCGGAGCCTGGTATGCATACATATATGCATAAATAAGGTTTGTTTAAGGTTTGTAGACTATTTGAAGGAATCTTTTGTAAATGGATGGATTCGTCATTCTTACCAAGTTTCGACTTAGAGTAGTCAACTCGCGGCGGTTATTTCGATCTCGGATCTTGTACGCATACAATATGCGATAAATAGGTTTTTTAAGGTTTATTAGAATATCTCGAAGGAATCTTACTGTAAATGGATGAATTAAGTCGTTCTTACCAAGTTTCGACTTAGAGTAGTCAACTCCACGACCCGGGTTTCTATCTCGGATCATGGTAAACATACATATATGCGAGAAATAGGGTTTTTTAAGGTTTATTAAAATATCTCGAAGGAATCTTACACAACAAATGGATGATTTCTTCGTTCTTACTCAAGTTTACGACTTAGAGTAGTCAACTCGCGGCGGGGTTTCGATCTCGGATCCTGGTATGCATACATATATGCATAAATAAGGTTTGTTTAAGGTTTCGTAGAATATTCTGAAGGAATCTTATCTGTAAATGGATGGATTTGTCATTCTTACTAAGTTTTTGACTTGTAGTAGTCAACTCTTGGTCGGTTTTCGATCTCGGAGCCTGGTTTGCATACAATATGCAAAAATAGGGTTTGTTTAAGGTTTCGTAGAATATTCCGATGGAATCTTACCTGTAAATGGATGAATTCGTCGTTCTTACCAAGTTTCTGACTTAGAGTAGTCCACTCGCGACCAGGTTTCGATCTCGGAGCCTGGTATGCGTACAATATGCAGAAGTAGGGTTTGTTTAAGGTTTCGTAGAATATTCCGAAGGAATCTTGTCTGTAAATGGATAGATTCGTCGTTCTTACCAAGTTTTTGACATTGAGTAGTCAACTCGTGGACAGCTTTCGATCTCGGAGACTGGTATGCTTACAATATCGAAATAGGGTTTGTTTAAGGTTTCGTAGAATATTACAAGGTTTCATAGTTTAGGGTTTGTTTAGGGTTTCATAGTTTGTTTGTCGTTATAGAGATTTGAAGTTCGAATCGACAAGGCTTCATATTTATCGATTTCGATGATGTATCATTCTAAGTATGAAGTCGAGAACCCTCTCGACTTCATGATTCATAGTTTGTTTGTTGTTATACAAAATTTGAAGTTGAATCAACAAGGCTTCATATTTATCGATTTCGATGGTGTATCATGCTAAGTATGAAGTCGAACCCTCTCAAAGCTTCATGATTCATAGTTTGTTTGTTTTTATACAAAATTTGAAGTTCGAATCAACATTAAGCTTCATATTTATCGATTTGATGATGTATCATGCTAAGTATGAAGTCAGAACCCTCTCGAAGCTTCATGATTCATAGTTTGTTTGTCGTTATACAAAATTTGAAGTTCGAATCAACAACGAGCTTCATATTTATCGATTTAGATGATATATCATGCTAGGTTTGAAGTGTGAACCCGAAGTTACTTCATGACACTGTATAACTAGTCTAAATTACTTCGGGACCTATGTTACTAGTTTAAATTCAAACCCAAAGCAAAGATTACTAGTTTAAATTCAATAGGAAGCAAAAGAGAAAGCACAAAAACACAAGAAAGCACAAAAAAACTAAAAGAAAACACAAAGAGCTTCACATTTATCGATTTCAATGGTGTATCTTGCTAACTTAGGGTCTTGCGGTGTGAGCTGTAGCTAGTTCATGATATGTATGACTAGTCGAAATTACTTCATGACCTATGTGACTAGTCGAAATTTAACCCCAGAATCACATAGATAAAGCACAAAGAAAACACATTTTCCTTGATCCGTATGATAGTCTTAAATCAAATCTCTACTAGTCCAAAATATCCTTAATCCGTATGAGCATTTTAAATCAAATCTCGGCAGTTGGATCAATTTCTTCACTTTCCTCTCTTACCTTCGTCTCTAACCTCTCAAAACTTCGCCTCCCTCGGAAAGAAAACTCATTTCTCTATGTTGAATCGCACAAATTCTTCAAAGCCTAATAGTCGATTCAATCTCGGGTGGAACCCCAACTTCAATCAACGGATGTTAACTCTAAATAACATCGAGTCATCTTCTCGATTACTAGCATCTACACCATCGGTTTATATGGCGAAACCCTAAATTCATTTATACTTCTCAAATTCAACCACCAGCAGTTATCTCTTAATTACGAGTTCACACAATCAATTCACGGTCAAAACCCACTCAATCTCTTCTCAGGTTCATGAATCTTTTCTTCTTCGTCGCGAGTTAGGATTTGCTTGAATTGAATTTGGATATAATGGATTTGAAGGTGATAAATATAGATCGAGATATGGAGGCGAGTTTGGTGATTGGATGGTCGTGTCAATGTATTTGAGTTTAGAAATAGAAGGATTTGTGGAAGCTCAGTTTCAGTGTGGTTGAGTTGATAAATGGAAGGATTTGTTTATTTCAATCAAACTGGTTGTGATTTGTATTCAGGTAGCTAGTTTAAAGACGATTCATATTCCCAGTTTCATCATCGAGAGAAGAAGATGATTGTTTACTTCTTCTCATAGGATTTGATTCAATTTCTTCCTCTTAGATTCAACTTAAAGGCAATTTACATAAGGCCTTGAGGTAATTATTAATCTTCAGTTTCTCTTTTACAATCTTCAAATGATTCAATCTATTTTCTATTACGGGTTATAAACAATTTTGGGTTTTGAATTATATCCTCACGATTTGTATAATTGATAGGGGGCAGAGAGATCTATCAAAACCTTCACTAACTGATATATTGCAAAATGATCTTTGAAAAATCGAAGAGGAAGCAAAAGTTTGAAGAAGAGAGGCATGATGAGTCGAAGAACAAATTCGAAGAAATTGGGAGAAAAGATGAGGTGCAGGGTTAGAAATTGAGCAAACATGGATGAGAACAACCAACGAGGTAATTTTAGGTTCTCTATTATTAATGAGTGAGTATTTAAGTTTCATCGAGTGATCTCAATTATCGGTAGGGTTTTCTTTTGATTTAGGCTATCTGTTTGAAGACACTTGGATTTGTATTAACTTTTCAAATAAGGGAAGTGTCTTATGTAACTTTGCTCTTGTATTTATGATGCATGAATCTTGGTTCCTTAGTGTTAGACTTACGCTTGTTTTTGACATTTAAACTTACGGTCTTGGGGATCCCGAATTCATAGTATCTTTTTGATCTTGGGATATAATGGTTTTATCAATTATGGAAAGTTGTCAAATAATTCTAGGTCCTTCCAAAGCGAGAGAACTTTGAGGTACAAGGTTTTTATAACTCAAAAGTGGCTTTGTCTCTGTTCACTTTTAGAGACCCAAAATATGTATAGATGATATTTTGCTTCTAGAGTTTACTTGCTATATTAAGAAAGTAGGATAGAATTGTTTAATTCAAAGTCATATTTCTTTGTCTTTTTCTATCTATAGCATCAGAGCTCATTGTAATATTTTGTCTAATGTCTATAACTGCCATTGTTTTTCCCTGGATGGATGGTTGTTTGAAGCCACACTTTATTGAATTGCATTTGTGAGGGTGGTACATTGGTACAAACTTTCTTAAGGACCCAACACCTTTTGTTTTTGGGTTTACACTTTCATTTTATTGACAAGATATCACACAATAATGTTGTAGAATTATAAGCACCCGAGTGTTATGGATCATCATATTTGACGAGGTTGCTTAAGTCGGTTTTGTATATTATCTTTAGCTTGTGAATACTTGCATTGTTCTTTGAGATAGTTTTTTACCAAATTAACGTACGTAGTGGTTAATTTCTAGTCGTTATTTTCGAGGTACTAACACAGGATTGTTTTGAACTCCGTGTGCACAAGGGGTTATCGATCTTTTCAAATCATCGGGGTTGTTAAACAATCCTGAAAAGAGTTATAGATCTTGTCAATTCCTCTGAGGTTGTGAAGTTGATCGGCTTGGATTACTATTGAAGCATCTAGTAAATGGTTATTTGCAGAATCTCCCTTTTATGGTTGTTTCTCTAAGTTTTTCAGTATCATATGTCTTTTACTTTGAATTTCAATTTAAGTCAACTTGGATGAATGTAAATTTGCTACACTGGCAGCTTAATGTGAATGTGAAATACTTTCGGCAATTCGGTTTATTTATAATTTTTTTCAAAATAGTTTTATGAACACAACTTCTAATAAGAGTTGTGTTCCATATTCCAACTACACAAACCAATGGTTGTGAAAGAATGTCTTTACGACATAATTAGGTGCTGTCAACATAGTTCTATAACAAACAAGTGTCGTGCAAATCTTATTCATCATAGTAATAAGAGGTGTTACATATTTCTACAATACACATCTGGGTTGTCTAAGATAGTCCTTCAACTTATACAAGTGTTGTGTTAGATATTTCTACGATACACATCCTAGGTTGTCTATGATAGTCCTTGACTTATACAAGTGTTGTGTTACATATTTCTACGATACATCTAAATTTGTCTAAGATAGACCTTGACTTATACAAGTGTTGTGTTACATATTTTTCGATACACTACTTGTGTTGTCCAAGATACTCCTACAACAACAAGCAAGGGTTGTGTTAGGCTTTAAAAAAAAAATCGAAAGAGAATCACAACTTTGACAAAATATTCTCGAACCATGAATCACATCACCCTTAACAACACTTAGTCAAGTATTGTAGAAACTGACTTGGACTTTCTACAATACCCCACCTACACAATACACAAAAAAGCGTTGTAGTAGAGGTACTACAACCCTAATACAAGTGTTGTAAATGATGATTTTTCCCGTAGTGAGAAGGCTGAGGATTATAAGCCGCAGGATCTTAGACCAATAATGTGGGACTAATAATCTCAACAAAGCAAACCCATGTAACTCATCTCATATTTCATCATCATTTCTGTCTTGAACTTTTCAATTAAATGAACATCATTACCCGTAAAAATAAGATCATTAACATATAAAGCAACGATGAGAATAAATGTACCTTGTATTTTCACATATAGTATAGGCTCACTCTTGCTTTTGTTAAAGTTTTCCTTTTGAAGTATCCATCTATCTCACTATACCCAACCCCTTGGTGCTTGCTTGAGGCCATACAAAGTGTTCTTCAACCTGTATACTTCGTCATCTTCTCCTTGAATCACAAAATTTTGTGGAAGATGATTATTTTACCTGTTCAATTCTTAGAAGTTGATTGAATATTCATTTATCGACTGTGATAGACTAAGCTTTGTTAACATATATCCTTATTTAAGGATAAATATTGTTTACTAGTATATAAGATCTTTGCTTTATCACAATATATTTTTTAGCTCTATATATTCATGAGCTGTGTAACCAGAATTGGGATGATTATCATAATAAAGAATTATCTTCTTCTCAATCTCATATTTGTGAAGATGGTATCTATGAGCTAGGGTTCTTGAATCATGGGTAGTGATTCAGAATTATACCAAAATAAATCTAAACAAAAAGGACGAGATGGAAAACAAATGCACTCTATTATCGTTCAATACGAAGGTGCATCATTCAAGCACAGGATTGTTCTTGATGAAACAAACTATGACTTGTGGTCACAAATCATGGAGATGCATATTGCTGAAAAAGAAAAAACTTCTTTTATTATGGGAAGAACAAGAAAACCTGCGAGGAAGATCCAAAATATGAAAAGTGGCACACGAGATAATCAAAAGGTCAAGAGATGGTTGTTGATGTCTATGTCACCTGAAATCATGAAGAGATATATTCGGTTACCTACACTAGAGATGCAGGATGCATTATCTAAAGCCTTTTATGATGGAGATGATGAGATGCGGTGTTTACTCTAAACCGACGAGCGTTTTCGGCAAATCAAAATGGCGAGCTCTCTCAACTTATTATGGAGAACTAACTGAAATCTTTGGAGAGTTGGATCATCGTGACAAGGTGGTTATGGAGAATCTAATGATGTTGAAGCCTATCGAAAAAATCAATACAGCGCCTAAGTGCATATATTCCTTCTTTGGATTAGATGAAAGTTTTGAAGGCGGATCCGTGGTGAAATCTTGAGAAAGGATCCTATTCTGAATTGGAATCATGTTATTCACTTGTTCGTCGTGAATGCATTCGACGTACAACGATGACAAAAGAATCGGAAGAAGTTGAACCTGGCTTCATGGCAACTCGAAAGAAGGTACAATCAAAAGGGGTCTTTTCATAGATACTCAAAGGCTGAGGTGGACAAGTCATCACTTAAGTGTACACATTGTAATCAATCTGGACATACAAGCGACATGTGGTTCGAGTTGGTTGGATATCAGTTAGTGGGATCAACATATGGAGAGGAAGAAGGAGACAAAGAAAGTGCAGTGCTCAATAAGCTTCAACAAAGAAGGAAAGGATTCCATGGTAATATCTGCTTGATAGCAGGACGGGTAACGATGGTAAGTTTTTAAATGTTTCTTCACTTGTTTCGAATAATTCATGGATAGTTGATTACGGTGCTACGAGACCATATGACATGCGATTTTAAACAAGTCTCTTCCCTTAAACCATCCTTACAAAAAGCAGTCTCTCACGCAAATGGCTCACGAGGCTCAAATTCTTGGTGAAGGGTCAATATCTCTCAGCGACAGTTTAGACTTAGATTATCTTAGTAGTTCCTACATTAGGCGTAATCTCTGTCGGTTTTCCCAAATAACTAATACTTTACATTGTGTGGTAATATTTTGCTTTGTTGTTGTGTTTTTAAGGACATCACAGAGAAGCAAATGATTGGTTATGGTGTTAAGCGTGGGAAGCTATATTATGCGGATTTGGTGTCAAGTAGTTCGGATAAAGCTGCGTCAAGCTCTTCTTCTTGATGGTTACGAGGGGAGAGACAAAAATCTCAAATTTTGTTATGGCATCGGCGATTGGGACATGCGTCGTTTGGTTATTTAAAAAAATTATTTCCTAGTTTGTTTACAAAACTTGATATTTCTAGTTTTCATTATGAAGTATGTGAACTTGCAAAAAGCCATGGTGCTTCTTTTCCATTATCATTCAATAAGAGTCAGTTCCTTTTATGATCATACACTCGATGTTTGGGGGCCATCTAAAACTACTACTCTTCTCGGTGGTTCAAAATGGTTTGTTACTTTTATTGATGATTGCACTAGAATGGCGTGGGTGTGTCTCATGAAAAGCAAAAGTGAAGTTACCAACTTGTTTCAAAAGTTCCATAAGATGATTAGCACTCGGTACAACAAAGCAGATTCAAGTTCTTCGTAGTGATAACGGTGGTGAATATATGGATTCGACCTTCAACATTATTTAGAGGGACACGGAGTTATTCATCAAACTACTTGCTGTCATACGCCTCAACGAAATGGAGTAGCGGAGAGAAAGAATCGTCACTTATTGGAAGTGGTCCGTGCTTCATTAATAGAAGCACATATGCCATTGATGTATTGGGGAGAGGCACTTGCTTCTGCAGCATATCTTATAAATCGAGTGCCATCCGGTACCATTGTGTTTCAAACACCCCATCAAGCTCTTGGTGAAGCGGTTGTGTCTCCAGCTGTTCCTAATCTTAGCCTCATGTATTTGGTTGTGTAGCTTATGTTCATACGCACAATCAACGTGATAAGTTGGCTCCTAGAGCTACGAAGTGTGTATTTGTGGGATATGTAACAACTAAAAAGGGATATCGTTCTTTATCATCCTCCAACCAAAAGAATGTTTGTTACTATGGATGTTGTATTTCATGAAGATACTATGTATTTTTCATGTGAGTCAGAACAGGGGAGTACCATAAAGTGAGGACTCTTAACTATGATGAAGATATATCGGAAATCGATGTCTCTGTTATTATCAGGTCGATGATATACCTCAGAAAATTTTGATGAAGGTTCTTCAGAAGAAACGAAAAGTACAGTATTGGATCGTCTTTGTCGAGATTCAAGATGAGGTTATGATAGAAGAGATTCCGAGTCTACGTTACCTCAAAAGATGAAACACCAAACCAATGGAAATGCTACGGATGTTCTTGAAGAATCAAAACAACTTCCACAACGTATAAATAGGGGTATTCGTAAACCTAGATATGAACTGAAATCTCTAGTAAGGTTAAGTACCCTATGAGTCATTATGTCTCTCACCATCGTTTGTCTAAAAGCTAATAAGGCATTCGTGAATCAACTATCTCTTTTTTTTATTCTAACAATGTAATGAGGAAGCATTAGGCGATCCAAAATGGAGGAGCAGCCATAGAAGAAGAATTGAGGTCCCTGTTTTAGAATGATACTTGGGATTATGTTGATTGTCAAAAAGGAAGAAAAATTGTGGGCTGTCGTTGGTTTTCACCATTAAATACAAGGCAAATGGTGAGATTGAACGTTATAAAGCAAGATTAGTTGCTAAAGGTTACAACCAAACTTGATTATATTTATCACGGAAACTTTTGCTCCGGTGGCGAAAATCAACAACCTTTGTCGAGTCTTGTTATCGCTGGCACAAACTTGGATTGGCCTTTGCGACGGTTTGATGTAAAGAATGCCTTCTTGCATGGTGAATTAAGCGAAGAAGTTTACATGGAGCTCCCACTGGTATTTCGGTTCCGAGGATCTCATGGTAAGAAGGTATGTAAGCTAAACAAGTCATTATATGGACTAAAACAATCTCCCGGGGGCACAGTTTGGAAGATTCACCAAATCCCTATGAGAAACTTTGGATATCGTCGGAAATTCGATCATACTTTGTTCATAAAGAAAAGGAAAGGATAAAATTAACGCTCTTATCATATATGTAGATGATATGGTGGTAACCGTGAAATGATCGAGAGGAAAGGAAATCTTTGCAAAGACAACATCAAAGGAATTTCAAATGAAAGATCTTGGTTCATTGAAATACTTCCTTGGGATTGAA
The DNA here is from genome assembly GCA_023531295.1 of Papaver armeniacum. Lineage (NCBI taxonomy): Eukaryota > Viridiplantae > Streptophyta > Magnoliopsida > Ranunculales > Papaveraceae > Papaver > Papaver armeniacum. The sequence continues at coordinate 197,361 of JAJJWW010010742.1, read as the reverse complement.
CTTTCTCGATCCGAGTGAAGGAATTTTCTTATCACAAAGGAAATATGTTCTTGATGCTAAAAGAAGTGGGCATGTCGGCATATCGACCCGTCCATACACCTTTAGAAGAAAGGTAAATACGTGTATTGAACGTCAAGTTCCTGATAAAAGAAGATATCAAAGACTTGTGGGGAGATTGATGTATCTATCTCCACCTGAGGCGGAGATCTTGCTTATGCACTCGGTGTTGTTATACAATTCATGCACAATCCGGGTGAACAACACATGAATGCGGTTTTACGTATTTTGAGGTATTTGAAGTCTGCTCCAGGAAAAGGAATTTTATTCTCTAAAAATGAAGATCATAGAAAGGTTGTGGCATATCTGATTACGATTATGCGGTAGAAATCGATGGCGAGCGTTCTCACGCAGGCTACTTTACCTTTGTGGGAGGTAACTTAGTTACTTAGAGAAGAAAACAAAATATTGTTACACGATCAAGTGCGAGGCTGAATTCGAGAGGTATGGCGAGATGGCATTTGTGAAACCTTGTGGTTAAGGCTTCTCCTTAAGGATTTGGGGCTCCTCTCAAGGATCTATTATTCTTTATTGTGATAACAAAGGCTGCGCGTGATATTGCTCATAATCACATTCGACACGATCGTACTAAACATGTTGAGGTTGTGAGTTCTTAAATCAAGAAGAAGGTTGGACAACAACATTATTGAGCTGCCACGGTTCGATCGAAGAACAACTTGCGGATATTCTCACACATGGAGTGTCAAGCAAAAAATACTTGGTTTTTTACGGACAAGTTGGGCATGTGTGATATCTATGCACCAACTTGAGGGGAGTGTTAACATATATCCTTATTTAAGGATAAATATTGTTTCCTAGTATATAGGATCTTTGCTTTATCACAATATATTTTTTAGATCTATATATTCATGAGCTGTGTAACCAGAATTGGGATGATTATCATAATAAAGAATTATCTTCTTCTCAATCTCATATTTGTGAAGAAGCTTGACTTGGAAAATTGCGGGTCGAAGGCTTTGTGAAGCTTCAATTCAATGACTCGCGATAGTTTACTACTCATTTATAAATTTTGTTGTGTCATTGACTATCACCATCAACATTAAGGTTTAGACCTTGAATATCCAAATATCTAAGCCCGGAAGCTGTGAAGCGCATTGTTTGAATATTGTGCTGAGTATTAACATCAATCTAATATTTATTCCAATTTTTAAATTAATCTATATTAATTAATTTCAACTGATTTGTGAAGACGCACATTGATTGGAAATCTTAAACTAGAACACACACTTACCACGGTGGGAAGGGCGGCAGATAAGTACCATGCGGTCGTTTTACAATGCTATCGTGATTCTCTTGTCTTTCTCTTTTTTATTTTTTGCACGAAAGGTGAGCAATATGTGTTATCTGGTGTCCACAATTACACCACAATAAATTACATCCGCTTATAAAAAAATAAATTACACCACAATCCCTTAATTAACTACGGTATATTCGGTTCTTGTTCAAATCTGGTACGTTCAAAACATCAAACTCGATGCGTCAATTTTTCTTATGCTCCACCTGTTACAATACATTTGATGCATGAAACACAAAAAAAAACTGTAAATGAAACCCAAAATAAATAAGGGTATCTGTGTAGTTTACGTTAGGAAAAAAAAAAAAACTACCGAAAAGAAACCTGGCACTTTTAGGGGCGACACCAAAAGAATTAAGGGCGACACTAAAAGACAAAAAAGGTCACCCAAACGTAAATCTAAGCTACCCCTTATCTTCGATTTTTCGAAATGGCCAATATGCCCTTATATAATCGGTAGCCAACACCATAATCGGTAGGTAAACATTCAATCGGTAGGTTAAATTGAAATTATACCTCTGGATTATTGTGTAGATACTTAAATCTATTAATCCCTTTTATAATCGGTAGGTTATCCAACTTGTAAGACTACCGATTATAAGGAGCCCCATATTCAACCTTGGCCAAATTCCTTAGGTTTTGAGGGGTGCAGAGCCAACCATAACCACTTGGCTTGAGCTGTGGATGTAGCCATAATCGGAAGCCTAATATGTTACATAAACTACCGATTATAAGTTGCCCCAAAATGAGTTTTTCTAAAATTCTTCACGTAATGAATTTTGAAATCTACCATAATCGGTAGGGTATCGTTAAATATATTACCAAACCATCCGATTATGGGTTGCCCCAAAATGAGTTTTTTCTAAAATCATTATTTGCGAAATTTTGAAATCTGCCATAATCGTTAGTCTACCCAACTTAATAACTTACCGATTATAAGGAGCCCCAGATCGAGCCCTTGCCAAATTCCATAGGTTTTGAGTGTACAGAGCTAGGCATAACCATGTGGTTTGTGATTTGGATGCATTTATAATCGTAAGCAAAATAGGTTCCACAACCTACCGATTATAGGTTGCCCCAAATTCAAATTTTGAAAGCTACCATAATCGGTAGATATGCTAACTATAATAACTACCGATTCACCGTAGATTAGCACGGCATTTTAAACCAAATTTCGAAATAGCCGTTGGAGTTTTTGGGAAAAAGAAAAAGAGCCGTTGGAACCTAAACCTATATAAAGAAACTCATATGTATCACCCCAATTGCACCAAACTCTTTCCTCTTCAGTTGTAATTTTTGAAAACCAAAATCATGGATATTGCTTTTGCCGAAGAAGAAGATTGTGCTATTTATAGAGGGTGGGTTGTGGTAACTGCTCATGATCGTGTTCACAAGCTCCATAATCAGAAGATAAAAAAATTACCCAACCTCCCGATTATAGGTTGCCCCAAAATGAGTTTTTTTCGAAAATCCTTCATTGCAGGGAAATTTGAAATCTATCATAATCGGTAGGAATTGTTACCTTTACCATCCGATTATGGGAATCCCTAAATCGGTAGCTTAAACATTTTTTTATTCGTGCGATTATATAGGAGCCCCAAATTTCACCATTGCAAAATCCAAAAGATTTGTTATTTCTATACTTTAACAATCGGTAGTCTAGTGAGGTTATTTTTCCTACCGATTATTATAGAAGCAATATACGCGTTAGGCACAAATTTGATATTAATCGGTAGTATATTATAGTTACTAACCTTCCGATTTCTGTATAATAATCGGACACAAAATATCTTCCGATTGTGTAAGGGCATTAACGTATTCTCCGCGTTTTTGGACATCCCTTAACGGTGTATATGGGTTGGGGATAAAAAAGCCGTCCCTAATTCTTTTGGGGTCGCCCCTAAAAGTGCCAGGAAAAGAAAAAGAAGAAAGAAAATAACCTCATCTCCTCTCCTCTTTCCAACTCTTTAACTGTCTCTTCTTCTTCATCTTTTTTCAGCTCAGCTTCCGTTTGTTAAACAAAATCGTAACACTTTTTGTTGCAATTGGTTCTATTTTTGGATCATTTCTATTTGGTTTAGATCTTAATTGTTTAACGTTTTTTGCATTTTGATTTTTTTCGGTTCAATTTGGAGTGGAAATGAAACTGGGGATGGATTAAACAATCAAAGAAAGAGAAGATAGGAGACTGAATAACTAAAGAATCCATCAATTATCTCGACGTGGTCGTTGGTATGGGTAAGATCCAGACATACCGGACATGGTGAATCCTTGTATGTTCTTCTTAATAAAATTGAAGCAGATTTCAGTGAACTTTTTTTTTTTTTTTTTTTTTTTTTTTATCAATTGAAGCTGGCGGCGGCGGCGGCGGCGGCGGTGCTGATGGTGTTGCCGGTGGTTGTAATGGTTAGAGTTATGGTGGTGGCGGTTGTTCTGGTTATGGTACTTTTGCTGGTGTGGTAGTAGTGGTGGCGGCGCTGCTGATACTGGTGGTTGTGTAGGTGACGGTGGTGGTAGGTGAAGAAATGAGGATGTGGTAGTGGCGGCGGCGGCAGCGCTGCTGGGGAAGGAGGTGCTACTGATAGAGGTGGCGGTATTGTGGGTGTTGGTGGTGTCGGCAAGGGTGATGCTGTCGGAGACAGTGGTAGTGGTGAAAATAAATAGAGATGAGGATAATGGAGGAACTGGTTTTTAATTAGAAGGGTGTCCTGGTCTTTTCACTGGAAACGAGAGAAATCTTGGACATGAGAAAATCAAATCTTTTTCAATTTCGGTAATTTGACAAAAAAGTGTATAAAAGGGACTCCCTCCCTTCGGAGGCCTCCTCGTCGGTCGGCCCAATAATTTAGACATTTCCAATCTCTAATACTAATTCATTAAATGCTTAATCAAAAACAAAATTGAATACGACGGAAATGATGCCCTTAATCTTTTCAATGATTTTGGTTCCCCCAATTTGTTTTGTTTTAGACAGGTAATTAAGCCGAGCGAAGCGAGGGAGGACCTTTATATGGCTATTTTTGGGCGAGGCGAAGCGAGGGAGGACCTTTATATGGCCACCTTTTTGTAAATCTAAGTGATCAATTACCACAAAAAGATTGAGAATGGTCCATACTGAAAAACCAAAAATGTCCCTTCCTTTTAGTCCAATTACTATAATTCTTTGTGTATCTTATCTTTTCAGGGGTATAATTGGAAAGCAAACTTTAATATAACATATCTATAAATCCGTACCTTGGAATTTTACAAAATTTATCTCGTTGGAAAGGCTATAAAACTCTACGCAACAAGTACAAACAACAATATCAATTTAGAGTTTTTACGAAAAATTCGGAGGTATTTATCATTTTACGCAAAAAGTATCACTTTTTCTGAAACGGGCCGAAAGTATCACTTTTTCCAAAATGGGGCGAAAGTATCACTTTTTCCGAAACGGGGCGAAAGTATCACTTTTTCAGAAACGGGGTGAAAGTATCACCTTTTCTTAAACGGGACGAAAGTAGTCGCAGACGAATCCCATGTTCAGATTCTTTTTCGGTCGGCCCTCCCACCGTGGCAACGGTTATACTAGTTTTGTAAAATCTAAGTGATCAATTGACATAAAAAGATTGGAAATGGTTAGGGCCGAAAAACCAAAAATGTCCCTCCCTTTTAGTCCAATTACTATAACTCCTTATGTATCATATCTTTTCAGGGGTATAATTGTAAAACAAATTTTAATATAACATATCTAAAAATCCGTGCCTTGTAATTTTACAAAATTTATCGCGTTGGAAGGTTATAAAAAGCTCTACGCAACAAGTACAAACAACAATATCAAATTTAGAGTTTTTACGAAAAATTCGGAGGTATTTATCATTTTAGGCACAATTTTAGAAAATTAAATGTATATCCATTATGCAAACCCCCACAAAAGATACATAATACTTTATGTAGCAAAAATTTTGGTTTGTTGCAACTAATAAAACGATGTACTCCCTCCGTTTCAAGAAAAATGATACTTTAATTTTAGGCACAATTCTCGAAAATTGAATGCATAGTCATTATGCAAACCACCACAAAGGATGCATAACACATCATGCAACCATATTTTGGTTTATGGATCGACTAATTTTCCGTTTTCAAAAAGTGATACTTTCACAATCCGTTTCGGAAAAGTGAAACTTTCGCTCCGTTTCGGGAAAAGTGATACTTTCACCCCGTTTCCGAAAAAGTGATACTTTCGCCCTGTTTCAGAAAGTATATTTTTCCGAAACGGGGCGAAAGTAAAACTTTTTCGGAAACGGGGTGAAAGTATCACCTTTTCTTAAACGGGGCAAAGTAGTCGCCAGATTTAACCCCATGTTCAAATTCTTTTTCGGTCGGCCCTCCCACTGTGGTAACGGTTATACCAGTAGTTTAGTCGATCTGTTCTGCTATTAAAGGCACATCTCATGTAAAAATGCAGGGCTCGTGCACTATTGTGTGGGTGAATGCGGTCAAGCTAGTAGTGAATTTGCTTTCAATTGAGCTGGAACAATACTCCACTAAAAGAAACAAAACACAGTTCTAGAAAACATATCTCTCTATCCCATTACCATTAGAGATTGCTCGACTAAATTAAACATGGAGACATAAAAACTTCAAAACCATGGCACATCATCACTATGAATGACTCATTATCACGGAACGAGGCGCAAGTCTCTCCTGGCACCTCACACAACATACATTCGCACCTTAAAGAATATTAATCCTCAGATTCAGAACCATATAATGATCATTGATTTTCTGTTGCAATTGGTAGTTGAACTACGTGCTGATGTAAGTTCCATATAAATAGCTAGCTACTAGCTGGTTTCTATATTAACCGAAGTATTACCCTCGTCTATGGATTACTGACTTCTTGATTGAATTAGATGTACTTGAATCTTGATTCTCAAATGAACTACTCTATCTTGTCTTATGTAACATTCGGGTTATGAATGGTTATAATTTAGAAACTCTATAAATTTGTAAACAAAATTTAGCAATCCTGGTCTATTAGCTCCTTAACAAGAGCCCATGCGGGCACTACAAACTAAAAATTTGAACTGAAAACATAATGCATTTACTAATTCTACCCCAAAAAAATCAACATTCTATATTTTTAACTGCGACCTAATACATTAAGAAATTGAGAATATCAAATGTACACAAAATCACAACTAAAAACCAATAGCATATTACTATTTACCTCTGAATACAACCTGCTATCCGAACGGCGGTAGAATTGACAAATCTCCAATATGGGAACCACCATTTCTCTTTTCTTAAAAGCAAAACAAAGAATAAGCCCCAAAACCCAACTCCAAACCCCAACACAATAACTCCATAAAACAATATTCTCTCTTTGGCATCCTTATTAATATTTTCCTCAACTTCCTTTGTATGGTTAATATCACCATCACAAAGTTTCTTGGTTGGTTCTCCACACAACAAATCATTCCCAACATAAGCCCAACCATCAGCACCCAATGTGTCAAAATGATCTCCACTTGGAATCCTGCCACTCAACTCATTGTAGGATAAGTTTAGAACCCCAAGAAAGTCGAGTGATGTCAAAGATTGTGGGATACGTCCAGACAGTCTATTAAAGGTTAAATCCAATGACCCTAAACCAGACATGCTTCCTAAACTCCCTGGGATATCACCCGAGAAATCATTATGGGACAAATTAAGAGTTGCAAGTCTTTTTAACAAACCTATTTCTACTGGAATGTTTCCAATAAGCATGTTGCAAGATAGATCAATTCCTGAACTGTAGTTGTATAACTTTTCGAATTGCATCATGATCCCTTTGATCACCATCTCCAATTGAATACCATAGTGATCAAACGACTCATGAGTGTTGCTTATTAAACCCCTCCAGTATTTTCCAGATATTTTAGGAATATAGCCTGTAAGATTGTTTTGTGATAAATCTAATATCTGGAGGTTTTCCAAACGATTAATCTCTTGAGGGATTGACCCGTTAAACTTATTTGACCTTAAAGAAAGAATGCGTAAACTGATAGCCGAACCAAAAACGATGGCTATACTGCCTCCGAAATTGTTATTTGCTAAATTGAGAACTCTCAACCCTTGAAGTTTACTGATGAAGTTAAGAGGAGCACCATCGAAATTGTTGTCATTTAGTTGAGGATATGACAATAATTTTAGTTGTTGAAGCATATTTGGAACATTTCCAGTGAGATTGTTGCTGCCAAGGTTTAGAGATTGAAGAACCCTGCAATATCCTATACTAATAGGAATAGTTCCAGATAATTTGTTGTTTGAGAGGTCAATCAAAAAATGACCAGATGCTGAGTCTTTTGAACATATAGAATAGGGAATCGAACCTGAAAATTTGTTGTTTGAGAGTTTAATACTTTGACGTACTGAATCTCTTGAAAATATAGTAAAGGGGATTGGACCAGAAAGTTCATTCCCGGCTAGATTAAGGGAAGAAATACTAGAAAGTCTTTTTCCACTTTCCGTAGAGATTTCACCACTCAGTTTATTATTCGATAAATCAAAATCAACATATGAATTCCTGAAAACTGGAGGTGCAAGAGGAAGAGGACCATCAAGTTTGTTGTTCGACAAATTGAAAGATTTAGTAAATTGGAGTTTTGAGAAACAATAAGAAGGGATCACTCCAACTAGATGATTCTGAGACAAGTCCAGAAACTCAAGATTAGCCAATTTACAGATGAAAGTAGGGAATAATCCTTTCAGATTGCATGATGGCAACAATAAACCATTTAGTTTAACTTTCGAGTACAAATGAAAGCGCTGATCTATTACTACAGTCAACCTATTTGACCCGAGGTCTAGCCAAGTGAGGTTGAGGTCATTAATGAAATCGATCAATGAAACCGTGCCTCCAATAGAGTTTCCGGAAACACTAAAGTCAATAAGTTCACGGAGGTTTCTAAAACAACCTGGTATTGTTCCTTTTATGTTATTATCAAGTAAAACAAGATCTTGAAGAGAAGTAATCTCGCATATCGAAATTGGTATATAGCCTGTTATATTATTATCAGGGAGGATGAGAGACTGCAATCGGGTAAGATTATTGATCGAAGATGGTATAGACCCTTGGATTGAACAACGAAAAGCATAAAGCTTGACCAATAAGGGCGCATTTGAAATCGAGTCCGGGATTGATCCACTTACATTAGTAAATGGTATGTTAAGTGTTTCGAGCTTTGGCCATCGACTTTGAAACATCCTATTTAGATCAGGGTGAAGTTCATGATTATTACTCACATCAAGCTTTGTAAGCTGAGGAAGATAAGGAACTGAGCCTTCTAGTCCACAAAAAGATAAGTCGAGAATAGAAAGTGAAGTTAAATTCGCCATCTCTACTGGTATTTCGGAACTTAGGTTACGGTTGTTACTCATTTTGAGTGTGGATAGACGAGAAAGATTATGAAAATCATGGATGGGAAAAATCGCAGTAGATATAGAGCAATAAGAGATATCAAGATACTTTAGATTGGACAGATATGATATGTGTTCAGCAAAATTCTTTCGCGAAGATGTGGCCTTAGATAGATTGATACCTCTCAAATATAACACCTCCAGATTTTCTAAACCTCTTAGCCATTTTGTAGATAATAATTCTAGGCATGAGGTAGAATAAAATTGTAACTCCCCTATGCAAGACAAATCAAGAAAGCGTAGGGACGTTAGGTTTGTGAATGGTGTTGAAACTGATGCGGAGAAGTTCGAGTAGGAGAGATCAAGATGAGCAAGTTTGCTGAGATCAGAAAGCTGAAGTGAGATTTTTGATTCCTGAAAATCATTAAAGGCGAGATCAAGATACTCAAGATGTGTGATATTTAGAAGGGATGAAGAGAATTTACCTTTTAGTCCAGATTTAGGCTCTGGCTTACCAAAGGGATGTTCTAGGTAGTGAATTTCATGGTCTGTGTTTCTAAGGTTGATGGAGATGATATGAAAAGAGTCACTTGAACATGTAATGCCTTGCCAATTACAGCAATTTTGGTGTTGGTTACCTTTTTGCCATGAAGACAAAACATTTGACGAATCTTCCAAGGAGGATTTGAAATCTAAGAGAGCTCTTCTTTCATGTTCATGGCATCCATGAGTAGCTAGAGGGAATTGAGTACTGATGCTGATCAATAGAAACAAGATGAGATGAAGAAGACGATGAGATGATAGTTTCGGGTAACTCTTAGTGAGTGCAGTCATGCCTAACTCTTACTAAATGAATTTAGCTTCTATCATAATATTAACTTCCGTTTATATAAGCATCACAGACGGATCAGCAGTACCAAGCAAGATTAGATGCTTGGCCAAACAAAATGATTTATTTTTTCGGAGGTTTGAATTTTCCACTAAATTTCGGTCTTAATTGAAATTTCAACATTTGGACAATAAACTTTCATTTCATTGCCTAGAAATTCAGTCAGTCGAGGAGTTATGTAGAATCTAACGAGGACAGTTGTCCCCCTTAAGCATTAGAAATATACTACATAAAATGATTAAATAATTTATTGATTATCCAATAATCGTCCCGCTGGTTTATCGTGTTACTCTCTAAGAGGTGAAAAATTGGCCGAGATGGTGACAGATTTTGAATTCAACTGTTGAAGTTATATGTTTAAATTTTTTATGTTTATGTATTCGTTGTCATTGACTAGAACAATATAAGTTTAATTTGGAGAAACATACTTAATTAGGTTCAAATCTTTATTGTGGAAGGCCTAAATATAGTGTTGAGTAGGATCTGAAACTATGTGCCGGTTAATATGATTAATGAAGTAAAATTTACCACACAACACACTAAAGTTTGAGCAGAAAACAGTATAATACAGCAACCACGCCAAGTATCACAGATTAAAACAATGCAAATGCAAATGCAACAGCCAACCTTAACAACCCCACTATGCTCCACAGCACAGTCTCAGCATATTCGCACTAAGCCCATTTCTTTTCTTCTTCCAGAAAAGTTCAAGCCTCACAGAGCAGTAAAGAAGTCTAATATTTGTAGTTATTGAAAATAATTAATCTCTGGAGGGATCGACCCACTGAACTCATTTGACCGCAAAGAAAGAATGCTTAAACTGAAAACTGAACCTAACCCGGCGGGTATAGTGCCTCCCAAACGGTTATTCGCTAAGTTGAGAACTCTCAATTCTTGAATTTTAGTGATGAATTTAAGAGGAGCACCATTGAGGTTGTTGTCATTTAGTTGAAGATACCACAATTGTCTCACATGTTGAAGCTCATATGGAAAATTTCCAGTGAGATTGTTTGTGCCGAGGTTTACAGATTGAAGAAGCCTGCAATACCCTATACTAGTAGGTCAAATCCCGGATAATCTAGAACCCACAATTGGGGGATATCAAAAATAATTGGGGGATATGAATTACTTCCCCCAACCAAAGGTGTCTGCTAAGGGGTGTTTTTTGGGGCGAAAATACTAAAACACCCTTCCTCAAAAAAAAATTTTAAAAACTTAAAATCAAAAAACAAAAATATATCCCCCATTTCCATCTTCACCTCTTATTAATGAACCCACAATTGGGGGATTTGAAACCTAAATATTCCCCACTCCCTTTTAAATTCCCTTCTCCTTTTCTGACGGCTCCTCACTTTGAAAACAAATTTTTTTTTTTTTTAACATTCGGAAGTGATGAAGACCATGCTGGAAGTGATGAAGACCATGTCGAAAATGATGAAGACCATGCCGGAAGTGATGAAGACCATGTCGGAAATGATGAAGACCATGCCGGAAGTGATGAAGACCATGCCGGAAGTGATGAATACCATGTCGGAAATGATGAAGACCATGCCGGTAGTGATGAATACCATGTCGGAAATAAAAATTTTTACATCGCCGGAAGTGATGAAGACCATGCCGGAATTGATGAAAACCATGCCGAAAATTGGTGTTGGCATGCTTGGTAACTAACTTTCAACAGTAACTTAATGCGGCATGCTCGATAGAAATCAATCTTGCGGTATTCAAGTGGAAAAAAAAACAAGTTTACGGATACTTTACATCATGTGCCGACATAAAAATTTAATCATCATACTATGCCGGCATAGGTACCGGCATGCTCGAGAATTAACTGACTGAGCCGGGAGTGGACTAATTAAAACAAAAAAAAAAAGGTTTTGAAGATCAAAACCAGAAAATTTTGTTACGAGAATTGAAAACATTTATGAAAATTGCCCCCCGGACCCCCCCGGATAGTGGCAAACATTTATGAAAATTTCCAACAAATGTCGGCATGGTTTTTTGGTTGAATACCATGCCGACACCTAGATTTTTCAGCTGCAAAAATGGTTGATTCAAAGAAAAAAAAAATCGAATTTTCAACCTCTTAGCAACAATTCTCTCTTCACAATCATCTTCCATTTTCATAAAAAAATTTCCACTCAAAATTTTTCCCTCCTTCTACTCTTACCTCACTCACACAAATTCAAATAAAAATACTCACTAATCTATCCCCAAATACTTAAGATTTTCCTAATTATTATTAACCACTAAACCTGATTAGTGAGGGCTAGATTAGGAATTAAAAAAATAATTACATAAAGGGTGACCCAGATTTGATATATGGATCCAGTTTTTGCAAAACGTTGTCTAAAAATGAGCATACGACAACATTTTAGTTTTAAAATCGTTGTTGAATGCTATCTGTTGTCATTTAAGCTATAGGAGGTCAATGCGAATAATCCATACACGTGACAAACACGCATATTTAAAATCACAACCGTTAGATCTGGTTGATTTTTTTTCTAGAGATTCTAACTCACACAAACTTATCTATACTTGGGCAAAGAGAAAAACCAGTTCCATTGTTCTCTCCGTCTCTCGCTCTCTTCCCTGTCTTCACCCCTTTGATCTTCTACTCAACCCTGATTTGGTTTCGATTTCGTTTCAAACCCACTTTCGTGTGTAGATCTTCTTTTCAACACATCTAACTCTTCCATCTTTATACTAACTCCAAACAAAACCATATATCAATCAATTTTCCATCTTGATTTTGGTATTAGGGTTTTTGATCTGATTTTAGTTCGATGTAATTGAATCTGTTTTTCATCGAGGAGAAGCTTTTGTTACTTGATTTCTTCATTCTCGTTTTTGTATTTCTGGTGATATTGAGGTAAAAAAGTAAATCTGAGTTTGGATAGATCGGGTTTGATTTTCATCTGAAACTTCACTTATTCAAATTTTTCTTTGCTTCTCGTTGTAGAAAAATATGATGATGAGGAATTTCAAGAGAAACTTTGTTTCTTATTTTTAGGAATCTTTTGAGTAAGTATGAAATTTCAATTACAAAACTTAATTAATTTTTTTTTTAAATTTCAGTTTCAGTTGTAAACCCTGACATTTTTCTTTTTGATTTTAATTTCAGACACCTCCAATTTCAATTAGGGCTTCTGTTTAAGATATTCAGGTAAACTGATAATTGGTTATTTTTGATTTTAATTTCAGTCAACTTTCAATTTCAATTCCAATCCTTCTCTCAATTCTATCACCATGTATTGATTTTTAGACTGTGTGGTTGTCTGTGATATTGTTGCAGGTAAGGTTTACGGCTCTTTAGCTTGTGGTGAAAAAGTCACAGGACAAATCCAAAGGTAGCTAAACAAGACAGGAAGAAGAACCGTAATACCTTTAGGTGATGGGATTAAATTTTTTTTCCCTCAGATCTGAAATAGTTCGAAAAAATCAACGAGGTCTGTTTTCGAAATCAGATCTTTGAATGTTTTTCGCTCTTTTCTCTTCAAATTTTATAATAAATCTAAATATTGATTTGTTTCTGTTTCTTCTTTAGAGTAGGTTGGAATTGGATTTTGATTATGTACTTTACTGATTTTTCTTTAGAGCAGATTGAATTGATTTTGTTGTGAATTTGTGCTTTTCAAGTTATTTATTTGATATGGATCTGGGTATGTTCGTGATTTAATAGCAGAATATAGCCTAAGTTTTTTAATATTGGACCCGAAGATCATTCTTTTGCTCAAGGAGAACCAGTTCTTACGAAGTATCTAGATTGCCTTTACAAAAGCCGATTAACCTTCGGCAGTACACGGCTAAAAGCCATTGGATTTTATTTTTCACAAATATGAGATTATCACATGAATGTTTTGATTCAATATATTCTGTTGTTTTTGTTGATGTGTTGTTCTTTATGGATAATGAAGCTCAGGGCAACAACAAGGCCAAGTCCTTATGCGATCCTTTTTGTCCATACTTTGCGATGCGGTCTTGTTTTCTCTGAATCTTGCACAAAGATGGGAACAAACTTATTAGACGAAGTATGGAAAAACCGCTCACCTCGAATTTATCATGTTATGGTATAACCTCTAGAATTTGCGGGTCGTTTTTGTTTACGAAAAAAATTGAATTCATGAATGACTCACATTGTGGATCGCATTTCAAGTGAAACACCGTTGTTTATCGAAAATCTTCTCTTGGGTTGAACCACATGGAAATTAACGTTAGTGATTTTCCTGTGGACTCTTTTCCAATTAGTAATCCATGAAATCTTCGTTATCGTTAATATATTTGTTGTTTTTACCAATATTCCTAGCCAGTTTTACACCCTCGGAGAGATTCTTTGGTGAGAAAGATGGTAATTTAAAGGTATCCATGGAACTAAATACTAATACATTTCTTATAAAACTTATGGCAAATAACAAGACTTCTTCACTGAAACATGTTGATTTTTCCTCCTTGTTCTGATAGCAAAAATTTCAGCGACATTTACGGTGCCTCAACCTGATGAAGCAATGAGTGTGCTTGAGGAAAGGGCTTGAAATAGATGTATGTTGTTCCCTATTTCGAATTAAAATGTAAATTTGTTAAGTTTCAAATCCTGTTTATTGAACACGAAAATGTAGTTGTATTGCTCCTTAATTGGCTGCCCAAAGCTGTTCCATATGGACTAACAACCTGAAATTGTGATACCCTGTGTTTTCCATCTTAAATTTTTTTTATTCCTCATCTTTGTGGTCTTGTTTATATCATATATATCTTGCGACAAGAACCTACCAATAAAGATTATATATGAACTTTGCATTTCGTTCTGGTGGTTTCAAGTTACACATCCTTCGGATAACTGACTTATTATATGATTTTCAACTTGGGTTTGGAGCGAGCACCAATACGTTGATGCGAGTCTTCTGTTGCCTGTGTCGGATATGGCTCCAAATGATGGGCCATTATGAAGGAACATATACGAAAATGGACTGTAATTTCTATGCCCGTATAAAAATCTTGATGTATCTCATCGATATGTGCATGCGCGAGTTCTCTACACAAAGCAGTTTGTCAAATGGTTTACAACTTCTAGCTTCTCCTAAGTATCCACTGCATTCAAGAGCGCTGAGGAATTAGATGATGAATATTTGACTGAATTCCAAACTTCTTACATATTTGCTTGCTAATGGAGATAATGTAAGTTTGTCTAGTAAATTTGTCTCTCTAGTTTGGCATTGCTTGTCACTGTTTCCATTCTATTTCGCAATTTCTGGAAATATGTAGAGAGGTGTATGTTGTTTCTGTAGGATCTTGTCCTTAGTGGATTTAGCTTAATGAGACCTTATTGCTTATGATCTTTGTACTATGGAATATTGATTTGATTTGAAAAATTGAATTATGGGCAGTCAATTTATATATAAAATTTTCATATTTGATGCATTGTGAATTATTATTATTATTTTTTTTTAAATTTAAAAGTAATTCAACAACGGTTTGAACATGTTGTTGAGGCTGCATCTTACAATGGAATTTAATCGTTGTCATTAGGACATGTTCGACAACGTCTCTTGCAATGGTGAATAACCGTTGTCGAAGCAATGAAACTTTTAACAACCCCCCCCATATGACAACGTCTGGAAAAATGTTGTCATACCCATTTGACAACGACTTTTCTACGTTGTTACTGGCCATTTTTGTTGTAGTGATAGAATAAGGAATGGAACTTGATAATTTGTTGTTTGAGAGGTCAACAAACTCTAATGAATTGTTTGAAAATATAGAAAAGGGAATTAGACCCGAAAGTTCATTCCTAGCTAGATTAAACATCTTGCAAGTCTTTTTCCACATTCTGTTGAGATTTCACCGCTTAGTTTGTTATTTGATAAATCGAATAAAATGATGAAACTATTTTTTGGTGGAAGAGGCGGGATGACCATTAAGTTTGTTGTTCGACATATTGAAAAAAATAACCAAATTGGAGTTTTGAGAAACAATCGAAGGGATCACTCTGCTAGATGATTTTGAGACAAATCAAAATACAAAAGATAATTCAACTTATATATGAAATTAGGAGCAGTCCTTCAGTTGCATGATGACAACATCAAATACTCGAGTTTAAATTTAGAGTACAAATGGAAACGTTGATCTATAACTACAATCAACTCATTTGAGCTCAGGTCTAGCATAATTAAGTTCGACCCGTTAACGAAATTGATCAATGAAACAGTGCCTCCGATAAAGTTTCCAGAAAGTTGGAGAAAAGTAAGGTTTTTTCTGGTTTTTCAGGCAACTTGGTATGGTTCCTGTTATGTTATTCCATCTTAAATCAAGGTCTCGAAGAGAAGACATCTCGCAGATTGAAACTGGTATATAGCCTATTATGTTATTACCAAATTAAGAGGTATAGAGTCTGTAGTAGAGAAAGTTTATAGATCGAAGGAGGTAAAGACCCTTGAATTGAGCAACCATCTTAAAAAATATAAAGAAAATAAGTAATTGTTTGGTGAGACCTTATTTTGGTGAAGCTTTTTCACATGACAACAATACCCACATTAAATAAGCTTATTATCAATGTTTGTATATTCACAAGAATGCCATTGTTTTAAAAATAAATCAAAAAAATTAAAACTTAGGTATCTTTAAAAATACATATCGGATTTTTGTAAAAATTAGTATATTTGGAAAGCTCTTTGAATTATCTACATAATGAGTACAAACAAGAATATTAAATTTTTATTTTAAGTTTTTTTTCTTCATTATAATATCAAATTTGGTGTTGTTAAAAAAATCTAATTTAAGCATGTGCATCGGACATGGGGTATTACTAGTAAGCATAAAGAGTAACCAATGATGGCACATTTGATGAAATCGAGATCGGGATAGATCCACTTGTGTACGCGTAACTTGGGTTTAGCCTTGAAAAACCTAACTTGTGCCACTTTCTCTTTTCTATGACCCTGATATAAATACATCCACATTGTGATTTGGTCCAAATTTCCGAGGGTTGCAAGTGTGAAACTGAATTTTCCTAATAGCCTACTGAGTATAAATTGAAAGCAATGAAAATGAGATCTTTATTGAAAATACATCATACTATTTATTAGAGGTGTAAATTGGGTTGTGCCGGCGAGCCGAAACCCGAAGACCTGACATGCTAAAAGTTGAGCACAACTTGCCCAAAGACGTGACTTAGCCCGGCTGGCACAACACGTTAGTTAAATGGGACGTCTTTGGGTTTGACTAATTAACGCGATAGCACAAAGCCGCCATACAGCAGCTTACGGATAAGCACGTGGCCAGCCATTGACACATTAAGAGAATGCACGTCATAACATGTACAAATACATCATATAACAAGGCATAATACATCACATTTTTGTATATTTCACAAAAGAGTCACTATTCTAGCTAGTTTTTAACATTTTATGTTGGCTTATTTATAACAACACATATAATACCTTAATATTTGGAAAATATATTTCAATATCGTTGTTATAATGTCGTCACCTATATTTAACTGGAACATTAATTTACATGACAATAATCCAATTTTATATTTGATGGGCAATTTTCTTTTTATTGAATTAACTTGTTAATTTTACTTTGAAATAATTTCAAATGATATGTTGTCTAATTAAATTCTTGTGATAATGTCGGACTTAATGTATACATTAATTTGATTTCAAATTGTTTATAAAGTGTGCCTGCGGCCGACAAAGACGCAAGACGTTTATTAGTGTCTTTGTGCCCGTGGTATGTTTGTGCCTAGCTTTTGACTAGTAAAGCCGCCCAAGACAAAGACGTTTAAGTCGTTGGCACAACACAGCACGGCACATGACGTGAAGCACGCGACTTCGTGTGCCGGGCTGTGCCGGGCCGGCACGTTTTACACCTCTACTATTTATTGCTAAGAGAAAAAGAAAAGGATATATTCTAGATCAAAGTGAAAGATAATTTTCCTTAGATTACAATCTGAATCAATTGGCATATTCATTTTGCAAAGTCTGGTTCTTTTCATCCTATCCGTAAATACGTTGCAGTTCACGAGTCGCTTGATATGATTATGAATGAGAAAGTAAAAAGGAGAGGACATAATCAGTGATGGACAAAAATGTCTAAAATTTGGTACAATTGATAATGCAGCACAGCTCCATCCATAAATATATATGCCATTTGATGGTGTGATTCCCAATTAAGCTCAAGTCAGATTACTATGTTCACTTACTTCTTAGTTTTCATGACTATTATAGCATTCTTCTTAATAAGGACTGAAAGTCTAAAACATATAGGAGTATTACATTTGCGCTCTATTCTCCAGTGAACATGTTTTTGCTGATTAACATAAACCGACTAAAGAGTGAACAGTAACATGGTTTTACCTTTCCAAATATTGAATGAATTCTGATTGATAGGAGAACCAGTCACGGTTTGAATCACTTCAAATAACAACCACAAATGAATAAAAATCATTTCCAGTTAACAGCCACATGATCCACTTGTTATTGTGAACTCATACACTTGATGAATTACACTTTTATAATTCCTGTAAGGACTTTTCATTGTTGGAATAAATCAGTGCCTTGCTTGTCAGTTTTTTTGGTTTCTCTGAGGAGTAACCGACAGTCACATGATTATAACAAATTTGAGTCTGATGTTTTCACCAAACAAAGTATCCGTTCACCAGCACAGATATATTACTCTTGCTTTTCCGGACAACAACTTGTTGTTAATCCGACTAGAATAGGGTTACAGAATGCATAAATCTCCAACAATAACCAGGTTACAACTATAAAACACAGGCACATTATCGATCACTGTTCTAAATACATGTGTGCTATTCTAACTGCAACTGAATCAACAAATCTCCAATATGGAAACCACCATTTCTTCTTTTTTAAAAGCAAAACAAAGAATAAGCCCCAAAATCCAACTCCAAACCCCAAAGCAATAACACCATAGAACAGTATTCTCTCATTAACATCCTCTTTATCCCTTTCTTTAACTTCATTTGCTTGATCACCTTCACATACCTTCTTTAAAGGTACTCCGCACAATAAATCATTCCCAACGAAAGCCCAACCATCAATACTCACTGTATCGAAGTGAGTCCCTCTTGGAATCCTGCCACTCAACTCATTGTAAGATAAGTTGAGAACCCCAAGAAAGTCGAGTGATGTTAAAGATTGTGGGATATGACCAGATAGACTGTTGAAACTTAAATCCAACGAGCCCAAACTAGACATGTTTCCCATACTCAAAGGTATGCTGTCTGTGAAATTATTGTGGGACAAATTAAGAGTTGCAAGTTGTTTTAAAAAGCCTACCTCTGTTGGAATGTTACCATCTAACATGTTGTGAGATAAATCAATTCCCGTACTGTAGTTGTATAACTTCTCAAATTGTATCATGATCCCTTTGATCACCATCCCCAATTGAATGTCGTCAGGATTGCTAAAGCTTTCGTAGTTGCTAGCTAATCCCTTCCAGTACATTCCTAATATTTTAGGAATATGGCCTGAGAGTGCATTTTGGGATAAGTCTAATATTTGGAGCTGATACGAATTGAAAATCTCTCTTGGAATTGTCCCATTGAGCTTGTTTGATCTTAAAGACAGAATCCTGAGCCACATGATTGAACCAAGACTAGTGGGTATACTGCCTCCGAAATTGTTATTTGCTAAATTGAGAACTTCCAAGTCTTGAAGTTTACTGAAGAAGTCGGGAAGAGTACCATCGAGATTGTTTTCATGTAGTTGAAGATATATTAGAAACTTTGCATGTTCAAGTTCACTTGGAGCATTTCCCGTGAGATTGTTGCTGCCAAGGTTTAGAAACTCGAGATCACTACAGTACCCTATAGTAGTAGGTATAATCCCGGAAAGATTGTTGTTTGAGAAATCTATATATGTAGGACTAGATCCTGAATCTTTTGAACAGATGGATAAGGGAATTGAACCTGACAGGTAATTTCCAGCAAGATTAATGGAACGAAAACTAGAAAGTCTTTTTCCATTTTCTGTTGAGATTTTACCACTCAGTTTACTATTCGATAAATCTATAGTGGTAGACCTAGACCCATAGAGACCTTGGGGTAGAAGAGGTAGAGGACCATGGAGTTTGTTGTTCGACAAATTGAAGGAACCGGAAATTTGGAGTTTTGAGATACAATAAGAAGGGATCACTCCTTCTAGATAGTTATCAGACAAATCCAAATGATAAAGATGAGGCAATTTACAGATGAAAGTAGGGAATATTCCTTTCAGATTGCATGATGGCAAAGCCAGATATTCAAGTTTGAATTTGGAGTACAAATGGAAGCGTTGATCTATAACTACAGTCAACCTATTTGAGCTCAGGTCTAAATAAGTTAAGTTTAATTCGTTAATGAAATTGATCAATGAAATAGTGCCTCCAATAGAGTTTCGAGAAATCTCGAGAAATGTAAGGTTCTTAAGCTCCGTAAAGCAACTTGGCAAGGTTCCTGTGATGTTATTATTCGACAAATCAAGTTCTTGAAGGGAGGGAATCTCACAGATTGAAATTGGTATATAGCCTTGAAGTGAAGAAGAATGAGCAGAAAGAGTGACCAATAATGGCGCATTTGAAATCGAAATCGGGATTGATCCATTTACATTAGTATCTGATATGGAAAGTCGTTGAAGTTTGGACCACTGACGTTGAAACATCCTAGTTAAATCAGGACGAAGATTAGAATTATCACTCACATCAAGCTCTGTTAGTTGAGGAATTTAAGGAACTGAACCTTGTAGTCCACAACCAGATAAGTCAAGAATAGAAAGTGAAGTTAAATTAGCAATCTGAAATGGGATTTCGTAATTCATTTTGTATGGGCCACCTATTATATTATTGTGACTCATTTTGAGAACCGATAGACGAGAAAGATTATGAAAATTACTGATGGGAAAAATTGTAGTAAACATAAAGCAATAAGAAATATCTAGATACTTTAGACTGGCAAGATAGGATATATGATCTGCCAAGTTCTTTTGCGAATTTGTGGCAGTAAATAGATGAACACCCCTCAAACTTAACGCTTTTAGATTCTTTAAGCCTCTCACCCATTTTATAGATGATAATTCCACGCATGAGGTATGATAATGAAAATAATCCCTTATGCAAGATAAATCGAGATAGCGGAGAGATGTTAAGTTGGTAAATTGTGTTGAAATAGATGCGGAAAAGTTAGAATAAGAGATCAAGATGAGTGAGTTCAGTTAGATGAGAAAGCTGAAGTGGGATTTGTGACTCCTGAAAATTGTTGAAGGAGAGATCAAGATACTTTAGATGTGTAATATTGAAAATGGAATGCGAAAATTTACCATGTAGCGCTGCTGTATATTGTGGTGGCAGACCATAGTGATGTTCGTAGGAGTAAGTTTCAAGGAATGTGTTTCGAAGCTTGATGGAGATGACGTGAAAAGAGTCATGGGAGCACTCAATTCCATGCCAGCGGCAACAGTTTTCATGTTGGCTTCCCTCTTGCCACGAAGACAAACGGTTTGAAGGGTCAACCAAAGAGGATTTGAAATCTATAAGTGCTCTCCTCTCATGTTCATGGCATCCATGACTGGTTAGCGGGAATTCAGAGATGATGATCAATAAAAAGAGCAAGAAATGAAGACGGATGAGTAAAAGATGAGGGGATATAATATGAGCACTCTTATTGCACAAATTCATTGTTAATTATCTGAAACTGAATTAAACTGTTATCGATAAAGTATGCAGAAAGAAATCCAACTTGTTGAATATATCTCAAATCAGTTAGCTCTTATTCTTTGTGTATTGCTCACCATTTATAAATGCATCAATGATTAATCTATAAACTCCTTTGATGATTATTTAACTTGTTTAATTCTTAGAAGTTGATTGAATATTCATTTATCGACTGTGATGGACTAAGCTTGACTTGGAAAATTGCAGCTGTGAAATTGCTGTGAAGCTTCCCTTCAACGACTCGCGGCAGTTTACTGATTATAAATGTTGTATCATTGACTATCAATATCAATATCAATGTTTAGACCATTAACATCCAAATATCTGAGAATTCCAGCTGTGAAACTGAGTATTAACATCAATCACTATATTCGTTTCAATTTTGAAGATTTGAAACTTACATTAGACCAGGAAAACGGAACGGAGACTTTAGAGATTGATGATAAATTTACGGCATTGATTGTAAAAGAAAACCTTTTTTTTTTTTTTGGTTTCTATTGCGTGTTTTATTTTTTGGTTTTCTTTGATGATTTCGAAATTTCTAATCTCTGATCCAAATTTGTTGAATGCTACTCAAAGAAGTAAAAGGGCCAACTTGATCAAAGAACTTGCAATTCTTTTCGGACAACACAAAAGAAAAGAGGAGGAGAAGATATAGTTACTCTCGGCGAAAGCAATAATGCTAGTCAGGTCACAGTACAGGTGATGGGTAATTTTTCAAACTACATGAGATAAATGTAGTGAATTTTCTTCAAAACACTAGTATGCTAGCACGTGCTTTCATTTTTGCCACTCTCGGTGGGACTCTTGCGCCCTGACCCACTCCCACTCCCTCTACTCTTTATTCTTCTTTTCATTTTACCTTTTTCGCCCCATTTTATTTAGATAGTAAATTTTATGCAGTTATAAAATTATGTGCAAATCTGGATTTTCAAAATGTGCAGCTTCATTTCCTATAGATGAACAACTAAGGGTAGTTCCCTTTATATAATAGAAATAGATATCTTTCTCCCATAAGAGATTGCTCTACATAATCCCAAAGAGTGATAAATACTAAAAAACCATGGCACATTATCAGTGTGAATCATTTTTAATACAACTTCTGGACACTTCTAACTGCGACAGAATCAACAAACTTCCAACACAAAAACCAAATGGACCATCAAATTGAACTCTATTTTAGCCTTACTTATTGAAACCGGAAAATGGGTCATTTGCCCAAATATTTTTAAAACATGGTTATAAACTTTTAATGGACGAGTAAAAATTAGTATGGGTGAAATGGACACCAAAAAAATATCAAGAATGAATCCGGATTCATCCTGGTTTAAACATAAAAATTAGCGAGGGTGAAACTAGATGCATCCTGATGTAAATTAAAAATAAGAAAAAGTATTTGAATATGGGTAGGATGAAACTGTTTACATCCTGAATATTTTTACATTCTCGTCCATTTAAACAATATCAAATTTTACATGTCTTTTTCACCCAGGAATTATCATTATTGGGTTAATTGACCAATTTTGTGTATCGAAACTATAATCAGATTACAACACAAAACGTAATCTGACAAAGCCAAAAACTAGAAATTTGGTGCTTGGGTGCACAAACCACAACTAATGGACCAGAAGGAAGATTTACTTGAATGCCTCCAGTGTTAGGACATAAAATATTCTAGAATTTGTTATACATAGAATGTCTTGTATCTTAGGTTATGGAATACTTGTGTTGCACGTCTTTGAGTTTGTATAAATATCTACTTCTATTATACGTACACAATACAATTGAAATCAATAAGAAGTTCTACTTCTCTAAACCTCTTTTTTCTCTTGTCATCTCTAACATAAACTATACCTAAAATCGACTTGGTATCATCCTTGTTCGATTCTCCATGTTTTCCGCATCTTCAACAGACTCAACAGTTGCTACAATTCTAAATTCTTCTCAATCCATGATTGCTTCATCTGTACAAGTAGACACTACCGATTGATCTACGACTTCAGTTTCTTTTGTTCATCCCATGATCACTAGAGCTAAGGATGGGATTTACAAACCGAATTCTAAATATGCACTTGTGGATGATTTCGAACCAACTTGTTTTTCACAAGCTCAAACAGATCCAAAGTGGCGTAAGGCATCAGACACTGAATACAGTGCATTACTGCAAAGTGGCACGTGGACTTTGGTGCCTTATCATTCTTCCATGAATCTTATTCTATGCAAATTGGTTTTTCATATCAAACGTAAAGCTGATGGAACTATTGAGCGTTATAAAGCTCGTTTATTAGCTAAAGGATACAATCAACAAGAAGGTGTCATTATGGTGAAACTTATAGTCCGGTTGTCAAACCCTTGCACTATAAGTATTATTCTTACATTAACACTCTCTAATAATTGGTCTATCAATCAGTTTGATGTTCAAAATGGCTTTCTACACGGCAATCTTGAAGAGGAAGTTTACATGAAACAACCACCAGGATACACTGATCCTTATTTTCCTACATATGTATGAAAATTACATTGCTCTCTCTATGGCTTGAAACAAGCTCCACGTGCATGGTACCATAGACTCAGTACTTTCTTATTGTAGAATGGATTTGTTACTTCTAAAGTCCTAAATTACATGAAGGTTTTCATATTTTCTACCAAACCTTACTGATTTATCCATGCTTTGGAATCATCTATAAACATAAAATATAATTTAAGCTTAATTTCTCAAATGAAATTTTTAAATAATCAACTAGATTCCAAATCCACACTAAAATTTAGGAATTAAAAACTAAAAATTTAAATATTTTAGGAGATATTAATAAGGGTAGATTTAATCGAAACAATATGAAATGAGTCATTGGAACATCTAATTCCATGCCAGTGACAACAGTTTTCATGTTGACTTCCATCTTGCCATGAAGACAATCGATTTGAAGGGTCATCCAAAGTGGATTTGAAATCTAAGAGTGCTCTCCTCTCATGTTCAGGGCATCCATGACTGCCTAGTGGGAATTCCGAGATGCTGATCATTATAAAGAAGAGGGATTGAAGATGAATGAGAAAAAGATGAGGGGATGTCACATGAGTACTCTTACCGAACAAATTCATTGTTAATAATCTGAAAACTGAATTAAAATTTATCAATAAAGTGTTTGCTTGATAAATCAAAATATGCAGAAAGAACCCCAACTTGTTTAATAAATCCTAGATTAGGTGACATTGCGTATCAATGATTAATACTATATGTTTTAGAGAGAAGAATTAAGATTTTTGTCGTGTCATTTCTGCTGAAAATGATTATTTAAGTTGTTCAACTATTCGAAGTGGGTTGAATAATCATTGATCAGTTATTTAAAATGCAGGGTTCATGTCATGCACTATCTTGTTAAATCCTTCTAAAGTAGAAAATGTAAAATACTCTTTCCGTTCCACTTTAGATGATGTTTTACGGTTTTTGTATGTTCCAAAATAATGAGTGTTTAGCTATTTTCTCGAATTCTCACTAATTTACCCCTGCTTTGGAATCACAACACAACATTCATTGCCCTTGTTATTAGTGAGAGATAATTAATCTAATTTTAAGATTTTAAATTTATTCTCTATTATCTTAGGATATTTGGTCTTCCCAAGTGAAATTACATGGGGATTCATAATTTATACTAGAATCTAGAAACAAAAAACTATGAGGTTTAAATTTTTAGGAAGGTATTAATATGGGCAGATTTGGAAAAATTTACTCTCTTTCATGTTTCTTAATTTACGTGAAAAACTCTACAACATCATCTAAATTGGAACGGAGGGAGTAAAAACTTGTACTTAATAGTTAGACGTTGAAAAAAAAAAGAGAATCCTATTATTGGGGCTTTAAACGGATGGGGCTGTTTAGGGTCATGAAATAGCAATCCATAGAGCCCCTTATCCATTTATTTTCAATAATACCTAATGTACCCTTAATTAAATTAGTGTTAATTAGGATGATTAATTAAACTAATTGAGATTAGTGAAAGGATTATACTAATCATTAGATTAAACTTTTGAAAATCAAAACTATTGTTTTTCTTTTTCTTTGGATTTGCAAGAACGAGAAGGGGATTCTGATGAAATTTTTTGATTTTTTTTTGAAGAAAGTGATGAAATACATCCTAAAAAATAGTCAAGAGAACCTCATAAACATGCCCCGTAACAGATTTTGATTGATCTAAATTCATAAAAATTCTGAATTTTTCTAGGGGTTACGGTTTGAATATGTTGTCGACCCAACCGAAATCAACACTTTACGGTGGGAAATAAAGAACTCCCAGCCGAAAGTATTTTTTTTTGAATTTTCAGAATAAACCCAGCCGTACGATAAGTTACATCCTGGAAAACCTTGCATAACACAACCTCGGTTTTTTCATTTTATGATAATCAGAAGTGCATACGGCTAGGAATTCCTAAGGATTTTAACATTTCCCAACTGTATACCTTCTTTGCGGCTACATATCCACCATTTCCCAGCCGTAACCTCTTTTTTACGCCTAAAAACTCAGCATTATTCCAGCCGTAATGAGTCTATACTCTATTTGAAAAATTTGTATATAGCTGAACTCATTTTGAGGTTGAGTACATACTGATACTCATAAAATGAATAGACCGAAGAATCACTTGATACACGATCTTAAATCGAGTATAACCTTGTACTCTTTTTGAAATCGAGTATAAAGTGATACTCATTTTAAATTCGAGTATTAACTTGAACTCATTTTGAAATTCGAGTACACCTTTGTACTCATTTTGAAATCGTGTATAGCTTTATAACGTATCATTTTGGAATCGGTATAAAACCATACCCATTCTGAAATCCAGTATGAACTTATACTTTATTTGAATTCGAGTATAAATTGGTACATATACTCATTATTCACTTTGAGAGTGGGCATACCGTGCTTCAAATTTCATTCTGGAATTTTGGTCAACTTACGGCTAGGAAGTATTGAACTATAGCCGTAAACATTATTACGTCTAGGAATTCATCATTTCCCAGCCATAAGTGAAGAAAATATCGACTTCCTAGCCGTAAATGAACTACTTACGGCTCGGAAATGATGAATTCCTAGTCGTAAGTATTTCCTGAAACTGAAACTGAATCATACTTTGATCATTTTAACATATTCAAGTAATCAAAAAATATTAACGGGTTTGTCGATTCTTACCTAATAAAAGTTGTGGATGGAAGATTATAAGGTTGTTTAGTTGTTTCAATTTCTTGATTTTTGATCCGTCAAAAAACAAAAAAAAAGTTCATGATTTTGATTTGATTGATGAAGGAGAAGAAAAGAGAAGGATAATAGATTTAGTTTTTTTTTTTTTAAATTAGATTAAATTGGGTAATAAGGTAATATATTTAATTTAATGGGGTAGTTTTGATATTGTACCTAGATTAGGTCTCCCCATATCCACCCTTTGGTTATAATTATCATTTTAAGCCCCCAAAAACCCAACCTAATACAGATAAATTATACACACTTAGAAACAAGTAGTAATACAACTAATTTTATGGATCATTGAAAACCCTGGAAAGTTTTAATGACACTAATTTTAGACGAACAGAAGGTAATTTAAAACTAAATGGTGATATAGTTGGATAACTAGCTAGATCGACATAGTATGCAACTAGGAAATGCATATTGTAATGAATTATGTGATCACAAAATTGGTTAAAAAGACCAAAAAAATCAACAAATTAAGGTGAAAAAGACATCTAGATTTTTGATCTTTGTTTAAATGGACAAAAATACAAAATTAGCCAGGATGTAAACAGTTTCATCATATCCATTTTTAAATATTTTTTCTTTTTTTAATTTACATCAGGATGCATCCAGTTTCATCCTTACTATTTTTTAAGTTTAAGTCAGGATGTATCCAGTTTCATCCTTCCTAAATTTTTTTTGTCCATTTTACCCATACTAATTTTTACTCGTCCATTTGAACCAGGTTTTAAAAATATTTGAACAAATGACCCATTTTCCGTTATGTGATAGGTTCACGACCACGTTCAATATCAGCTAAATAGGACAAGTAGAGTGAATTAGTCTACAAATGAACATGTTCATTCTCACATCAAGCTCACTGAGTTGAGGAAGGTAAGAACTGAACCCTTGTAATCCAAAACTAGATAGGTCAAGAATAGATAGTGAAGTTATATTGCCGATCTATGCTGGGAAGTTATATGGAATCAATTGTTTGTCTGAACAATGAATGCGCAGAATGGGCTTAGATATAAATTGGTATTTATATGATTTCGCTGCATTATAATTCTAACAACTCCAAGACTCCAACTTGTTCATTTTGTACAAATTTGGTTGGATATTCATTCACCTCCACTTGTGATAGTTTAGAGAGAAAGATTTTAAATGTCGAGTGGACATGCATGGTTCAATGGTTGAATAAAAGAGTTGCATACGAAGTCAATGTCAATCAAATAGTAAGATGATAAGATCATATTGCTATTAAATCGGAAAACGGGTCATATGACCACAACCCATAAAGTGTGGGAGCAATAGACTTGTAAAATATAATTTTGGATGAAAAAGACATAAGAAAAATTAGTCATATATACCCTTAACTTTAAACTTTATTCTTTATCATATCATTTTCTCTCTCATATTTATTTTCTCACTCCAATATAAAATTAATCATGAGAAATGTCTTAACTTCCAAAATATAAGTCCAATTTTAATAAAATTTATATTTTTGGAAAGGGCTCGAAAATCTCTACAAAATAAGATCCATTGTTGATATGAAATTCGAAAAAAAAAAAAAAAAAAATTAAACGAGGTCGTCAATACATTTTGCACCCAGGTGCAACCTGGCCAAAATTTATTTCCTATAGAAGATGCATTATGCACCCAGGTGCAACTTGGCCAAAATTTATTTTCTATAAGAATATGCATTATGCACCCAGGTGCAATCTGGCTAAAACATCTTTCCTATAAGAATCAAAAAAATATGCATTATGCACTCGGGTGCACCTGGCAAAAACCTATTTCTACTGAGAATTTGCATTATGCACTCAGGTGCATCTTGTGTATTTCCTGGATAAATATAAGCTTATCCTAAAAATCATCAACAATATATTATACACAACCAAAATCACTAATTCATGATCTCGAGCGATAAATCTAGCATCATTGAAACCACATCCACCATCAAACATTAACCAAAAACAAATATTATATAATAAAAATAAGAGGAACAACAAAAAATGCTAAAAAATATACATTATGCAACTGGGTACATCTGGGCCAAAACCTAGTTTTAAATGAGGTATGCATGATGCACTCGGAGTGCATCTTGTGCACGTTATGGGTAAATTTAGGTTTGCCCTGGTAATCACGTGCAATGTAATAAACACAATCAAGTGCACCTGAGTGCAAGAAGTTAGTGGTACATTTCGCTTAAAGGTGTATGATTAATACTACCTGAATTGCATCAATTAATACAAGGAACACACTGTTTGAATGCAAGAAGCACTTAAAATTACATCTTTGAGATGGAAAAGGCCAACATCACTGAGATATTCAATTGTACCAAGCGCACTAGCCTTCTCCCATATTTTTCTTCTAATCTTCATGTCTCCATTTCTTTTCGCTCACCGTTCCGTTCTATTTGTTATCCCAATTAAACAAAACCAAAACCAAATCCCCTATTTCCATTTCTTTACCTAATCTACCTTTGATCTTCTTGTTTAATTTTAATCCTTGTAGATCTAATTCTCCTCTTGGTCATGGATTTGACCTACCTTGAATACTCTCTTCCCGAGATACCAAATGTTGTTGTTGTTCTTCTTGATTAATCAATTATCACTTGGAATTAAATATGTAGCTAGAGTTTGTGGAAGAAAAACTATGGCTACTGGAATAGGATGATGATGATCTAATTGATTTGGGGTATAAGAAAGTGGGTTTGAGTTTCTGTTTTACAGTAGGTGGCGGAGAAGAATACTTAGGGATATAATGGATATCTAAAAAAGAGGAGAGGGTATTTTAGTCGGATGTCTTTATAATAGTTGGGTGATATATCCAATTCGGATATTAAAAGAGTATCTTTAAGATCTTGGCTATTTGAACCATTGGCATATTTTACTCGTCTTTTACACCCAGGAATTCAAATTCAAGGGCTAATTAACCAAAAAACTGGCTATTAAATTAGGTTACCATCTTTTACTGTATGGATATATCTTTAACAAACTTTAGTTTGTAATGGGCTTTTTGGGCTTAGGTTAGGCTGTATCCTTCGGTTTTCTTTTTGTTGCAGTTTGTAAGAAAGTTTTTCTTTTCTTTTTGGTTTCACCTATTTACCACCCAAACTTTTCCTATTTACCACCTCTCTCAAAATATTAAAAGTAATTCTGATTCCAATTCTTATTTTTCCTATTTACCACCTATTAAAGTCAATTAAATTTGACTACCACCATGGCCACTTTTCTTCTTCATCATTAACTTCCCTTTCCATTAAAAAATACTTCTTCTTCTTCCTCATTAATCCCCTCTTTCATTAAAAACTATTAACCCTAGGTACTTAATTCATTTATTTGTTTTAATGTTATGGAAGTATTCATTTTATTGATGAACGAATTTCTGATTAGATTGTCAAAACTCTAAAGATGAAGCGACTACGATTGTCTGGAGCGGTCGTCCAGAAATTGACGACAACATACCCTCCTGGTCATTTAGAATCCGACTGTCTCAAACGGTCTTAGTCGTCCAGGAATCAGCGATCATATAACGCATAAGCCAAAGCACCTAAAACAAAAAGAAGATAAAAACAATAAATGCAGCACATGAGTTTTATCTGAATATTTATAACAAAACTTTGGAAATGAATCGGTCGAGCTCTACTTCTATGTAATTGGACAGAGTAGTTTAGAAGGAAAAAACAAAAATAGCAACAAGCCAATGAAATTTGGGCAAACTAAAAACAATAATCTACATGGGTAATCATACAACGACTATGAACATTCAAAAAAAAAAAAAAAAAAAAAATCAAGAATGTTATAGTTTATAAAATAAGGAAGGATAGATGAAGGTGGGTGGAGATGTAGTAAAAGAGGGTGGTCGATGGAAAGAAAGAAGTAATTTGTAACCTAGGGCCTTATTTATTTTTTTTAGTTATTGGGTGATTTTATTGAAGGGTGTAAACAAAAAGTCTAAGAGGTAGTATTTAGGATATTTCAGAATTTATGTGGATGGTAAATAGGATAAGTGAGGGTGGTAATTTATGTGATTGGCAAATAGGAAAAGTGTGGGTGGCATATAGGGAAAACCCTACAGAATTGACGGTAATTTACAAAAAGAAAGAAAGACCCATGGTAAAAGATCCACCATCATTTATTAACATTTCAGCACACAGTATTAAAAATTTACGACAGACAATTAGCTATTCTAAGTGCAACAACATCAACTAATCTCCAATACCCAGACCACCATTTCTCTTTCTTCACAAGCAAAAGGAAGAATAAACCCCAAAATCCTACTCCAAATCCCAAAGCAACTATAGCGGACAACAACAACTTCTCTTTTGCATCTTCATGATCTTCATTTGGAGTAATATTATTGATCTGATCATCCTCGCAAGTACTGTTTGTGTAAAATCCACACAACAAACTGTTGTTGGCATATGCTGAACCATCTCCACTTAATGTATCAAAGTGAAGTCCTCTAGGGATCCTGCCACTTAAGTTATTATAAGATAGGTTCAAATATGCAAGAAAATCGATCGATGCTAAAGTTTGTGGGATATGTCCTGACAATTTGTTGAAACTCAAATCCAAGGACTCTAAACAACTTATGTTTCCAATACTCTTTGGGATTATACCGGATAATCGATTATGTGATAGATTAAGAGTGGAAATCCCTTGCAGAAGACCGATCTCATAAGGGATGTTCCCCTCAAGAATGTTGCACGATAGATCGATCCCAGAATTATATGGGTAATGTTTACAAACTGCATCACGATCCCTTTGATCACCAACTGCAATTGCACATCAATACCATAATACCCGATGAAGGGTACACCAGTAGGTCTACTTCTCAGCATCATTAAGTTACCTATTTTTGTAGGAATTAAACCTGTTAGATTATTCCCTGATAAGTCTAATATTTGGAGTTGTTCCAAATAAAAAATCTCTGGAGGGATTGGCCCAGAACTTATTTGACCTCAATGAAATAATGCTTAAATTGAGAGCCGAGCCTAAGGCAGTGGGCATACTGCCTCTGAAATGGTTATTTGCTAAATTAAGAACTTGATGCATAGTGGTATTTATGAAATACCATTTCAACCCTTCCACTCATGTTCTCAATTTTACCCCACTTCTTTTGGTTTATATCCTTGCTTTTCCATTATATATGTAAAACCTAGCTCTACTTTAGTTAGCCAAGTTTGAGTTGTTTAGAATAGGTGTGAGAACCTTGATCCTTCCTTAGAGAAGAGCCTCCATCACTTTGCTATTTCCAATTTGTAATTGGGTAGAAATTGCAACTTGAAAGAGATGCCTCTTTTATCTTCTAATTTCCAATCTTAGAGTTGGGTAGAAATTTGAAGTCATATTAGAGAAGAACCTCAAATCTTTGCATCTTCCTTGTCCAAGGGTAGAAGAAGCTTCATTTGAAGGTTGGTTACTTGTGTTTTATGGTGTTTTGTTACAATTTAACATTCCAATTTCAATTATAAGTATTACTTTACATTAGTTGGTATCAATAGCTTTGGTTAGATTTTTTTGGGAGAAGGTTTGGTAAAGATATTAATTGATAGTAGAGACTACTTATTTGATAATCAATTACATTGGGCTGTGTTTAATTTGCTTGATAATTTGTTCAAATTGGTATTTCAATTATATGTGATTTTATTATGGTATCAACAAGAAGAATGAAAATGGATGGGGAAGTAAGTAAAGTTCAAGTGATAGAATTTTTAAATGATATGAGATACAAGATGTTTGATGAAATGTGTCAACTAGTAGAACATTTGTGTGGAGAATGAGAGGTTCTCTTCTTTCAAACCTAATTGTTACCTCTAGGGGGAATTAGATCATCTAATTCTAGAGTATCAACTAGATGCCTCTCATAATCTTATAGTTTCCAATTTAATTGGGTAGAAATTGTAAGTTATTTGAGATGAATCTCCATTATTAGGTTCTTCCTTTATTCAAAG
Organism: Papaver armeniacum; assembly: GCA_023531295.1. NCBI lineage: Eukaryota > Viridiplantae > Streptophyta > Magnoliopsida > Ranunculales > Papaveraceae > Papaver > Papaver armeniacum. The sequence continues at coordinate 164,827 of JAJJWW010010742.1, read as the reverse complement.
GGTAGAAGAAACTAAATTGGTTCTTCCTTTAAGAAGTTGGAAGGTCTTTATATGAATTCATTTGAACTCTCTAACTATGAAGATGAAATGGAGTTAGAGAATTCAATTTCCATTGGTGGGTATGAAAATCAAGAAGTTGCCTATAAGGTGTTTGATAAAATATCTCTATCAAAATTTGATATTTTTTCAAGTTGTGAGGAAGGTGATATTGGTAATAATGTTTAATTTGATCCTACGTCGCCACCCATATTTGATGAAGAACCTAATGAAGGAAGAGAAGAAGAATTTACCATCGGTTATCAAATACAAAGATTGGGTGTCGTAAACAAATACTCCATGCTTGAACTTGACAATGGTGATCGAGGGACAAGGCATGACACATTCCAAACCACTTGTAGCATGGGAAGAAAGGTAAGCAAGCTTGTTAATGATTTTAAAAGTTATGTTTATGTCAATGTGCCGAAAATGTCATTAAAGAGATGAAATATGAAACAAAAGTTCACCCAACAACAAGCTATTTATCAAGTATTAGTAAAGAAAAAGAGAAATTTACTTATGTAGATCCAACTTGGGATTCCTTTGAAGACATGTATAATAACGCTAGTCACCATTCAAAGTTGGAAAAACTACTTGGTGTTTCTTTGCTTCTTGATTGTGCGCTTGACTATCACCACAAGAGGTTAGACTTGGTGAGTAACTATAGAGGAAGAAATCGTGGTCGAGTAGTTTTCAAGGAGGGAAGAAGTGCAATCTTGAATAAGTTCATCTTATTTTCGCACCACATGGCATTGAAGCACATCAATTCTCAAGACAAGCTTTCTACTAGGCATGGTAAATGGGATTCTTATTTGCAACAATTCACTTTTTCCATGAAGCACAAGTCAGTGTACAAAACAAGGTAGCGGATGCCTTGAGTCGGTGTACTTCTCTTCTCACACAAATGAGGGCTCGTATTTTGGGATTCGATGATATTCGGGAGCTTTTAAAAAATAATACTTATTTTGGTCCTCTTATGGTTTATGTGGATCTAATTTGGGGTTCCTTTGAACATAATTATTATGGCGCTAGCCACCGTGCAAAGTTAGGAGGGCTACTTGGTGTTTCTTTGCTTCTTGAGTGTGCACTTGACTATCACCACGGAGGTTAAACTTGGCGAGTAATTATAAAGGAAGAAATCGTAGTCGAGTAGTTTTCAAGAACGGAAGAAGTGCAATCATGAATGAGTTCATCTTATTTTCGGACCACATAGCATTGCGACACGTCAAGTGCCAAGATAATTTTATGACGAGGCATGATGATTGGGTGTTTTACATGCATCAATTTACTTGATTTCGTATTGGGGCAAATATGATTCGGAATCTCGGATGAAGAATATGACAATTCGAGGCGAATTTCTTTCAAGAAGGGGAGGATGATGCATAGTGGTATTTATGAAATACCATTTCAACCCTTCCACTCATGTTCTCAATTTTACCCCACTTCTTTTGGTTTATATCCTTGCTTTTCCATTATATATGTAAAACCTAGCTCTACTTTAGTTAGCCAAGTTTGAGTTGTTTAGAATAGGTGTGAGAACCTTGATCCTTCCTTAGAGAAGAGCCTCCATCACTTTGCTATTTCCAATTTGTAATTGGGTAGAAATTGCAACTTGAAAGAGATGCCTCTTTTATCTTCTAATTTCCAATCTTAGAGTTGGGTAGAAATTTGAAGTCATATTAGAGAAGAACCTCAAATCTTTGCATCTTCCTTGTCCAAGGGTAGAAGAAGCTTCATTTGAAGGTTGGTTACTTGTGTTTTATGGTGTTTTGTTACAATTTAACATTCCAATTTCAATTATAAGTATTACTTTACATTAGAACTCTCAAATCTTCAAGTTTACTGATGAAGTTAAGAGGAGTACCATCGAGATTGTTGTCGTGTAGTTGAAGATACCATAATTCTTTTATTTCTTTAAGCTCATTTGGAACATTTCCCGTGAGATTGTTTCTTCCAAGGTTTAGAGAAAGAAGATCTGTGCAGTACCCAATACTAGTAGGTATAGTCCGGGATAATTTGTTGTTTGAGAGGTCAATAGTGATTCTACGATTAGATGCCAAATCCTTTGAACATATAGAATAGGGAATTGAACCTGAGAATTTGTTGTTTGAGAGGTCAATATCGCCCAGAACTTCTGGAAAGTTTGACGAAAATATAGGAGGGGGAATCGGACCACAAAGTTGATTCCCAGCTAGATTGATGGAACAAAAACCAGAAAGTCTTTTTCCGATTTCTATAGAGATTTCACCACTCAGATTATTATTTGATAAATCAATAAGAGTAAAAGTACCGATGAATGCTGGAGGAGGAAGAGGCAGAGGACCATCAAGTTTGTTGTTGGATATATCGAAAGAATGAAAACTTTGGAGTTTGGAGAAACAATAAAAAGGGATCAATCCTACTAGATGATTTTGGGACAAATCTAAATACCGAAGATGAGTCAATTTACAGATGAAAGCAGGGAATAATCCTTCTAAATTGGATGATCGCAACAACAAGGAATCTAGTTTGAATTTAGAGAACAAATGGAAGCGTTGATCTATAACTACAGTCAACTTATTTGAGCTTAGGTCTAGGCTTGTCAGGTTTAAATCGTTAATGAGATTGATCAATGAAACAGTGCCTCCAATAGAGTTTCCAGAAACACTAAATTCAGTAAGGTTATGGAGGTTTGTAAGGCAACTTGGTATGGTTCCTGTTATGTTGTTAGAAATCAAATCAAGTTTTTGAAGAGAAGACATTTCACAGATTGAAATTGGTATACAACCTGTTATGTTATTAGCATAGAGGCGTATTGACTGCAAGCGAGAAAGATTATAGATTGAAGAAGGTAAATGCCCTCGAATTGAACACCCTCCAGCATCGAGACTGACCAATGATGGTGCATTTGAAATCGAGATGGGGATTGGTCCACTTACATTAGTAGATGATATGGATAGTGTTTCAAGTTTAAGCCATCTATGCTGAAACATCCTAGTTAGATCAGGATGAAGATCACGATTACCACTCACATCTAGCTCTGTCAGTTGTGGAAGATAAGGAACTGAACCTTTTAGTGAGCAACCAGATAAGTCAAGAATAGAAAGTGAAGTTAAATTCACCATCTCTGATGGGATTTCGGAACTGAGTTTTCGATTGGAATGCATGTCCAGAAAGGATAGACGAGAAAGATTATGAAAATCATGGATGGGAAAAACCGTAGCAGATAAAGAACAATCAGAAATATCAAGGTCCTCTAGCTTTGAAAGGTGTGATATATGTTCTGCAAAATTATTTTGTGAAGATGTGGCCTTGGATAGATCAATACCCCTCAAATTTAATACCTGTAAATTTATCAACCCTCTCACCCATTTTGTAGATGATAATTCTAGGCATGAGTTAGAATAAGCAAAGTATTCCGTGCAAGATAAATCGAGGTAGCTTAGTGATGTTAGGTTGGATAATTGTGTCGAAATTGCTGCTGAAAAGTTAGCGTTGGAGAGATCGAGATGAGTGAGTTCGGTTAGATGAGAAATCTGAAGTGGGATTTTTGATTCCTGGAAATCGTTCAAGGCGAGATCAAGATACTTTAGATGTGTAATGTTGAAAAGGGAAGAAGAAAGTTTACCTGCTCTTAGTGCAGTATTTGGTACTGGTTCACCAAAGAGTGGTTTGCGGGTGTAAATTTCAAGGTCAGTGTTTCTAAGGTCGATGGCAATGATATGAAAAGAGTCATTTGAACATGTAATGCCTTGCCAATTACAACAGTCTAGGTGTTGGTTACCTTTTTGCCATGAAGACAACCGATTTGATGAGTCTTCCACCGAGGATTTGAAATCTAAGAGAGCTCTTCTTTCATGTTCATGGCATCCAAGAGTAGCTAGTGGGTATTGAACGACGTTGATCATTAAAAACATCATAAGAGGAAGAAGACGATGATATGATAGTTTGAATGAATTCATGGCTAACTAATTCTAATTTAGCTTTTATCATATCAATAACTTCCATTTATATAAGCATCAAAGACGGAGCATCAAGTACCAAGCAAGGTTACATGCTTGACCCAACAAAATGAGTTCTTTTTCCGGAGGTTTGAAATTTCCTACCAAGTCTCGGTCTTAATCCAAATTTCAACATTTGGAAAATCAGCTTTAATTTCATTGCCTAGAAATTCAGTCACTCGCTGAGCTATGTAGAGTCTAACGAGGACAGTTGTCCCCCTTGAGCATTAGAAATATACATAAAATGATTAAAGAATTTATGGATTATCCAATAATTTTCCCGCTGGTTTATCGTGTTACTGTCGAAGAGGCATAAAAAATTGGCGGAGATGGTGACAGCTTTTGAATTCACCTGTTGAAGTTATATGTTTAAAATTTTTGTGTTTGTGTATTCGTTGTGATTGACTAGAACAGTGGGAGTTTGATTTGGAGAAACATAATGTTTGTACCCCAAATATTTTACACAAATAAATGGGCTAACCTAGGCCCCCAAAGCTCCTACTAGTGACAAAAGAGGGTTTATTGGGCCTAAGGTGCTTATCCAAGAATGGCAAACTAGGCCTAACAAACACCTCACAAGGAATCCCATGCGCATAGGTTCAAATCAAGCAACTAGGAGCCCCATCACCTGTGCCACGTCATCACTAGGCTTGACCAACCGGCGACAGCCACATCAGCCGCCACGTTAGCAAACATGACACGTCATCAAAGTGCCACATCACCAGGTGCAACATCGCAGATGTGATGACATGGCATGTAACACGTCGTCAGAACAAGCGCCACGTCAGCAGAATTGCTGACGTGTCAGACGCCACATCAGCGTCTCATAAAATTTCTACAATACCACGTCAGTAAGTGATGATGTGGCAGGCGACACGTCAGCCAATGAGTGCCACGTCAGTAGACAAGATGACATGGCAGGCTCCACGTCCGTAGGGCAAGGACCACGTTAGCAGAAAGATGACCCGACAGGTGCCACGTCAGCAGATCGGATGCCACATCAGCGGGCAAGATGACGTGGCAATTGCCATCGATGATGATCGATAACGTGGCGGCCGCCGAGGCCCAAGCCGGCAGCCAAAGCCAGCGGCCAAGCGAGCGGCACTCGGCGATTAATTGGGAAGTCGTCGATTAATTGGGCAAAGACCGCGGTTGGAAAACAGGCATGCATATGCTTTGGCATATCTTTCTTCCGCATGAAACCGATTCCACCAAGTTCATTGTAGTAGATTTCCAAGAGTTACCTAGCATCTTCGACAACCAATTTGTTCTGGCTCTCGAACACGTTAGTGGGGGCGAGAGGGCAGCTACATGAGCACAGGGGGATACTGAGAACATCGACATCAATATGGATGTTGATAGTACAGTGACAGATAGTTCAAGCAGTCATGTTGAAAACATTACAGACTGGCGTCAACCATACATCCGGTGCCTAACAACCGGCGAACTCCCTGAAGATGAGAAACTGGCTGCAAAGGTGAAAAAGAATTCATGGAGATACTCAATGATTGAAGGGCTATTATACCGCAAACCTGTAGCTTTGGAGCCATTTTTGCGATGTGTCACCGAGGAAGGACAAATAATCTTGGCAGAGGCTCATGAGGTAATTTGTGGCAGCCATTACGGAGGCGCGAGTCTCGGACACACGATACTTACCCGTGGGTATTTACGGCCGTACATGCGAAAAGACGCTAAATAATATGCGCAGAAATGTGTGTCATGCCAAGAACACGCTCCAATTTCGAAAAGGCCCGCCAACGAATTACATCCAGTTTTTAGTCCCTGGCCGTTCTCTATGCGGGGATTGGACATTGTCGGGCCGCTCCCCAAAGCTCCTGGAGGAGTCAGATTCGTACTAGCCGCTACCGATTATTTTACCAAGTGGGTCGAAGCAGTGGGACTGGTACACGTCACCGGACATGATGTGAAAAGGTTCATATGGGAGAATATCGTCTGCAGGTTTGGTATCCCAGACGCGATAATATCAGACAATGGCAAGCAGTTCGATTCAGGAGTAATCAAAGACTTTTGCAAGTGCCTGAATATTCGCCACAATTTCTCGTCTCCTTACTATGCTCAAAGCAATGGGCAGGCAGAAGCAACCAACCGAGTTATTATGGACAACCTCAAGAAACGGCTGGAGAAGGCGAAGGGAAAATGGACTGAAGAATTCCCTGGAGTCTTATTGTCCTATCGAACAACCCCAAAAGATCCACCGGATTTTCTCCATTTACCTTGGCGTATGGGACATATGCAGTCATACCCACCGAGGTACAACTCAAGACTACCAAAACTCGTGCTGTCAAGTCTGGAAAAAACGACAACATACTGGCTTTGGATAAAGAGTTGCTTGGAAGAACAAAGAGAAACGACCTTGCGGCGGTTGGTCCGATACCGGTAGGCAATCAAGCCGGGATATGATCGCAAGGTCGGAGAACGGTCGTTCAAACCAGGGGAATATGTCTTGAAGAAAACCCGAGAAGCCACAATGGAACCGAATGCGCCGGAAGCTCGGAGACGAACCGGGAAGGCCTATACATAGTGGATAGACCAAAGATCTCGTGGATCCTACTACTTGAGGAATCTCGACGGAACTGAGGATTCGAAGCCATCGAAGCCGTGGAATTCGTTCCACTTGAAAAAGTTTTATCATTAGAAGTAGATTCAAATCCTGCTGTGCTGCACTCTTTTTCCTTTTTTGATGGTTTTGTCCCACTAGGTTTTCCACCCAAAGGTTTTAACGAGGCAGCTGTGGTCGAATCAGTAGGTATTTATCTTGTTATTTCAATTTAGAAATTTTAATTCAACATTAATTTGGTAATCCAGACTTTATCAATATTGTTCGTGTTAATTATAAGCTGCTACTGATGATCGAATCCACAGTCATCCCTAAATGACAAAACAGTACAATTCAAGTCTACTGTCAGCAGCGTCTCTGACACCTCGTAGATAGGGTGAGTGCATAGTTCGAGCATTTTTACCCTATCTCAATTTTATCCCCATCGTACGGGGCAGCAACAATGTGGCAAACATTTTTATCTGTCCAGGCACGTAAAAATGTACGCATCCCAAACTCTGCGCACATCTTGAATAGCAGGACTGCCCCCCTGCGTGAATTCAAGTTAATAGAAAAACTCAACTTTTCATTCCATGCGCACGCAAAATGCAGCAGGGAGGTGCACCCCTGCGTGAGCATTGAGCAGCATGACACAAAACATACTGGGGGCGAGTTATATGTCACCTCAACCATTTGCGGGCAAGATATGTAACACTCCTGAGCAATCAACACATCCCTGGGGGAGAATTGCGTAACACTTCGAACAACATGCTCGGGGGAGAGTTATGCAACACTCCAGAAAAATGCAAAATCAGAGGGGAACCCGAACTTCTTAACCCATAACAAGTTATGGATTAAGATGGGGCGATGTTTGTACCCCAAATATTTACACAAATAAATGGGCTAACCTAGGCCCCCAAAGCTCCTACTAGTGACAAAAGAGGGTTCATTGGGCCTAAGGTGCTTCCCTTGTGTATCCAAGAATGGCAAACTAGGCCTAACAAACACCTCACAAGGAATCCCATGTGCATAGGTTCAAATCAAGCAACTAGGAGCCATATCACCTGTGCCACGTCATCACTAGGCTCGACCTACCGGCGACAACCACATCAGCACACATGACACGTCATCAAAGTGCCACATCACCAGGTGCCACATCACCAGGTGTGATGACGTGGCATGTGACACGCCAGCAGACCAAGCGCCACGTCAGCGCCTCATAAAACATCTACAGTACCACGTCAGCAAGTGATGACGTGGCAGCTGGCGGCCCAAGCGAGCGACACTCGACGATTAATTGGGAAGTCGCCGATTAATTGGGAAGTCGCCGATTAAACGGCAAAGATTAATTGGTCATTTGATTCGTTGTTGCACGATGTAGGTTGGTCCCGTAGTCCCCGGATATTTGCGCCCCAGTCGTATTTTTCTAAGGATATTTCCGCCCCGTTTGCTTACACCCATTTGTCTTACATTTTTGGTTATCCACACCCCATTATAATTCCTTAACCATAATGGAAGTTTCGGAATATTGCAGGAACCATGCGGGGAAGCCGGGCGAGTGCAACCATGCGATCATGCGAGTACATTATTGTAGGGAGACATGTAGGGACTATTATTGCTGGGAGGCATGCAGGGGCCAGTTATAGCAATTGATATGTACCATAAAATCAAAGAAATAAACGGAAATTCGCCACATATAAATAGGGAGTTTTACAACCAAAAAAGGTAAGAACTCTTCCATACCAAAATCTCCTGTGAAAAAATCCAATACTGACTTTAGCATCGGAGGGTTTTTTGCAGGTACCCCCTCCCCATAATTCAATTGAAGATCAAGGCCACGAATCGATTATCAGCGGAATCATCATACAAATTTCTGTGTTTGGGGTAGAAGTATTTTTTACCTTACAAACAGTGGCGCCAACCAAGGTTTTCGAGAAAAGATTATCGTGTGTTACCAAATCGAGTTATGGAAATAATTAGACAGACTGCACGAAGGTCTGAATCTACCGACAATTCTAACCGCGCGAGAGACGCTTGAGAGTTGAGAGGAACGAAATTGAGGTTCAATCTGCAACTGCTATACCCACTAGAAACAGACAGGGTCAAGATCATACTCATAATCACTAGATCGTGGACGAGATCGAGATCGTTTTCGTGACAGAGCTCCAGATCTGAATCGGAGAAAGGAAAAACAACGGGTGATCGATAACGAAGTTATTGACGTTGATGGGGAAAACCCAGGTGTTCGTGGAAACAAAGGGTATGCGTTCGGCATCCCATCTAGGATGAATCGCAATCGACAGGATCTGCATGATGGCCGCACCGCGACTCCCAGTACAGAGGAAGAACAACTACTGAATCGGCTAGACGAGCTAGAGAAGGAGAATGCTCTACTGAGATTAGAATGTGAAAACCAACCTCGGCCTAGGTCTGGTGTTTTGAATAATCATAGGGTCCGATCTGTATGGAAACTCCTTGGAAGTCGGATTGAACCACAAGTCGCAGATTCTAACAGAGATGTGATCAATCTTGATCGACCCGACATGAATCTATTGGTCATTGAAGAATTACCGAAACGACCTAGGCGAGCAGGGGATCGGACAGCTGCAACTCAACAGAGCGCAGCTAGAACTACGTCTCATTCAAAACAGCTCAGGAATGATGAGAATGAAGCTCGAGACTAACACGACAAGAGTGAATTTTCGCACGCTTACTATGCTCGTTCTGAGCAAGGCGAGAGATGGCGGAGAGACTACTCGCACCGAAGAAAGAAAATGAGATCGGATAATCATATTCCAGAGGACCGGATTATGAGCGGGAAGGCGGTTCCTCGGATGGCGACCTAGACGCGATAACAGAAGCTCGTCTTCCCAAGATGATCTAGAAAGTGATGATGAAAAAACAATCCCGAGAAGAAAACATGGAAAGGCTACATCGAGCAGCAGGAGCTCCTTTCAAGCGAATATCGTAGAACTCGGGCCGCCAATGAATTTTTAGTTCCAAAATTATCGGAATTCGATGAGAAAACTGATGATCCAAATCAGCACGTTTTACACTATGAGACCGCCATGTCTTTGTGGCAGTACAACGACGAGTTGATGTGTAAAATGTTTTCGCAATCCCTGACGGGAGGAGCTATAACGTGGTTGAATCGGCTTCCAAGACAAACGATCGGGACTTACCATAAGTTGATCGATGATTTTTCTCTAACTATAAGTACAACAAACGTAACTTAGAAAGGATGCCATTCACTGTTCCTTTTAGGAATTCGGAAGGAGGAAAGCATCAGACAATTCACTAGGCGTTTCAAGCAGGAGTTAGCGGATGTGGATGGAGTTAACGACCAAGTTTTCATTGCGGCATACAAACAGGTTTACCAGCATGATCAAAGAGGTGTGTACGGTTCTTTGGTCAAGAAACCATCAAAAACTTTGGAAGAACTATATGATCGAGTAGAAGAGTACGCCCGAGTGGAGGACGATTCTAAAGCTCGAGAAGAAGTTCACAAATCATCCAATCATCCAAATGATGGGAAAAAAAAAAAAATCCAAGAACCGTTCGAACAGACTGACATAATGATCGCGGGGATGTTCGAGAGAAAAATCAAGGTGAACACATGGAAACCGGGTATCGGGAATTTAACGATATGAAGTCGACCCGCCGAGCATAAATCTTACAGAGCTGTACGAAAAAATACACAAGGATTTGATCCCCCCACGTCCTTTGGCAGTAGAAACACGAGATAAACGTGATAGGAGCAAATACTGCAAGTTCCATAAAGACCATGGTCACAAAACTGAGAACTGCCGCTCTTTACGGATCGAGATTCGACGAATGATCGACGCTTGGGAAACATCAACAATGCGTGAAAAAGGACTTTGGAAAAGGCCCCGCCGTCGGATTACAAAAGTGCAAGATGGAGCGAATTGTCTTCTCGAGCATACGGCATCTTGACTATTGTTTGCTTCAGCCAAAGACGCTCTCGCACTCGATCATTCTCTAAGAGTCCCGGTTTTCGGCGGCTCTCTTGAATGTCCGACATCTCTCTCCATTAACAAACAATAAATCATCAAAAGAAGTCGGACCTCTAACGTGGTTCGAATGTGCCTTAAGAACCACACCTCTCCCCGCACATGAAGGTACCGTATAAACTCTTCCTATTGACTTTTGTGTACTTCGTCTTCTTCTCCACTCTTTTGTTTTTGTATCCCAACAATAAGATTCAGGAAATTCACGGTACAACAACTTTCTCGCTCTAGGATCGCGAGCATTTGTCACAAAGAACTCACAAAAGTTATTCTCAAATTCCTCTTATCAGATAAAATTTCATCCAATGTTTGGTAATCATAGTACCTGATGCTCTGTTGGTTGGGAATATGTATTTATAATCTCACTACCGAAGGATAAACCTTGTAAAGAGGAAAGCTAAAGATCTTCCACATTGCCTCTTGAGCACAAACCCATCTTGCATTTTTATACCTTGTTATCTCGTCATGGTCTACTGGCTGTACTCCGAAATATACATAATCCGGACCCTTGTACACATAATTGTAAAGGTATTTAACACTCTCCACACTGCTACAAATTTCTACGTTTATATGACAATCATACTTTTATAATAACCAAGGGTTATAAGGCACGACCATCCTATTATCTACTTCAAAACTTTCACTCTTGCGTACGCGTAGTCCATTATTACGTCTCCTGTAAACAGGGTATACATCTTTTCCTTGCACGGTACACTCAGAAAACTCTTTTGGAAAGTTTATCTTACATTTACCATCTCTCATGCATTTACTACCACATGGACCGTGAATCATCCACTTTTTCACACACTCGTGTAGTTCCGCTCTTCGTCAAGTCGTGTATTTCTGCTCTCACTATCTTATCATAATCATCGGGGCCTTGTAATTTGTCTCCCTCACTCAAAATAATTAACATATGAACATGAGGCAGACCTCTCTTTTGAAACTCAACAACGTGCACATGGGCAGCTACTCTGCCAAATATAGACTTGGTAAAAAGATCTACCTTTAGCTCTTCAAGCTTAGCACAGAACACCCTTGTAGTCAAATCAGGTCTATCCGCTGCACATTGGCCTGGCCCTAGGTTGGACACGATTTCATCCCAAAGTGGGTTGCAAGTCATTGTAATGAACAAATCAGGCTTCCCATACTTTTGCACCAGTGCCATTGCATCCTGATACCGCTGGTACATGTCACGGGGGATGCCCATGTATGAGGAAGGAAACACTTTCCTTTGACCAAGATCCTATGTCATAAAAAAAGAACAAATTTCATATTTCAAGTAAGTACTTTACTTTAACTGTTTGTCGTTATCCTATAACATTTCACAGTAAATATCTAAAGATAAAGAATAAAATGAATGTTGCTAAGCTTAATTGGCAGTGGGCCAAAAAAGAAAGTGATTATCTATTAACTTACTTGCACTGGTTTCGCCGGCCATTCGTGCATCTTGTAGACCTTGATACAACTCAGCTCTTATCTCCTCTTGATGATTCCATAACCATTTAAGTCTATACGAATCAATCTTCACCCAGTTATCCACATCATATTGTTGTAGTAGTCTTCCACCTCGAAGAAGAAGCGACGCGTCGTTATTTCGGATCTGCCAAACAATAGCGACAACAAATATATAAATTATTTATATTATTTGTGTCAACATAATGTGTAAGTTCAATTGTAAAGTGTAGTTGTTAAACATATATATCATGTATACAGTAGCATGTAGGAGTAGTACTCTAGGCATGTAAACTGCCCGCCATTCTCATCCATACTATTCAGATCCCATCCATAACTCCCATATGGTAGCAAAAGCGGATATTGGAGAGGATCATAACAACCCGATGTTTCATTGATAAATAACAGCTTTCCTTCCATTGTTCGGACTACAATGTCTCGCTCTCCAGGTTTTTCAGACCCATCTCCTTCAGCTACAATCGCGGCGACTTGTGAAGCAGTTGGAAGCGTGTAATGCTTCTCAGTCTTAGGTTGTTCTTTAAGTACCAACCTACATCTTTGGATGTCCTCTCGTTGTGCAAGTGGCCTGATTACATGCACGAACCTATTATGTGTATCAAGAATTATCCTCAACTTCTCCATCACCTCTCTGTTTAGATCATCACCACCTTCTTCCATTCTCCAATTAATCTCGTTATCTGTATCATAAATATACATCTGTACATATCTGGGACGAACTGTTGTTGGAGGATTTGTTTCATTTTCAACCACAAGAGGTAAAATACTGGCTATTCTATGGTAGATATCACCTTGAACACGAAATGTATATACACCTTCTCTATTATCAGCTAATTCTCTGTCCTAATTCACCCCAATCGACGTTAATGAGAAACACTGATTATAGCGTCGTATGTACCTCCGAAAATGTACCCCTACTGCTTTTGATCATCATACGACTCCGAGCTCAATAGGGGGGAACAAACGGTAAAACAACTTTCCCATCTGAACAAAAAAAAGCCTTTTGGTTCATGATAAAAAATCATCGCTTGACACTTTGGACATGTCCTTGGCGGCGGCAGATGGAACTTCTGGAATCCAACTTTATATGTAATGCCTCTTGCACAATTCAGGAATGAAGATCTTCCTGCAATACTTCGAAGTGGACAACCTCTCCCTCTTCCGACTTGAACTCCTTGTGGATTTGCTGCACGTAACCCAAACATTTCAGAATCTACGTATATTTCATACAATGACTAACCAATCCAAACGTTTTTGAAAATGTATACCAAGTTATTAAACTGAGTACGATAGTGTTCACATTAACAATTATTAACAGGTGTTTCTATCTTTCGTGAACCAATTTTCTTATCTTTGTCTAACAATTATTCCAAAGAACACAGAGACATTAATGATGAACGTAGATTCACCAATGTTATCTTAGCCATTCTGAACATATATGCCCATATACCACCCATTTCAAAAAAATTATACACATCTCTTTCAAAAAAATTAAAAAAAAACTTACATATTGCATCTTGTGCATGCCGAGACTGTTAAGACTGAGCCTGCCCCATGAGTCGAGGGCTTCTACGAAGATTTAAGTTGGCAGCAAGATTGTCATTTGTTGCTGCATACATTCATTCAGGGAAACTAATCGTTTGGTTATCACAAATAAAACTACAAACACAGATGCATATATACTAAACAAAAATATATATGTAAATAGCAAGATAAATGCGACTATACCGATTGCATTCTGTGTATGTGATGGCTCTCCATATTGAGGTTGTTGACTGAATCTTGGACTTCTACGCAGTGGTAATTGAGTGGTCCGCCGAAATATGCATTCTTGAAAAGATATAAGTCATAAGACATTGATGGTATATGTACATATACTTTGAAAAGAATTAAAGACAGTGAAGATAAGGAAATGAAGTTTTGATGTGGTCAAAAATTATACCTTGGGAAGTGGAAGTTGTTGATGTCGAGGCGCCGATAGTACTTCGTCTTAGTTCACTTACAGCATTTTTGGCAACAACTTCTGCATTACCTTGCTGATAAATTTCATAGGGTTCCCCATCATCAGAACTGCTGTCATCTGTTGACTCGTGGTTATTGGTCTCTCTAGTGGAACCAATAACAATGGCCCCCACCGTGTTTATGTCAGGAACGTAGTTAATGTGTGCTCGACGTCGTCTCTATTACAATTAATAACGTGGCCATGTGAGACAATAGTTCTGGTTATGGAAAATAACACGAAATCTATAATCAATGTAACCTTAAAAACGTAAAATCCATATTCATTTTTTTTTATCCTAAAGCTGAAAGGGAAATAGAACCACTTTTCGTACGTCAAATGAGGAGTTTGTCCACTAAAAACTTCTCATTAAGAAACTGAACTGTGTCTTTTTGAGTATTGACACTACCATGGGAAGAACATATTCACATTTAAATAAAAATATTCACAAAACATACCTGGTACGTCACAACAGTCTTTCCCTTTTTCTTTCGGGATGCCTCTTCTGCCTCCTCATCTCGAACTATTGCATTACCTTGAGTCAATGAAATAATCGTCAGGTTATCACAAAAAAAAAATAAAAAATAAAAAATAAAAATAAAAAAAATATGATATACAACAAATCACAATGTCATTAGTTCCTACATTAATACAAAGAATCTGAACAATATGGATAACGAAAATGATTCTATCTTACCATAAAAATGTACATTTTTACTTTAGTAGCATAATTGGCAACAAAGAGAACTGAAAAAAAGAGCAATAAAAGTATCGTCACAGTAAGCTTACCTGTTCCACTACAGTGTATGTTTGAATTTTGATTCTGTGGATTTGACGATTCTTGATGTTGAGCTTGCTCTATCAATCAAGGGCTTCTACGGAGGTTAATTATAGGAGCCTCATTGCGATCTAATTCCAAAAACACGACTATAAAACATTAAATAGTACAAAAAATGACATAATAAATTCCTTATACAAAAGGTAACTTAACTAAACAATGCGATTATCTATCATAAACCTACCGATGCTTGTTTTTGCTTCCCGATCGTCTCATTTTTAGTTCCAAGCCTAGTTGTGTTTGCATGATAAGCAATACGACATCTTTCACGAATTCTTTCTAATTCATTTTCGCCCATTGAACTTATTTTTGCCTTGTCCAAAACACGCCGTTCCTGCAATCGAATGTCTCTTTGTTCTGGGTTGCTTTCATGGCGGCACTTCTTGCTTCTTTTATTTTTAGTAGCTGTTAATTCCTCATCAATTTCAGATTGACGCTTCTTGGCTCTTTCAATCAAAGTACCTGCCAATTGTTAAAAATGAGCTCCACATATTTTAGAAATGATAAATAATTAGTGCTTCATAAGAAATGATAAAGCAAATCATTATTTAAAAAAAAAAATCAAGTAGGCATAACCTTGTGTTAAAAATGTGTACAAATTACATACAGAGGTGGGGATGTGTAGAACAATAAAAGGTTGATGTGGTTTAGTTCAGTTCATACAAAGTAACTTGTTGGAGGGAAGGACAGCACGTCGCATTAACTTATCGACACTCCAATATAAAGCCTGTATTTTGAAAGAGATGTAAGGAACCATTAATCAGATCGCCAACTCTCAGTGATCCTTGTTATCTAACCTAGTCCATCAATTAAAACCGTTCTCCAATTGTGACCCTAGAAGCTGGGCCGATGCATCTTTCACAGGTAGTCTTTTGGTTCAATTGCTTCACGTAACTCATAATAATCAAAAAGTTTAAGGGTTAGCCTGCGCTTATGTGTGACGTCTTTTCTCCAGTAAGTTAGTATATACAATAATCAGTTGTTTCTTGTGCATCAAAGTATCTCCTGGATGACTATTAAAGTTAGCTTTCTAGAATTCTTTCGTTCTTGTAAAAAAAGTATGAAAGCCCTGGTTACAATTGGTTTCTCATATCTATGATAATGACCAAATTGGACTCTTGTACCCACCATAGACCTATTCTGTGGAGTTAGAAATAATTTTCAACTTAGGGGGAAAGACACCTCATCCTGAACCATCTCAAGGAAATATGTGGCCCTAGAATAATCACAGTTTCTACACTGATCAGTTATGTGTGTCATATAGGGTAGAATCAATTTGGTAGTTTTAGTTTCTTAGATAATGGTGGGGAGGCTGGTGTTATTGGAAAACTAATATAAAGGAAGTATATCGACATCTATAAATAAATATCAAAACTTACCACTTGTTCCCGCTCCGCACTCCTCATTAGTTGCGTCACTGACTCTTGCTCTTCGCATTTGATAAGCTGCACGCCGGGTTTCAAGAATCTGTTCTCTTTCATTTTGACTCATTGAACTTCTTCTTTCTTTATCTGCAGCACGACGTGTCTCTAGTCGACGTTTTTTCTTGGCCCTTTTATCATCTCGAATCCACCGATTCATTGCGGGTCTCTGTTGCCTCTTTCTTTCTCGAGAATCTCGAAACAATTGAAATTGTTCTAAAAGCACGGGACTTTGGCGGGGAAATAATGTAGTACTGCCCGCCAACTCTGTATCTGAATCCACCGATTTATTGCAGCATTTGTTGCGTCTTTCTTTCTCGGTATCCACCAATTGTAGACACTGGACTTGCTCACTAGTGCGGGACTTCGGCGGGGAATGCACATGCCGCTGACTACTACATTACCTTGATAATTAATGTTTTCTTTGCCACAGTTATCATGTTGACCTACACCAGTTCTGAGAGCGAATTGTTCATTCGCTGCATAAGAAAATAAAGCCTTAGGAATCTATAATGCTGATCTGCCAAATTGCATATATATCTATATGTATACAAACATAGAAAAATTGGCTAATGAGTTTGATAGATTGAGTAGTCTTGGAAACTTGTTTATTTCCTGCATCCATTAAGAATTATACCACTGACATTATGTACCACAAAGAACAATTATACATCTCATGCCACACTCACCAGAACTTGTTGATGCTTCTAGACCATCTTTGTTTGCAAGTCGATCTCGTGTATTCCGCATAAGATTAGTGTGGTGTCGTTTTTGAAGAACCTCTTGCCTTTCAGATTCAGTCATTGCCGCTCATTTTTCCTTTTCTGAAATATGGCGGTTGTGCAACCGGATATCTCTTTGTTGCTGCCGTTCTTTGTCAAATTCCATGCTAAGCTGAGCTTGTATTCTCGGACTACGACGAACTGGACTCGCCATTGTACAATTATTCTGGACAATTCAGAGTATTCAAAGCTACATCATCAGTAAACGCTACAGCATTCTGTTCAATTATACTGTTTAATTAGATGTACAATTTCTTTATGGTGAAGGTAATAATTCTCCTAGCTGGCATATTCCTATCTAACCAAAGATACTGACTAAATTTCACAAAGAGAACAGAAATTCCTCCACTGAACTTGTTCAATCCTAATCATAAATTATTGAAATGCAATTTAGAATTCTGAGATAAATGTTTGATATTTCAACAGAAAATGGATTTAAGAAAAAATTTCAGCAGATAAGATTCAAATGAGGGTGGTTAGAAATTGAAATTCATAAATTTCTGAACTATGGGTTCAACCAATACAGTATCCAAATTTCATAAATTAGGTTAAAATTTCTGAACTAATCAATTCAGTAAAATTCGTTTGCCCAACAAAACAAATTAGGGTTAGGATTCTTTACTTACAGCTAATTCCTTCTCCTTGTAGCAGCACATCCGTCAGTATGTCATCACCACCACCTCCATTAGAGGCTTCTTCTTCACCTCGGGTACCACCACATCCCTCTGTATCTCGTCACCACGTCTTCCCTTACATATTTCTTCTGAAATTGAAGTAAATAGAACGATAAGAGAACCTGGTTGAAGTTTTGATGGGATCAAAACCCCAAAGTTGCAAATCAAAATCAACTGATTCGTCTTCCATCTGTTCTCAAAACGAAGTAGAAGTGTATTAAGAAAAGACTTAGAGCCCTTTCTGTAATTGTACCCTTGAGTGTTTTGATATTTACGCGATGTACCAACTACAGCTGATTTTCTACGAAGGATAGATTTGTAATTCCGGGGTGTCCGGACCAAATCCAGGGTCGTACCAAAAACATGTCTTTTCTTTATATTAATAATAATAATAATATAAGATATAAAGTAAAACTTTCTTAAAATAATACTCGTTAAAATAATAATCTCTAATATAATAAAATTCTTTAGTCCCAATTAGGCTTACACATGTTAAATTTCTTATCGCTAAAATAATGAACGCGCAATTGGGGGACAAAAAAACTAATTGGGGGATATGAATTACTAACCCCATCCAATAATATCCGTTAAGGGGTGTTTTTTGGGGACGAAAATACTAAAATACCCTTTCTTCTAAATTAAAATTTAAAACTAAAAATCAAAATCAAACCCTAACAAGTTCTTAAAGATAAGTTAAATTGAACTATTTCTTGAGAAAGAAGAAGAAGAAGATGAAGAAATGGCTTTATGAGAAGGTACATGATACCTAATCATATTTAAAGTGTTGTTGTTGTTTTAAAACTTCGTTTGGGTTAGAATCATAAACTTTCAATCCACTCCCGGCTTGTGGTTATGATGAATACCCTACTATTTTTTTGTCCTGGCATAGTTTTTAGGATGAATCCATGCCGGTACTAGTGCCGACATGATTTTTTATGATGAATACCATGCCGGTACTAGTTCCGGCATGATTTTCTATGATGAATACCATGCCGGTACTTGCTATTTTAGACAAGTTTTCTGTATGTTTTTGTCCTCAAACCGGCACGGTACACTTGGGAATCAACCATGCGGCACTACTACCGCATGCTCGATAATGAACTTTCTATGCCTAGGTGTACTTCCAATTTTCAAAATTGGGGATATTGTGTACCGGCATGGTGACAGTATGAATACCATGCCGATTTGGTCACTGCCGGCATGGTATTCATACTTTTACCATGCCGGCACTGAGTTTTCCAGGCGCAACAATGGCGAATTCAATAAAAAAAATCAAATTTCAATACATTAATACCTATATATGAGTAATTGGAGCACTTATATGTTCAGCTAGTTTAGTTTCCTGGGTTGGTTCTTCATGTAAACCTTCATGATCATAAATATCTTGATTTGATGTTGTTGCATCAACAAATTCAATGATAATGATTTATTCTAATGATTATCAAACTAATCTATTAACTTAACTAATTATATTTAACCACTAAACATGATTAGTGAGGGGTAGATTAGGTATTACGTAAAATACTTAGATAAGGGAAGACCTTGATTTGATATTTGGATCCAGTTTTTGTCCTTTTCCTATATCCCCCAATTGCTTTTTGTATCCCCCAATTTCGTGTTCAAAATAATAATCTCTCTAAAATAATAATTTTATTTGGTCCCAAAGCCATTATTTTAAATAAGTTTTACTGTAGGTGTTTACATAGTGGATGACAACTAATTAATATGTAGTGGAGTACAACTAATATTACCTCATGCTCGTGCTACATTCTCTCACGCTCATGCTACGTTCTCTCACGCTCTTAATGTTTAAAATGACACATAGCCTTGTATAAATGACGCACACTTGATATGTTCTGATATTTTGCCCCTATATTTTGCCTCTTTTCCTTGAATATTGCTTGAAGAGCGATCTTTAAGGAAAAATCCGTGTTGATGTAGTTCTTGGAGTAAGCCGCGTGACGTTGGACTAGTCTTTGATCTTTGTTGTTGAAGGGACCATGCGAAAGGATACTAAACTTGAAAAGTACGTACTTGCCTCTATTCTTTTGTGAAGTTCCGAAACTTGTTGTTGTTGTTCACATAGATCGTAATTGCTTTCGATTTTGCCTCTGCGTACTTGTTGTTGGAGTAGTTGAACGACTTGAAGCTTTAATGGGCTTGGCATTTTGGAGATTTTGTTGAGCTTGAGTGTGTTTGGTCTTGTAAAGATAATGCTTCGTGGGTTATTGATGAACTGTTGTGAGTGGTTTCTATGACATATCTTCTATTTCACTCATTTCTTTGTTGTTGAGGATTTTTGTTGTTCATGAGTGAGCATCATCTTTGGAAATGATTCTGACCGAGAAGATAAAGAACATAAAATGTTTTCTTGGTAATCCATAGTTGCCTCTGTTCTTTATCTGTGAGGGGAGAATTTTTGAGAAATTTTTGGATGAGCGAGTTGTTTCTTCAAGTCTTTCTTCTTTGTTATGGAGTACTTATCTCTTTGAATTGTTGGTACCTCCGTTCATTCTTTTCTTTCCTATGCCTCATCTTTTCTTCTCATGCGGTGGTATAATGTCTTTAAGTTGTTGATGCGAAATAACTAAGCGAAATAATCGCATGCTCCTTTGGTTATGTCATCCTATTTATCCTACCTCAGCTTCCTCCATGGTATTGATTCTTACGTGCTTTATCGTGCGATATTATTCCATAAAATTTTGGAAAACACTTGTGCGATTATAATGCTTATGTGATGGTTATGCCATGAAATGTGTATGCGATGCTTATGCCATGAAATGCTTATGCGATGCTTTCATGATGAGAATGTGATGCTTATATGATGAGAATGATTATCTATTGTTGCAATCTATAGATAATCTTTGTGTTACTTAGCTTATTTTGCCGCGCTGATGTTAATGTTACTTCAAATTGCTTCCATTCTTCATTTCTTTGGCTTTGTCTTTAGTATATGCGTTCCTATTCACTCACTTATTGTTCCTCGCATGCTCATTGGCTTGTGTTTCATCTTTCACACCTTTGTTCTTTTTCCATCTTTAGTTCATTGTATCGCATTGTATTGTTGCCTCTCTTCCTTTTTCCTGCACTACTATAATCGCATACATAATATAATCACAATATATATGTCTTTGTGTTTCTTGTGTGGTCTTATTTCGCCGCCCTAAGTAAAGGTCTTATTTTGCCTCTATTTGGTCGGGAGGAAAAATCGCAGGCGGTCACTACCCTTTCAAATAATGACCCATTGATCTTGCCTTATCATCTCTTATATTTTTTCCTTTGCAGGATATATGGATGCGACAATGCGACATGCCTAGGTACTCCCGTGAGTAGAAGACCCATGAAATTGCCGTCTTTGACACAATTCAGCTCCCTAATGGAGGGTGCCAGCCTTTATATTCCCCCTGAATGCCCCTTCAAGGAAGCTTACCCCTACCGGGTTAGGGTGGGCTCCTCCCATCCAGTGATGAAACAATCAGTTATTTTCGCAGACTCTTATCCCTCCGCCGATATGGCTTATGGTTACAAGACCGCACCCTAAATGTGGTTTCTTTGGACCGAGTGCATCATAGTCGGAACTTGTCAAGAGCGGCCAGGTGCGCTCAAGACGCCCCAGGCACTCTTGACTCAACCGTGTACCTCGACGCCCTGATCGAGTTTATGCACTCCTTAGTAAAGAGATTCTTACCCTAATCTTTCGACTAAGGCGCTCTACTGGATAGGCTTTTGTTTCACCCCAAATCTCCATTACTCAGGCTCCAGGGTCGGTCTAGCTTTCACCGAGCCATGCTAACTAGGTTTTCTCAATATGACCGCTTTAGGTCTTATTATTGCCTCTTGCTCAGTATGCGAACTAGGGTGCACACCATAATTGGACACCTAGCCTCCCTAATTAGAAGTTTTACTTCTGTAGCCTTCTATTAAGGTCTTATCATAAGGTCTTATTTTTGCCTTTTATTCTACTTGTATTGTTGTTTCTTCTCTTCTTCGCTTTTATTTGTGTTTGTTGTAGTGCTCTATCTACTTTCTTCTTGTTGTAGTGCTCTATCTATCTTACGTAAGTTTGTAGTTGTGAGTTCCTCTCGGTGCGTTGATATCGCTCTTGATGATTGTAGCCTTGGCCTCTTTTCTTCTAAGTGTGCTTCATGCGATGATAATCCTTGTTGGTGTAATCTGGTGGGATGAACATTGGGGCGAACTTTGCTATTCATTAACTTCACACTTTGCCAACTGTACTGTCTCCTGTTTGTGTAAATGGTACAACAGTGTAGCTTTATCATTATCTTCGCGTTAGTTCAAAAATATGTGAAAACTTTGTGTGAGTGCGGATTCGAACGCGCGAAACCAAATTTGATCTCTCCACCTCTCGACCCAGGCTATGTTGGCCTCTGCTTGTGAAATAAAAGATATTGCCTCCCTCTTAGCATTATCTTCACCTTGTGCTGTTGAAGAAAATATGTAAAAAATATTTGTGCGGTGTTGATGATGATGAGGATCGATCCTGTGACACCAATATCCTTATCTTCGCTGTTGACCATCCATTTGATCCAGCTTCTTTATGCAAAACAAATGCAGAACGTTATTATGTTATTAGTCCATGGCATTTTATCAAAAATATGCGAAAAATACCGCACTAAGAAGGAATCGAACGCGTGACCTATAGTTTGTTCTCTCCAATTCGAACCATTTGTGGTGGCTTTTGTTTGTGTTGGTATGGTAAGATTTGCATAATTTATTCTTTTATTGTCGCCTTTTGTATAATGTTTATCTTCATCCTTTCTTCTTCTTCTCCTGTTTATCAGTTGTTGTTGCTCGTTTCTTGCTCGTGTCTTGAACTCTAACTATTTATATGAACCTCTGAAGTGTATTCCTTCGCCTTTGAAGTATTTTTTGTTTTGAAGTTTACTTCTTTCGCCTTTGAATATTGTGACGAATCTCATTGCCATGTTAGAGTATGATCTTTTTATGCTGGAATGATGCTTTCCTCCGTACTTGATTTATGATGATCCATTCACGCTCTAACAATGTTTTCCTCAATCTGTATTTCTTCGTTCTCCCTGCGGTATTCTTTCGCCTGTCACTTCTCTTCATCACCTTTGTTGTAATAGTTCACACTTTGTGTACACTCTAATTGTCACCAACTGTAAACACCCTGTCATCTATGAACACGTGCTTGTATCCTGATGGACATTATTTCTGTGGTTATGATTGGTCAACAGTAGAGTATATTAACTCCTGTCGGCTTCATTTAATCTGTAAGATTGTTTTCTGGTTTTAATGAGAAGAAAAGTATTGTTATCTTAGTATCAGACATGAGAAATGAATTTCTCAGGGGTTTTTTGATCCAATTTTTTCCTCCATTAATGGAGTGTTCTTGATCTCAATTGTTTTTTCTTCTTGAGTGATTTCATATGTTAATTCTCTTTTTGATAGTTTTTACTCGATCTATCTCAAGATCTTGATTTTCTTTTGAATCTTTACTTTCTTGATCTCTTCTCCTCTTTCAGATCTATTTCTTTCATTTTTTTCTCTTCTTATCATGGAGAACCGTTCAATTTCAAAGGTTCCTCTCAATCAACTCACTGGTATTGTAAATTTCAAACTCAAGGATGATAATTTTCTTACCTGGAAAGATGTGAATCTTGCTATACTCAACAAGTTTAGAGTTGCTGATTATGTTACTAGAGAACGTCAATGTCCTGAGATGTACACTTCTCGAAATCATGCTAATAACTAGATCGTTAATCCAGCTTATACTCTGTGGCAAGATGAAGACACAACAATCATTCTCTGGCTTAATTCAACTATGTCTGAGTCAGTTCTTCCTTACTTTGCTGGATAAATAATTTCGTTTGAGCTATGGCACAATATTCAATTTCAAAGGTTCCTCTCAACCACCTCCAGCTTTTATGTCACCACCTCCAGCTTCACTTACTTCTGGTGAATCTGTCATTTGTCAAATTTGTGGCAAACCTGGATATGTAGCAAGTGGATGTCCTCACAGGCTCAATTTTGCATTTCATGGCCGTGCTCAACCTCAAAATCTTCATGCAATGTTAGCTGCTGCCAATATTTTTGGTAAAAGTCCGTGGAATGCTGACAACGAAGCTAATCATCATGTAGCCACTGATACTTTCTACCTTGATGATTACACCTCTTATGATGGTTATGAATATATTCAAACTGCTAATGGTGAAGGTATGAACATTTCTTCTGTTGGTTCTGTGTCTTTTCCAACTCAAAATAAACTTTTTACCTTACAAAATGTTCTTCATGTTCCTCAAGCTTCAAATAACCTCCTATCTGTTCATCAGTTTACATCTCAAAATAAATGTTCCATAACATTTTCTCCATATGATTATCTTGTTCGGGATCTTCATCTTTGGGAAGATTATAGCTGCCGAGGGTCTCAAGTCAATGGCCTATACCCAATCAACTTTCCCACAACATCTCCACCACCACTCAAGGCTCTACATCTAAGTAAAGCTTCAACTTCTGTCTGGCATCATAAACTAGCACATCCATCTTTTCAAACTCTTCAGAGAGTCTGTCATTCTCTTGACAATTCTGTAATAAAATCACCACTTTTTTGTGAATGCTGTCAATTAGTAAGGTCTCATAAACTTCCATTTTTTGTTTCTACTCATTGTACTTAAAAACCACTAGAGATTTTTCATATGGATTTGTGGGGTCCTTCTCCTGTTATGTCTCATAGTGGTTTCTTGTACTATGTTAACATAGTGGATGGTTTTTCTAAATTTTGTTGGTTGTTCCCTTTAACTGCTAAGTCTGATTTTAAGACTATCCTTTTCAAGTTCAAACCTCAAATTGAAAACCAACTGAACTGCAAAATCATTACTATCAGAACAGATGGGGGTGGTGAGTTTATTAATAACGAGTTAGCTTCATTTACCACCACTCATGGTATTATTCATGAATTTACTTGCCCTTACACCTCAGAACAGAATGGAGTTGCTGAAGCTAAGCACAAACATTTACTTGATATTGGTAGAACATTTCTTCTAAAGGCTGGTTTACCTGACTCTTTTTGGGTTGAAGCATTTATGACAGCCAATTTTACAATTAATAGGCTACCAGTTAGAATTCTTAACTTTACTTCTCCTTTTGAACAAATTTTCATAAAAGCCCAAACTATACATTTCTTAGAAGTTTTGGTTGTGTTTGTTACCCATGGTTAAGACCTTATTCATCTTCAAAATTGTCTCCTAGAAGCTCTCCCTGTATTTTTCTTGGTTATGGTGCTCAGCAGAAGGGTTACATATGCTTAAATCCTCTTACTGGAAAAGTTTATGTTTCTAGACATGTCACTTTCAATGAAGAGTCATTTCCTTACACTACTATCATGTCTACTACATTTAATCCTTCTACACTCAGGTTTGACTCATTTTGCAATGACAAGCCATCTGTCACTCCTCCACTGGCTGTTGCTTCTAATGTTTCTACCATTTCAGATTCTGCAGCTGTTGTTCAGGTTGAATCTGTATCTTCTTTAAGAGTTTTGACTAATATAAAAGTAATGATGATGTCATCCACATACACTCATTTTTGACTCATTTTGCAATAACATGATTGCAGAAAGTAAGATAACTTCCAGTAATGATGATGTCATCCACATAAACTAATATAATAGTAAGCTGAGAGTTTGAGTAATGAATGAACAATGAAAAATCAGCCAAAGAAGGTTTGAAGTCAAGATCTACAAGAAAATCTACTAACATCTCATAACAAGCTCTTGGAGCTTGTTTTAAACCATATAATGATTTATGAAGCTTGCAAACATACTCAAGATACTCAGGATCAACAAAGGCAGGTGGTTGAGACATAAAAACATCTTCTTGAAGAGTTTCATAAAGAAAAGCATTACTCACAACCAATTGCTTGAGAGGCCAATTGCAGTTGACAGCCAAAGATAAAATGAGTTTGATAGTAGTAGGTTTAACCACTAGACTAAAAGTTTCTGTATAATCTAGTCCTTCAAGTTGATTAAATTTTTTTGCAACCAGTCTGGCTTTGAATTTGTCAAGAGTGCCATATGCATGTCCCTTGACCCTAAAAACCCACTTGCAACCAACAACATTCTGAGATGGATGAGGTGGAACTAAGGACCATGCGCCAGCAGTATCAAGAGCATGCTTTTCATTTTTAAGAACAACTTACCAATTTGGAATTTTATTGTCTTGATCAAATGTTTTAGGAATTTTTGATGAAACCATGCTCATGTAGGATTCAGATAATAAATGTCTAGTTGCAAGAAAAACTTTGGGTTTAGAGATACCATTTTTGGATATAGTGGTCATAAAATGTGAATTGGAAACATAATCTAATATTGCAGTAAAAGCAGGAACCAAAGAAGCAGAATCTGGAGTTGGAGTGGAAATAGCAGGAACTAATGAAGAATGAGTATCATTTACCTATGGTGGTGAAGAACTTTTAACTGATGGAGGAAATGAAAGAACAATATCCTGTGAAGTATTAGAAAGAGACATTGATGAAATAACAGAATGTAACATCTCCATCTGACAATTAGAAACTTGAACATTGTTCAAAAAAGGAAATTTGTCTTCATTGAATACCACATGCTTGGAGATATAAATTTTCCGAGTAGTTTCTAAACATCTATACCCTTTATGATGATTACTATAACCCAGAAATACACAAGCTTTACTCCTTGGTTCAAGCTTATTCTTTGTATAAGGCCTTAGCCATGGAAAACATAAGCAACCAAAAGTCCTTAAGAATTGATAATCCGGTGATTTATTGAACAAGAATTCAAAAGGAGACACCATATGTAAAGATTTTTCAGGTAATCTATTAATAACATAATTGGCTGTAGTGAGATCTTCAATCCAAAATTGATCAGGTACACCAGACGGAATAAGAAAAGCTCTTGTTATTTCAATGAGGTGTCTATGCTTAGATTCTGCCACTCCATTTTGCTCAGGAGTTTTGGGACATGAAAATTGATAAGCTATACCATGTTCTAGTAAGTATGCACCTAACTCATTGTTAACAAATTCTCCACCACCATCTGTTCTGAGCATTTTAATTTTTGTAGAGAAAATTTTTTGAACAAAAGACTGAACGTGATAGAAAATAGTCTTGAAATCAGATTTGGCTGCAAGAGGATATATCCAAAAAAATTTACTGAAATAATCAACTATATTAACATAGAATCTGTAACCAGATACAGATACAAGATGAGCAGGACCCTACATATCAAGGTGTAGTAATTACAAAGGAAAATTACTAGAAGAACTTGACAAGGTGAAGGGTTGCTTATGACTTCTAGCAAGTTGACAATCATTACAAAATAAAGGTTGATTCAAAGAAATAGGAGTTGATAAGCTTCTAGACACTTTAGTCATAGTTTGAAAAGAGGGATGGTCTAGTCTTCTGTGCCAAGTTGTTGCAGGAGTCTTGATACAGGACAAAGCAGATGAGTTGATGGGTGTAGAAGAGTGTTGTCTGGATGAAGGTGTTGTAGATGATGAATGAACATGACATTGCTAAGGATAAAGTCCTCCCTTACTGATCCCCTTGAATAGTGTCTTCTGAGAGAGAAGATCCTTTGCAACATAATCATAGGGTGTAAATGTAAGTGAACAGTGATTATCTCTAGTAAATTGGTGTAAAAAGATTGAATTTTTTGCACATTTAGGAACATGAAGAACATTTTTCAAGGAAAATGACTTGTCTTGGAGCATAAAATTGGAATCATTACTATGAGATATAACCATACCTTCACCATTAGTATTAGCTACATGTGAAGATCCATCATAGAAAGTAGAAGAACCATAGTCATCCATATTATAGGTGAGATGATTAGTAGCACCGAGAATCCATGTACCGGGATTTTCACCTAAAATATTAGCACTTGCAAGCATAACAGATAGGTTTTGTGGTGGTTCACGGCCTTGATATGCAAAATTCATACGTTGATAACATTCAAGAGCAGAGTGACCAGGTTTCGTCTTAGGGAAACATAGAAAACTTCGGAAAATGCACAGATCTGCGGGTTTTGCGCCTCGAAAGCATAAATAACTTTTAAGAGAAGTATAAATCTACAGGAAAATTGGTTTTAAATCATACATGAATAATATGCTTTAAACCATACGTAGAAAATTGGTTTTGAAAGATTGATTTCGAAGGTCAACTTAAATCCGAACACTATCATTTAGAGGATAGCACAGGGAAAAATTTGACATATAACTCTGGTATTAGGATTAGATCTTGAAACAGACATATCAGTTGAAACAGGAGGACGAAAAGATGAAGTAGAAGCACCATGAAAACCTCCTATGAAATTAAATCCATGACCGCGACCTCGAAAATTAGAATTGTATGCAGGTCGAAAGTTACGAGAAGTACCTTGATTGGATGAAGCTAGAAAAGCTTTTGATTCAACATCAACACGAAGAGAAGAATTTCGCTCAGCAATGATAATTTCTTCACTCAGAAGAAGACTGTGAAGTTCACCAAATGTAACAGGAGGAGATCTAATCCTGGTTGAAGTTGCAAATGCATGATAATCTGGTCCAAGACCACCAAGAACAGTAACAAGAAGTTCATCATCGGAAATACGAGATCCACAAGCAGCGAGTTGGTTTGAAATCTTCTCAATCTCAGAGATGTATGTAGAAACTTTAGAAGATCCTAATTTGATGTTTTGTAATTGAGTGCGAAGTTCAATTGAGTGTGCTGAGGAAGAAGCACCAAATCGTTTCTTCAAATTATCCCATAATTCCTTAGATGTAGAACAATCAGAGACATGAACAATAACACTAGAAGAAATCGAACCATTGAGAAGAAGTAAGACACACATATCTTCATCTTGCCAAGTAGCAAAGTTAGGATTAACAGTCGGAGCTGATCTTGTTGTAGAGGTGATGAATTGAGAAGGACATAGAGTAGATCCATCAACATATCCTAAAACATGAAATTTACGAAGAACATGAGTAATGCGAGATTTCTATGTGAGAAAGTTATCATCCTGAAGTTTAAGAGGATTGATATTAGCTAAAGTATGAACAGGACAAATGTAAATGATAAATTTGAAGATTCAATGAGTCTTGACATGATTGTATTACACAGAAATCAGAAGAAAAAGATGAAGATTTTGATTGAATTTCTGAGAAATTGGGAAACAGCGGATGAAGATCGAACCAGAAAACTAGAGATTTAGGGTTTTCTATCTGATACCATAGTTGTTGTGTAAAGATCAAAAGATTTTCATAACTGAACTTAGATTTACAGATGTGAGAGACAGTACATTATATAGAAAAGTATCTCACAGATGACGGTAACTCAAGAAACCGTTAATAGCTGGCAAACACTCATAAGTCAAAGAGTGAGCCAATCAGATAGAGACACATGTACTCTGTCAGTTACACACATTACAAACATACTAGTCAGACAAATAATATTCAGACAGAGTAATAAATGTGTCTCAGATGAAATAATATGGCAATTAGTAATGAGGTAGACTCTCCCTCATTGGGGATATCTTATGCGAGTACCCCTCTTTAGTGTGCACTGGACTACTGGAGGTTGCATGGACCTTTAGGAATCCAATTTCCGAACAAAGAAAAAGAGTATTAGCGACTTCTTAACCATGAACAAGTTAAAAAGAGTTCAAGACCCTTCACTGCACCGAATTTAGTTATTAGCAACGTTTCACCATAGTTGCGAAAGCCGATGTTGGAAATTTTCACAACGCCGTTGCAAATTTTCAGTCGCTGTTGCAACGTAAAAAGCTCGCAACTGTTCCTAAAAAAAGTCCCTTCGGCGTCATCTTTTCTCAAGGATTATGTCACGCATGTGAGTTTTTGTTGGGCGTCGGATATTCACATGTTGTGATGCTTAGAACGATATGAGGTTTATGTTTCTTTATTGATTGATTGAAGTTCCTGTGTCTACATTATGTGTATTAGCCCTTTGCATGAGCGCATCACGCATCTCAAATTAGAAATTAGAACTCGAGTTGGGTGCATTTAAATATACATCAAAACACAACTACATTTTACTGTAACTGCATGTAAATATATAAATCTCCAATACACCATAGTTACAAGATAAAGACAAGCGCACATGTTTTACAATCAATTATCTCCTAAAACAATCTATTATTCTAACTGCAACACGATCAATAATTCTCCAATACGGAAACCACCACTTCACTTTTTTCAGAAGCAAAACAAAGAATAAACCCCAAAATCCAATTGCAAATCCCAGAGCAATGACACCGTAAAACAATATCCTCTCATTTGCATCCTCTAGAACATCTTCTTCAGGTTCGTTTTTATGGCTAGTATCTCTAGTTCTAGTAGCCTGATCACCATCACAAATTCTCTTACTGGGTTCTCCACACAATAAATCATTCCCAACGTAAGCCCAGCCATCAACACTTAACGTATCGAAGTGAGTCCCTCTTGGAATCCTGCCACT
This sequence comes from Papaver armeniacum, assembly GCA_023531295.1. NCBI lineage: Eukaryota > Viridiplantae > Streptophyta > Magnoliopsida > Ranunculales > Papaveraceae > Papaver > Papaver armeniacum. The sequence continues at coordinate 134,577 of JAJJWW010010742.1, read as the reverse complement.
CAACTTATTGTAGGATAAATTTAGAACACCAAGAAAGTCAAGTGATGTCAAAGATTGCGGAATATGTCCAGAGAGTCTATTGAAACTTAAATCCAAAGACCCTAAACTAGACATGTTTCCTACACTTCCAGGTATATCATCCGAGAAATGATTATGGGACAAATTAAGTGTTGCAAGTTTTTTTAACAAACCTAACTCTGTAGGAATGTTTCCATCAAACATGTTGCAAGATAGATCAATTCCTGAGCTATAGTTGTATAACTTTTCGAATTGCATCATGATCCCGTTGATCACCATCTTCAATTGGATATCCATGCCATTATAGAACTCAGAAGAGTTGCTTATTAAACCCCTCCAGTATTTCCCATATATTTTAGGAATCCGACCTGTAAGATTGTTTTGTGATAAATCTAATATTTGGAGATTCTCCAAATGATTAATCTCTTGGGGGATTGACCCATTGAACTTATTTGACCTCAAAGAAAGAATGCGTAATCTGATAGCTTTACCAAATGCAGTGGGTATACTGCCTTCAAAGCTATTATTTGCTAAGTTGAGAACTTCCATATCTTGAAGTCCACTAAGGGCATTGAGAGGAGTACCATCGAGATTGTTGTCATTTAGTTGAAGATATAACAATGATTTTAGTTGTTGAATCTCATTTGGAACCATTCCAGTGAGATTGTTTGTGCCGAGGTTTAGATATAAAAGACCCGTGCAGTATCCAATACTAGTAGGAATAATCCCGGATAATTTGTTGTTCGAAAAGTCGATAATACCAGGATTAGATGCCGAGTTATTTGAACATATAGAGTAGGGAATTGAACCTGAAAATTTGTTGCTGGACAGGTTTATATCTACACCATCTCCTCCTGAATCTTTTGAAAATATAGAAAAGGGGATTCGACCTGAGAGTTCATTGCCAGCTAGATTAATGGAATCAAAACTAGAGAGTCTTTTTCCAGTTTCTGTTGAGATTTCACCACTCAGTTTATTATTTGATAAATCAAAGATACTGCTGACACCTAGAGGTGGAAGAGGCAGAGGACCATGAAGTTTGTTGTTGGAAAGATTGAAGGTGCCGAAATTTTGGAGTTTGGAGAAACAATAAGAAGGGATCAATCCTGCTAGATGATTTTGAGACAAATCCAAATTCTGAAGATGAGATAATTTACAGATGAAAGTAGGGAATAATCCCTCTAAATTGCATGATTGCAAAGCAACATACTCTAGTAAAAATTTAGAGTACAAATGGAAACGCTGATCTATATCTACTGTCAACCTATTTGAGCTTAGGTCTAGCCAAGTTAGGTTTGACTTGTTAATAAAATTCATCAAAGAAACAGTGCCCGCAATCGAGTTTCGAGAGACTCCAAAGACATTAAGGTGTTTGAGCTTGGTAACACAACTTGGTATGGTTCCTGTTATGTCATTATCATCCAAGACAAGTTCTCGAAGAGATAAAATCTTGCAGATTGAAACAGGTATATGGCCTGTTATGTTATTAATAGGGAGGTACAAAGACTGCAATCTTAAAAGGTTATAGATCGAAGAAGGCAAAAACCCTTGGATTGAACAACTACGAGCATAGACAGCCAAGTTAAATTCATTCGAGAAATCATTATGGGACAAATTAAGTGTTGCAAATCTTTTAACAAACCTATCTCTACTGGAATATTTCCATCAAGCATATTGCAAGATAGATCAATTCCAAAGCTATAGTTGTATAATTTTTCGAATTGTACCATGATCCCCTTGATCACCATCTACAACTGAATGTCATCCCCAAAGTAGTAATCAGAAGAAATGCTTATCAAACCCCTCCAATATTTTCCAGATATTTTAGGAATATGGCCAGACAACTTGTTTCGTGATAAATCTAATATTTGGAGCCGTTCCAAATGATTAATCTCTCGAGGGATTGACCCATAAAACTTATTTGACCTCAAAGAAAGAATGCTTAACCGAAAGTTGAACCTAGTGGTGTGGGTACAAAATACCGCACACCTACAAGTTATGTGAAATGACGATCACCAAGACTGAGCAAAAACGACCGCATACAACTTATCTAGAATGACGCAGCATATGACGTCACCTAAATCATGAGAAAAGTGTGAAGAGTCGTGCGGTAGTAAAGAAATCGTGCGTCAATGATTAAGTCCACGCGACATTGACGCACGTCGATCCGAAATTAAGGACTTTATTAGTTATCCTCCATTGTGTAACTCCTATATAAGGAGTCGAGCGACCTTGTATTGGGGCTGGGGGGTGGGGATCTTTTGGAGAGTTTAGACAAGACATTTAGGAGAGAGAAAGTTTATTTTCTTCCCAAGTTAGAGTTTCATAAATTTTTATTTGATTTAAAGATTTCAATGAAAGTTTTTATGATTCTTATGGAGTTCACCTAGATTGTTCTATAGATTTCATTAAGGGTGTGGTTGTAGGATTTCCTGCAACTATATTTTGGCGCTAGAAACAGCTCGGGGCGATATACCTTGTGGTGAATCTACTTGAAAAACAAGTTTAAAATTGTTCATAGTTTTTCGTCGTTCTATTTGGAATTTTTGAAAGTTTAGAAGTTCAGATCTAAAAAACAATTTTTCTTGGTATAGTTTTAAGTTCATTAAGGAGCTATGTTGTGAAAGGTGAGCGCCTTTGGCGCTTAAGCACCAAAGGCGCTCTAAGCGCTGGACTAGCGCCTGGGCATAAAAGGCGCCAAATTAGGCTTGCTGTTGTAGTTTTCCAAATTTCGGGCCCTCGCCTTGCCCAGCGCCTTTTACAACATAGTTAAGGAGTATTTTTTCATTTATTGTCAAGAGAAGATATTATTTTAGGAATAAAAACAAGAAGAAAGAAAAGTAAAATTGTCATATCTGCACAAATGGGCAAAAGAGAAAACAACCTACAGCAAATCCAAGAGCAGACCCAACAGAAGAACAGATGCAGAAACCAAGCAGATACTGAAACACAAGATGGACGAGCGGAAACAATCAAAATCATCAAACCAGATGCAGTGTCTTTCACTTTTTCTTAGAAATTTGCATCTTTTACTGATATCTTTTCCTGGAAGGTTTATATAAACACTTTGATATATAGATTTTGAGGAATGTGATGTAATTCGTTTCATACTTCTTAGTATTCTTTCTAGCAAGAGTTGTCTAATATTTTACAGTTAGACAAGATTGTGAAAGGCATTTCAGCAATATTGCAAGATGTATTGCCTTTACAGACTTGGACTGCTACTACTCTTTTTGTCTTTTTTGTTAGAAATCTGTTCAATACTTCAATGAATTAATTGGTGACTAGGTTCCTGCAAAGTTGGATTGGACAAAAACACAAAATTGGACCCTAGTCCTTGGGAGTGCCCCAAATCTTAAAGGTCAAGTGCCTTAGTATTTTTGCATCCCTTAGGCTCCTGCAAAGTTCCAATTGTTAAGGATTGTAATGAAGAAAAGTAAAAATTGGAACAAGATTTAGAAGCGATTCTGCAACAATTTGTGGTAATGAAGATAATGAAGAGGTAACTTTGGATATAAACATAGAGAATCTAGAAAATGGAAAGGTAATTATAACTTTGGACCTACAAGGGTAGATGAAACACCGAGAAGGCTTCTGAGGCGACTTCCTCAGGAAATGTGATAAAGGCAGCCGATCATCGGGATCCTCACCGTCCCTCGCCGAAGCACCACCAGCCTTGTCAACCCTCGCCCCACGCACACGAGCCGATGTCAGAACCATGCAAGGCAACAAATAGGGGCATGTACATGTACGTCAAATAAAAAATGAGTATATTTGTTACCTTCCCTGTCTCCTCCTCGGCTCCTGCAATTCTATCTCTCTTCCGATGAACAAGAGGCTCGGATGAACACCACAGGACTTAGTCGAAAAACACCAAAATTAAAACATCACCCCACAGTCGCCCGAGCCAATCGATCAAGCTAGAAAGATAGGGAAATACACTTACCCGATCGATATTGACCACCCAAAAGGATAAGAATCGGCCGGGAGGAAATTTGCCACTCGGAAGAGGGCGGAAATAGCCAATGGAACCCGATCCCAAGCCGCGTCATTAGTATGACGGGCATGCTTATGGAACTCTTCCCCTCGGGATCCTCATCCAGCCAGTCTCCCGACACCTTCGGGAAGAGTCTTATGGCGATGAGGGTCGGCAAAAACCGGCAAGATCGCGGTTGGTAGTGGTCCCGCTCCGATAATTATCGAATAAAACCCGGGAGTATAGTCGCTCGCTTGGGAAGGATTGTAAGTAGACCAAGCAGTAGGAGCACACTCGCCTCGGCTATGCCTCTCCCACTCGGACAGAATACAGAAAGTGTTCCCATTCCACTGAGCCAAGGCGCGGGACGGGCGAATCTTAGAAAGGGTCTCGTACGAGAATGGGCGGCTAGGATCATACAAAGGAAACGCAGCCCGAGCTCTAGGCGGCCCCTGGTGACAATGGTCGCCTCGGCCCAGAATGAGGAAATCTCAAAACATCATCTTTTTTTGTAACACCTTTTTGGCCCGACAAGAGCCTCGACGTCATACCCATGGAGGTCGAACTCATCTTTTAAGCTGTTGAGCAATTGCTCATCCGACAAGTCCTTAGCAGCTCTCTTGTCAGCCCTACAATAAAACGAAGAAGGATTATCAGGAAAGATAGAATCTAGAGCGCGATAATCATACTTGGAGGGACTCTCAATAACAAACAGGGAATCAAGGGATACGCCGTCTTCAACAGAAAACACATAACTCACGCACCTTTTTTCCGTCATCGAAGGAGTTGAAGACGCCATGAGAGTTAGTAGAAGAGACGACAGAAGGGGCAAAAATACGGCCGGAATCGAAAGTTGCAGCGGTGACGGAAACTAGGAAGATGCAGAACGATGGAGAAGAAAGGAAAGAAACCCGTGGAAAAAATAACTGATAACAATGGAGGAAAAGCAGACAGAGAACGGAGAGAGGGAGGAAAATGGTAAAGGAAAAATAAAGAGGGAATGAGGTTTTAGAGTCGGGCTTATAAACCTCTCCGTGGTAACCGACGAGGGAGGTGAACCGGTTGCAACGCACGAAGGAAGTGGGGAACAACATGGCGGAACCGGCATGGCCGAGGACGTGGGAAGACGAGGCGGTTTCTTCCCCACGTGTCGATCACACGAGTGGAAGAAGGGGCATAAATGTAGGTGTAAATAATCCATGGAGCCAGGTGGAACCATCTCGACCAAGGGCGTACCAGGCAAGACGAATACTAGGAGCACTGAATCACCTCACCAAGGTCTGGGCACGAAGAAAGAGGAACAGAGACATCTCGAAAGGCCGACATGATGGAGAAAAAGTTACGATGTGATGCTCGTCGAGTTCGAGGGCAATTAATGCACCGCAAAGTTGGTGAAGAGATAAGGAAGACTCGGTCAAAGTAGGACTCGACCAGAATCCAAAAAGCGACGTCGGTCACCTGTACCTAACAAGCGATATCGGATGACGTTACCACTCGGCCGGATTCTTCGGCTCGAGCAGAGGGGAAGATCGGTTGAAGCGTCAGGTAGATACCCGAGAAGGACATCAAGGGAGCTGTATTAGGCCCAACACTGTAATATCGTTGTATCATCATTTTATAGCTATAAATATGAATCATGTAGAGAGCGAGAGAGGTAAGTGAGAAGTGAGGGAAGAGAGCATACCAAGAGATAGAGAGAAAACACATAACTTGTAGTTGTGAAACAAGTAATAAGATCATCCTTTCACCCCGTGGACGTAGGTAATCATGCCGAACCACGTATATCTTGTGTTCTTCTACCTCTCTTCTTCGTTTTACTTCTTTATGCGTGTTTTGAGATCCTTTGGATGTAGGGGTAGGATTTTCTACATCTACAATGTACTAGAGGGGTTTAAGCATAATTAATTACACCTGACAATTTACACAGACAGAAATGACAGAGGACTTCAGAAAAAGAAAGAAGAAAAGGTTTCATTTATTAACATTTTATTGCGAAAGTATTAAAATTTACAACATATATTAGCCACTCTCAGTGCAACAACATCAACTAATCTCCAATACCCAAACCACCATTTCTCTTTCTTTAGAAGCAAAACAAGGAATAGACCCCAGAATCCTACTCCAAACCCCAGGGCAACAATAGCATACAACAAAAACTTCTCTTTGGCATCCTCTTTATCATCTTGATAACTTTCATTTGGAGGATTGCTATCAGTAACGTTACTTCTCCGATCACCCTCGCATGTGTGGTTCGTGTAGAAGCCACACAACAAACTATTGTTGAGATATGCTGAACCATCTCCACTTAATGTGTCAAAGTGGGCTTCTCTTGGGATCCTACCACTCAAGTTATTGTAAGATAGGTTCAAATACCCAAGATAACGTACTGATACTAAAGATTGTGGGATATTTCCAGATAATTTGTTGAAACTCAAATCCAAAGATTCTAAACCACTCATGTTTCCAACACTCTTTGGGATTATGCCGGAAAAGTGATTATGTGATAAATTAAGAGTGGAAAGCCCTTGCAAAAGACCAATCTCATAAGGGATGTTCCCCTCAAGAGCGTTGCACGATAGATCGACTCCAGAACTATAGGTGTACAATTTCTCAAACTGCATCACGATCCCTTTGATCACCATCTGCAACTGGACACTAACAACAGAATAGCCAAGAAATTGGTTTAAAGAATATGCATCATTAGGTCTACTTATTAGCATGATTAAGTTCCCTATTTTCCTAGGAAGAAACCCGGTTAAATTGTTCCTTGATAAGTCTAATATTTGGAGATTTTTCAAATGAATAACCTCTTCAGGGAGTGACCCATTGAAATTATTTGACCTTAAGGAGAGGATCTGTAGCATATAAATAGAACCAAACAATGTGGTAATATTGCCTCTGAAATGGTTATTTGCTAAGTTGAGAACCATCAAGTTTTGAAGTTTACCGATGAAGTTAAGAGGAAAACCACCGAGATTGTTATTATGTAACTGAAGATACACTAGAGACTTGGCATGTTTAAGCTCACTTGGAACATTTCCTATGAGATTGTTTCTGGCAAGGTTAAGGGATTCAAGATATATACAGTACCCTATACTAGTAGGTATCATCCCAGATAATTTGTTGTTTGAGAAATCTATATATATAGGATTGGATTGTGAATCTTCTGAACATATGGAAAATGGAATTGGACCTGAAAGTTGATTTCCAGATAGATTAATGGATCTAAAACTAGTGTATCTTTTTGCAGTTTCTATTGAGATTTCACCACTGAGTTTATTATTTGATACATCAAAAACAGATACTACAAAAGATTTGGATTCAAAAGAAAACATATCAGATTTAACGAAAGGTGGAAAAGGAAGAGGAGGCAGAGGACCACCAAGGTTGTTGTTGGAGATATCGAATGTACCGAGATTTTTGAGTTTGGAGATACAAGAAGGAATAGCTCCTGTCAGGTGATTATGTGACAAATTCAGAAGCTCAAGATTACTCAAATCACAGACGAAGGTAGGGACTGATCCTGTTAGATTGCATGACGGCAGAGCCAAATACTCTAGTTTAAATTTAGAGTACTGATGGAAATTTTGATCTACAACTACGGTTAGCCTGTTGGAGCCCAGATTTAGGGAAGATAGGTCTAGTTCATTGATCAAGGATATCAACGAAACGTTACCTTGGAAGTTATTATCAGACAAGTCGATCATTTTTAAGAATTTTAGATTGGATATTGAGGAATGGAGATAACCTGAAATGTTATTGAAAGAGAGGTCTAGATACTGTAAACGAGAAAGATTGTAGATTGTGGGGGGTAAAGATCCTTGAATTGAAGAAGAATTAGCGAAAACGGTGACCAATAATGGCGCATTTGAAATCGAAACTGGGATTGATCCATTTACATTAGTAAAGGATATATCAAGTGTTTGAAGTTTTGGCCATGGATGTTGAAACATTCTTGTTAGATCAGGACGAAGATTAAGATTCAAACTCACGTCGAGCACTTTCAGTTGAGGAAGATAAGGAACTGAACCTTCAAGTCCACAACGATATAAGTGAAGAGTAGAAAGTGAAGTTAAATTAGCAATCTGAACTGGGATTTTGGAACTGAGAAGAGGATTGACATTTATGTTGAGAAATGATAGACGAGAAAGATTGTGAAAACCATGGATCGGGAAAATCGTAGTAGATATATAACATTGGGAGATATCAAGATACTTAGATTGGAAAGATATGATATGTGTTCAGCAAATTCTTTTTGTGAAGATGTGGCCATAGATAGATTGTTACCATTCAACTTTAAAACTTGTAAATTTATTAACCCTCTCACCCATTTTGTAGATGATATATGTAAGCACGGGGGATGATTATAATAGACGTCGTCTCTGCAAGATAAATCCAGGTAGCGTAGAGACGTTAAGTTGGTGAATTGTGTTGAAATTGAAGCTGAGAAGTTTGAGTTGGAGAGATCGAGATGAGTGAGTTTAGTTAGATGTGAAAGCTGGATTGGGATTTGTGATTCCTTAAAATCGTTGAAAGAAAGATCAAGATATTCCATATGTGTAATGTTAGAAAGGGATGGAGAGAGTTTACCATGTATTGCAGTATTTGGTGGCACACCATAAGGATCTTCAAGGTAGTGCATTTCGAGCTCCGTATTCCATAGGTCAATTACGATGACATGATTGTCACGGGAACATTCAATTCCATGCCAGTGACAACAGTTTTCATGTTGGATTCCATCTTGCCATGAAGATAAACGGTTTGAAGGGTCACTCACAGATAATTTGAAATCTAAAAGTGCTCTTCTTTCCTGTTCGCGGCATCCATGACAAGCTTGTGGGAACACAGCGATGGTAATACATAAAAAGATCAAGAAATGAAGTCGAAGATAAAATAAAGTTATACGAGTAGTCTCACTTAACGAATACATGACTGATTCTAACTGAGCTTCTTTATCAATGATAGACATGAATGTGCAGAATGGCGTAGGTATAGACTGGTACTTATAGCAATTTTTTGCATTATAATTAATTCAACCCAACTTGTTTAATTATTTCAAATTTGGTCAGATTTCATTTATATTGGACTAGATCTTTTTGACTTGGAAAATTGTATGCTTGATTAGAATTTCTTTCATAGATAAGATTTGAGGTTTCGAGTGTACATGGTTGAATAAATTAAACACTTGCATATGGAGTTAGTCAAATGGGAAGACCATATGGCGATTGGTAAGAACCTTCCTCCATAGTGAATCGGACCTAGTCCTCATTTCCTTCGTATCGGACCCATTAGAGAAAATGGAGGTTCTCTCATAATTAGGAAAGGCAATTCAGGCGGTTTCCTCCTCACCATATATTTAGTCAAGTCTTCATGCATTAAGATCCATAGTGAATCAATGCTCTTCATTTTCCTTCTACTTGCTTTATTATTAGTAAAATGTCGATTACAATGTGTACTTCTGTCTGATGGAGCTTTCGGTTTATTAGCAAAATCATGAGGTAATCATCGTGTTAAATGGATAAAATACGGTAGTTATGACGTAGAGTCTCCCTCATTGGGGTTATCTTAGGCGAGTACCCCTCTTTAGTGTGCACATGGAGGTTGCATGGACCTTTAGGAATCCATTTTCCGAGCAAAGAAAAAGCTCATTAGCGACTTCTTAACCATGCACAGGTTAACAAGAGTACAAGACCCTCAACTACACCGAATTTAGTGATTAGCAACGGTGAGCGGCAGTTGCAATCGTTTGCAACGATAATCTTCTGTTTTAAACGCTATTGGTAAAAAAAATCGCAACTGTTCCTAAAAAAAGTGCCTCCGGCGTAATCTTTTCCCAAGGATTATGTCACGCATGCGAGTTTTTGTTGGGCATCGAATATTCACATGTTGTGATGCTTAGAATGATGTGAGGTTTATGTGTCTTTGTTGATTGATAGAAGTTCCTGTTCTACAGTACGTGTATATTAGCCCTTTGCATCACGCATCTCAAATTAGAAATTAAAACTCGAGTTGGGTGCATTTAAATTTACATCAAAACACAACTACATGTTACTGTAACTGCATGTAAATATACAAATCTCCAATACACCATAGTTACAAGATAAAGACAAGCGCACATGTTTTACAATCAATTATCTCCTAAAACAATCTATTATTCTAACTGCAACACGATCAACAATTCTCCAATACGGAAACCACCACTTCACTTTTTTCAGAAGCAAAACAAAGAATAAACCCCAAAATCCAATTGCAAATCCCAGAGCAATGACACCGTAAAACAATATTCTCTCATTTGCATCCTCTTGAACATCTTCTTCAGATTCGTTTGTATGGCTAGTATCTCTAGTTCTAGCAGCCTGATCACCATCACAAATTCTCTTGGAGGGTTCTCCACACAAAAAATCATTCCCAACGTAAGCCCAGCCATACACACTTAACGTATCGAAGTGAGTCCCTCTTGGAACCCTGCCACTCAACTTATTGTAGGATAAATTTAGAACACCGAGAAAGTCAAGTGATGTCAAAGATCGCGGAATATGTCCAGAGAGTCCATTGAAACTTAAATCCAAAGACCCTAAACTAGACATGTTCCCTACACTCCTAGGAATGTCACCAGATAAATGATTATGGGACAAATTAAGTGTTGCAAGTTCTTTTAACAAACCTAACTCTATAGGAATGTTTCCATCAAGCATGTTGCAAGATAGATCAATTCCTGAGCTATAGTTGTATAACTTTTCGAATTGTATCATGATCCCGTTGATCACCATCTTCAATTGGATATCCATGCCATTATAGAACTCAGAAGAGTCGTTGCTTATTAAACCACTCCAGTATTTCCCATATATTTTAGGAATCCGACCTGTAAGATTGTTTTGTGATAAATCTAATATTTGGAGATTCTCCAAATGATTAATCTCTTGGGGGATTGACCCATTGAACTTATTTGACCTCAAAGAAAGAATGCGTAATCTGATAGCTTTACCAAATGCAGTGGGTATACTGCCTTCAAAGCTATTATTTGCCAAGTTGAGAACTTCCATATCTTGAAGTCCACTAAGGGCATTGAGAGGAGTACCATCGATATTGTTGTCATTTAGTTGAAGATATGACAATGATTTTAGTTGTTGAATCTCATTTGGAACCATTCCAGTGAGATTGTTTGTGCCGAGGTTTAGATATAAAAGACCCGTGCAGTATCCAATACTAGTAGGAATAATCCCGGATAATTTGTTGTTCGAAAAGTCGATAATACCAGGATTAGATGCCGAGTTATTTGAACATATAGAGTAGGGAATTGAACCTGAAAATTTGTTGCTGGACAGGTTTATATCTACACCATCTCCTGAATCTTTTGAAAATATAGAAAAGGGGATTCGACCTGAGAATTCATTGCCAGCTAGATTAATGGAATCAAAACTAGAGAGTCTTTTTCCAGTTTCTGTTGAGATTTCACCACTCAGTTTATTATTTGATAAATCAAAGATATTGCTGACACCTAGAGGTGGAAGAGGCAGAGGACCATGAAGTTTGTTGTTGGAAAGATTGAAGGTGCCGAAATTTCGGAGTTTGGAGAAACAATAAGAAGGGATCAATCCTGCTAGATGATTTTGAGACAAATCCAAATTCTGAAGAAATGATAATTTACAGATGAAAGTAGGGAATAATCCTTCTAAATTGCATGATTGCAAAGCAACATACTCTAGTAAAAATTTAGAGTACAAATGGAAACGCTGATCTATATCTACTGTCAACCTATTTGAGCTTAGGTCTAGCCAAGTTAGGTTTGACTTGTTAATGAAATTCATCAAAGAAACAGTGCCCGCAATCGAGTTTCGAGAGACTCCAAAGACATTAAGGTGTTTGAGCTTCGTAACACAACTTGGTATGGTTCCTGTTATGTCATTATCATCCAAGACAAGTTCTCGAAGAGATAAAATCTTGCAGATTGAAGCACGTATATGGCCTGTTATGTTATTAATAGGGAGGTACAACGACTGCAATCCAGAAAGATTATTGATCGAAGAAGGTAAAGACCCTTGAATTAAACAACTACGAGCATCAAGACTGATCAATAACGGTGCATTTGAAATTGAACTTGGAATTGATCCGCTTACATTAGTATGTGATACGGAAAGTCTTTGAAGCCTAGGCCATTGATGTTGAAACATTCTAGTTAGATCAGGATGAAGATTATAATTTAAGCTCACATCGAGCACTTCAAGTTGAGGAAGGTAAGGAACTGAACCATATAGTCCACAAAATGATAAGTCAAGAAATGACAGCGAAGTTAAATTCGCCATATGTATGGGGATTTTGGAGCTGAGTTTGCGGTTGGAACTCATTTTAAGATAGGATAGACGAGAAAGATTGTGAAAATTATGAATGGGAAAAATTGGGGTAGATATAGAGCAATCAGAGATATCAAGGGACTTTAGATTGGAGAGAAATGAAATAGATTCACCAAAATTGTTTTTCGGAGATGTGGCCTTAGACAAATCAATACCACTCAATTTTAAGACCTGTAAATTTATTAACCCTCTCAACCATTTTGTAGATGAAAGTATTAAACATGACGAAGAATATGCTCCACAAGATAAATCGAGGTACCTTACTGATGTTACGTTGTTGAATTGTGTTGAAATTGAAGCTGAGACGTTTGAGTTGGAGAGATCGAGATGAGCGAGTTTAGTTAGATGAGAAAATTGAAGTGGGATTTCTGATTCCTGAAAATCGTTCAAGGCAAGATCATGATATTCCAAATGTGTAATGTTAGAAAGGGAAGGAGAGAGTTTACCGTGAAGTGCAGTATTTGGTGGCATTCCAGCAAGGTCTTCCCGGGAGTTCATCATAAGGTTTCTATTCCGTAGGTCAATTGAGATAACATGTAAAGTATCTTGAGAACATCCAATTCCATACCACTGACAGCAGTTTTCATGTTGGATTCCTTGTTGCCATGACGACAAACGGTTTGAAGGGTCACTTAATCGTAATTTGAAATCTAAAAGTGCTGTTCGCTCGTAGTCAGGGCATCCATGACTGGCTAGTGGAAATTTTGTGATGCTGATTAATATAAAAAACAAGGTGTTGATGGTGGTTTTTAGACAAAGGATAGAATCGTAAAAACCCATGACCTAGTGTTATCCGCAACACATTAACTAAGAGCATTTAACTCAGGTGTAAACAATTAATAGGGGCATTTTTTCACAATGCCAAACCAAGCCGCACCCCGCGCACCACGGCAACAATGCCAAACCAAGCCACACCACCGTGCACCATGGCAACAATGCCAAACAAAGCCGCATATCACGCACCATGGCAACAATGCCAAACCAAGCCGCACCACGCGCACCACGGGCAACAATGCCAAACCAAGCCGCATCATCGCGCACCACGGCAACAATGCCAAACCAAGCCGCACCCTGCGCACCACGGCAACAATGCCAAACCAAGCCGCACCCTGCGCACCATGGCAACAATGCCAAATTTCCAAGCCGCTATACCTTTGGCCCACGCCAAATATAGCGCCCTAGGTTTGCAAGACTTGCAACTAGGTCAACATGGCCGCACGTGCCATTGGCACATGCCAACACATGACGCAAGCCATATTTCTAAGCCGCTATGCCTCCGGTCCACGCCAAATATAGCGCCCTAGGCTTGCAAGACTTGCAACTAGGTCAACATGGCCGCACATGCCATTGGCACATGACAACACGTGTCGCAAGCCATATTTCCAAGCCTCTATGCCTTTGGCCCACGCCAACATAGCACCCTAGGTTTGCAAGACTTGCAACTAGGTCAACATGGCCGCACGTGCCATTAGCACATGCCAACACGTGTCGCAAGCCATATTTCCAAGCCGCTATGCCTTTGGCCCACGCCAACATAGCGCCCTAGGTTTGCAAGACTTGCAACTAGGTCAACATGGCCGCACGTGCCATTGGCACATGCCAACACGTGTCGCAAGCCATATTTCCAAGCCGCTATGCCTTTGGCCCACGCCCAACATAGCGCCCTAGGTTTGCAAGACTTGCAACTAGGTCAACATGGCCGCACGTGCCATTGGCACATGCCAACACGTGCCGCAAGTCATATTTCTAAGCCGCTATGCCTTTGGCCCACGCCCAACATAGCGCCCTAGGTTTGCAAGACTTGTAACTAGGTCAACATGGCCGCACGTGCCATTGGCACATGCCAACACGTGCCGCAAGTCATATTTCCAAGCCGCTATGCCTTTGGCCCACGCCCAACATAGCGCCCTAGGTTTGCAAGACTTGCAACTAGGTCAACATGGCCGCACGTGCCATTGGCACATGCCAACACGTGCCGCAAGTCATATTTCTAAGCCGCTATGCCTTTGGCCCACGCCCAACATAGCGCCCTAGGTTTGCAAGACTTGCAACTAGGTCAACATGGCCGCACGTGCCATTGGCACATGCCAACACGTGCCGCAAGCCATATTTCCAAGCCGCTATGCCTTTGGCCCACGCCAAACATAGCGCCCTAGGTTTGCAAGACTTGCAACTAGGTCAACATGGCCGCACGTGCCATTGGCACATGCCAACACGTGCCGCAAGCCATATTTCCAAGCCGCTATGCCTTTGGCCCACGCCAAACATAGCGCCCTAGGTTTGCAAGACTTGCAACTAGGTCAACATGGCCGCACGTGCCATTGGCACATGCCAACACGTGCCGCAAGCCATATTTCTAAGCCGCTATGCTTTTGGCCCACGCCAAATATAGCGCCCTAGGCTTGCAAGACTTGCAACTAGGTCAACATGGCCGCACGTGCCATTGGCACATGCCAACACGTGTCGCAAGCCATACTTCCAAGCCGATATGCCTTTGGCCCACGCCAAACATAGCGCCCTAGGCTTGCAAGACTTGCAACTAGGTCAACATGGCCGCACGAGCCATTGGCACATGCCAAACACACACGCTGGTAGCCTAACTTGCAAACCGTGCAACCTACCACCAAGGCATTCCGCACATGCCATTGGCACATGCCAAACACACACGCCGGTAGCCTAACTTGCAAACCGTGCAACCTACCACCAAGGCATTCCGCACATGCCACCGCACATGCCAAACACACACGCCGGTAACCTAACTTGCAAACCGTGCAACCTACCACCAAGGCATTCCGCACATGCCATTGACATATGCCACACGCGCCACTAGCAGCGCCACTTGCACTCAAGATGCAACCAACACTCGAGACATCGAATCAAACTGGGGATGCTTCTTTAGGGTTTTGGTTTAGCGGTCACACCATGCAAACGTACACTACGCTCACATTAAGAAAGCGTGAAAAGGAATAAAGCGGTCAAATAAAGAGGAAATAATGGTGAAAAATGTTTTCGCCCATTAAACCATGCGGTTACCACCTCCTCCCATTATTTCACCCTTTACTCTCTTCCTTCATGAGGCTGTGGTAATCTCGACTTGTATAAATAGGTCTTACCTATTTCCACCGTACAACAAGTCTCGGTCGGGAAAAATACTACACTCTCAGAAAGGAAACTTTGCAAGCTCTCCCAAAAGCTTCCCAAGCTTCTACTTTCTGATACAAGTCGAGATACTACTCTCCTCAACACCTTTCTTTGCTTCCCTCCCCAAATCAACCCTTCTCCTCCACTTTGTGACCGAAGCAAGTCCGGAACGCCATTTCTTGGTTTAGGCCGGACTTGTGCGTATTGATCTCTCGAATCTATAAAGTGCTCACGTGCAGCACATTTGTTTAGGGTTTGAATCAGTTTCTCACTCACCTACCGAATTTACTGAAATCGACAGAAACGATTTTTACCCATAAACACAAGGAATGAAGATGGATAACAAGAACAGAAAATGAAGTTATATGATTACTCTTACTGAACGATTTCATGGGTAATCGATGACTAGTGCAACTTTAATAAATTTGATATCAACAATATAATTAAGTGTTTGCTTTGATCCAATGAATGTGCAGAGAAAGGCTTAGTTATAGATTGGTATTTTTAGCATTTTTATAATTTTAAGAACTCCAGCTTGGTCAATTATTTCAACTTTTGTTGGATTTTTATTTACACTGTACGCCTGATGACTTGGAGACTCTAAAGTCACACGTTAGTATTTTCTTTCTTTCTTTTTAGTGTTGGTCACAGCAGTATTACGCCCAGCTTCTATTAAATGCAATTTCTATTTAAGACTTGAATATTCAGTCAATCAAATTGACCGTATGGCAATTCGTAAGAACCTTCGTAGGTCAACCGTTGTGGATGCTCCCTTATTTGCTCCTGTAGGACCGAGTACCGACAGTCGAGAAGATCAATTCCTGCTTAAAAATAATTAATAAATTAATAAAAAATTACACTGTTGCCAAAGTAAATCCATATAGGCCATGTCTTATCTAATGGAGTAGGCCAAAGTAACTATGTAGATCAATGCTCTTACAACATGGGAGGTTGAAATTTGACAGCTAGCTTGTCACTCTAGTACTACTAGTGAAGCCGAGCTATCTAAACAAATACGAGCATAGAGTTGGAATAGTGATCGGTTATGGAGCTTCTTTTTTCACCAAAGAGTATAGGGATATTCGCGTTATATATTCAACCGACAATCTCTGTAGTAATAATATTGCTGTGAAGAACTTTTTGTGCGGCGGCTCTGTCTTCTATCAGCGAGCCATTAGCTTGGCCTGGTTTACGAACTAGTGAAAGGAGACAACCCCCGTCCCGGTCCTCAAGTAAACTAACGTGCCATTTTTTGTTGAAAATGGCTGGTACAGGTCCAATAGTTGACTCGGGGTAATGGAGTGAGCTTGACTTGAAATTACTTGAAAAAAAGGCCCAAGAAATGTTAGTGCTTCATCTCTCATTTACAAGAAATTTTCCAATCACTTGATTGTGTCCTTGACTTTTGGTCATTCTCGGAACCACTTTTCTTCAGTGTAACTAGAGGTGTAAAACGTGCCAGCCCGGCACACCCCGGCACACGAAGTCACGTGCTTCACGTGCCATGTGCCGTGCTGTGTTGTGCCAACGATTTAAACGTGTTGTGCCGTGCTGTGCTTTACTAGTCAAAAGCTAGGCACAACACAACCCACGGGCACAATACACGAATAAACGTGCCGTGTTGTGCCGTGCTGACAGACGTGCTATAAACAATTTGAAATCGGATATTATCACAAGAATTTAATTAAACAACATATCATTTGAAATTATTTCGAGTAAAATTAACAAGTTTATTCATTAAAAAGAAATAACCCACCAAATATAAAATTGGATTATTGTCATGTAAATTAATGTTCTAGTTAAATATAGGTGACGACATTATAACAACGATATTGAAATATATTTTCCAAATATTAAGGTATTATGGTGTTATTATAAATAAGCCAACATAAAATGTTAAAAACTAGCTAGAATAGTGACTCTTTTGTGAAATATACAAAAAATGTGATGTATTATGCCTTGTTATATGGTGTATTTGTACATGTTATGACATGCTCTCTTAACGTGTTGTCTTTGGTCAAGCCACGTGCTTATCCTGCGCGTCTTTGCCGTGTCTTTGTGCTCCGTGCCAATTAGTCAAACCCAAAGACGTTCCATTTAACTAACGTGTTGTGCCGTGCTTTGGCTAAGTCACGTCTTTCTTATTTGTCTTTGTGCTACTCGTGCCACTAGTCAAACCCAAAGACATTCCATTTAACTAACGTGTTGTGCCGTCTTGGCTAAGTCACGTGCTTTGGGTCAATTCAGCTCAAACTTTAGCGTCTTTGTCTGGATGTGCTCGTGCTGGCACGGCCCAATTTACACCTCCAAGTGTAACTATCACTAATGGGACATGCCAAAAAAATCTCAATCTGACAAGCCATGCATGCTAGTAAATGGATTTTTTCTCTGTGGATTCATTGACAAATTAGACAAGTGGGACTCTACAATTTGTATGAAACACCATAATAATCCTTTAATTGATAATCTTTCTAAACTAATAGAATTTCAGGTCCTAATTAAGATTTGACTCATTAAATTAATGATCACTCTAAAACTTGTATTAATTGAAAGAAGTTATACTGTATTTTGGCTTGCCCTAACCACAGTACCGTCTTATACTGTATTTCAGATGTTAAAGGATTTATTGTTTAAAATAAATTTCGTGTTGTAAGTCGGTTCATAGGCTTGCTAATGTTGAAACCGGAACAATGAAACTGCAAACATTAGGCGAATCTGATTGTACTGAAAATAATCAACTAATCGAAAACCAAAACTAGACACACGAGAGCAGAGCCACCTGCTCAGCAAATTGTCCTTAACACATTAGTCCGCGGGTACTCTTCAAGAACGAGAGATGGTATACCCCATCAACGGAGATGTGTCCAGGATAGAACTGCCCGATATAGACTGTATAAGCACAATACAATCTACCCTACTTCGAACTCAGCTGCAAGGATTAGGAAGGAAAATAAGAAACCACTGTTGCGAAAAGTGAGAAGATGGAGAAACGAAGAAGAAAACGTAGTCGTTGTCTAGCACACACACAAAAGAGAAATTCACTTTTTTATTTATAAGCTAGGTCTGGTTTCCTTATAATTAAAACACGTTTTAATTCTTGTAAAACAAATCAAAACTAAATAGGAATTCTCCCGTAAATAAAATACTAAATAAAATATTTTTTGGAATTAATTTCTTACAGAAAAACTCGCCAAAAATAAATTTAAGTAGACACAGGACTTGGTGCATGGTATAGGCGCATCTCGCATGGGTTGGAACATGTATTTTTTTGCCCTACCCGTTCCACCCTCGTTTGTCAGTATATCCATAAGACAATGGTTATATAGTGGAACTCCTCTTTAGTTTTCCACAATGTGGGACTAAAGGATCATTTCATTCACTCATCAAATGAGTAAGTATCCTTAGACCCTTAGGTCATTAAATCAAACCACACCAAGAACAAAAATTCTTTTAATTAAAACTCATTTTCTTCGACAGCTAATAGTGTTGCTGATTCCTCGCCAAAAAGCTAGGGGTGAAAGTAATAACTTCGGATTTTACGACCATTTCCCAATTTCCACCGGGCATTATGAGCTGGTTAAGGAATGGTTATCAAGTTGTAATTCCTTTACCTTACTAAATAAAATTTCTTGCACAAAAATAAATAAATCTAGAGACAATCGGTGAAGGCGACAAATAATAAAAAACTCTTCATAAAAATTTACAATATTGGTATAACAAATATCCCTATCACTTTATCACATTATCTTGGTTGGGAATAAATTTCATAACACCCAATTAATCCTGGCATAACCTAATTTTGCAAGTATTTGTTAGCTGTAATATCCTAACAAATAATCCCTTGTACGTCTAGGCGTCTTCTCTTCTCGTTTCATTTTTTCTTTTCAATATCAATCTAAACAATTAAATTTTAATCACTAGGAATCATTTATAATATAACTTGTGGGTAATCTTAACTGCAACACAATCAACAAACTTCCGATTCAAAAACCAACATATATATATATATTGTTTGAGGAGAGTTAGAGGTGAAACATGGAGAGATGAGAGGAAGAAGAAGAAGAATATTATTAGGAAGATCATTAGTTCTATTACATAGGTTACATTATATACATATAAATGGATAACCCATGGACCGCACATCCATGGGCCGTAGGCCCTGTAACACTCCCCCTTGTGCGGTTCAATATCAAAACTTTATACATAGTGCTTCACGTATAATGCTTTGAATGTATTTCTTCAAATGACGTCCTCTCCTTGATGGCTTGTTCCGAAATCAATCTCCCCATTTAAAACTTTGACAAGTAAAAACCCAGTGGGATAAAACCTTGGTACAGCTCTTCACATGTAGTACTTCACATGTTGTCTCGTATTTTACATATAGTTCGTCACATGCAATAAGTTCTTTAAAGATCGATGAGTCTAAGTTAATTGCCTCGTTAAAACAAAGAGTACAATATTGATTAAACTTAGAACATAGTTGGATGCGTATACGTTGCCTCATTAAAACCTTGACAAGGAAAACCCATTGGGACAAAACCTTGACGAAGGGGAAAGAGTACAACGTGAAAGATGCAAGTAAAGGTGATCCGCGTGATCACTTTGCTTCGTTGAAGTTGATTAGTTGCTTCACAACTTCTAAGGCATAAAATCCTTGTGGGAAAAACAATAGCCTTAGTTGGGAAGTTAATTCCCGGTGTTTGTTGTTGTCTCATTAAAAACCTTGCCGAGCTACAAAACCCTGTGGGAAAAAGTAACTTTGGTGAAGGAAAAGAGTTCCTCTGATGTCAGAAAATTTTCATTAGTCTAATGCAGTCAAAAGGAGTTTATCACACATTACTTTGGTGACTTGAATGTTTATAAGACCTTGTTGTTGATTTTGGAAGTTACGTTGCTTAACATACTATCGCGTTTCATTTATTTGATTCAGATATTTCAGTAATATCAACGCGATCTTTATGTCTTCAACGTTCAACATACTTGATGCTTTTAGTGTTGTCTCGCTAAAAACCTTGTCGAGTAACAAAACCCTTTGGGAAAAACTATTCTCGATCGAAGGGAAAAAGAGTATAACATAACTTCAATTTCGAAGTAAAATATGTCGACAGCATATCCTTGGATCCTCCCCCTGATGTCGGCATCTCCCCCTGATTACTTTCAGAGTTTTTCCAGACAGTTCTTTGGTCATGTATTTTTCGAAACTTAATATTAGTAATGACTTAGAAAATAATCTACGATATCTTTCTCTGATTACTTTCGTTGGAGAAGAGATTATTGTTCCTTCATAATCAACAACTTTGGATTGCACTTTCATTGGCATTCCTTTTAATGTCTTTGTAGGGATAAAACAAATTTATGTCAATGGTTACTTTTAAGTACATGATTACATTCACTATATCATTCCAATGACGTTAGTGTTGGCGGACTATATCTAGCTAACAAGTTCCCCGAGGATGTAAAATTTAATCGAGTACATTATTATACTAAGTACAACAATGCGTCTATTGTACTTAGATATTGAATTTCATCTCCCAACACATCTTCGTCATATTCCTTTGGACGAAATGGTTACTTACTTACATTTGAACCTCGATTAATCATGGGAGTGCTATCAGGATGCATGTCTTTGTTAAATTGCCTGACAACTTTAGACATATGCAAACTTGGTTGAATAATATACCACAAGCTCTGTATTCGATCGAGCTTTCCCTAGATTTTTCATCTCAAATTCGGATTTTAAATAGCTTTTAAGGTCTCTTATTACATCAAGAGTAAAAATCATGTCTATACCATCAACATAAATAGCTACAATTCCAAATCAGGAACTTTCTTATGAATACGCAAGGAAAAATAACTTACTTGTTTATCCCCTCCAAATCAAATAGCCACTTAGACGGGTATACCACATCCGCCTGATTGCTTGAATCTATAAGTGAGCGTTCTATTTAACTGTAAATGCACTCTGTGGTTTAGAGTCATTTGATTTGGGAAACAAAAGTCTATCAAGTACTTTTGTAAATATCTTCTATCTCTTGATTCTTTCAGAGATACGTAACAACCACATACATATGCTGCATTTCAAGTCAATTTGAAATTACCAAGCTAACTAAGTAGCAAAATGCTATAATGCTCATTATGACAAAGTAAACAATTCCAGGGCTTTGTGAGATACCTCGCGCCACAAGGAGAGTCTTTATACCATTACGACTTAATTATTCTCACTGTGCTTTGTGACAAATAATCATGCATGTCCACAGGCTTTACACTTGGTTGGTTAGCACTACCACACCAAATACCTATATATTTTTCAAAGAATCAAATTCTACCCGATTGTGTGGGGCCAAATATGCTCTTTATTGTTGATATTCAAACAATAAGAAGCATGGTTCGATCTCATCGTGTTCTATTTCCTTTAGCAACTGTATATGAAAATAATAATCATTAATATGATCACACGATCTTTCCATTGACTCGTGTGTGTTCTCATAATCCACTTGGGATGTCATTGTTCTCTGGAATCGTTAAACTTGTGAGCGTCCTCTAGTATTGATTCATGGACATAGTCAGAGACAATCAAATAAGATGATTTCATTAATGATACAAATTAGGTTGTGCCTTACTCATCTACTTCCTTTCTAGGTGAGCATTGATCGAACCTAGTGGCATCTCTATCTTCCTTTATGGAGGCACAACCTTAACTACACTTCCACCAAGTGTAGTTACAACACCTTAGTCTATGGTGTACCCCATACTGAGGATTTCTAACCTTGCAGAATATTTGCAAATTTGGTATGTGTGATATTGTCACTTTAGCGACATCGGTGTACATTCTCAAAATTGATTATTCTTTGTCACTTCACATTTATATTTGTGAGTACAAGAATCAATATGTGACACAAAGTGGGAACACACCACGAAAATTCTTTGGGCGTTCCTTAGAAAATAATTTTTCTTATCTCCCCCTAACGACGGGAAAGACTGTCTCTCACTAAAGTGACAAACCACAAATCTAGCGGTAAGAGATCTCCTGCCAAAGGTTTTAAAATGCGGATAATTGTTGAGAGTAAATATCCAACAAAATTACTTAATCATTTTCGTGAACCATCATAGTACGATGTGGACTCGTAATGGCACATATATAGTGCAACCAAAAATACGTAATAACACAAACGTTCGAGGCTTAAATTCGGTTACCAACTGGTACGTAGAAAAGGTTGACTAATATTGGGTTCTACAAAAATTAAGTAAAGATGCGCGTAATATTGCATATCCCCAAAGCAATAAAAGGTAGGTTGGTACGCATAACCTATTCCTTAGACACCATATGTAACCTTTGATGGTAGCCTCTATAGAGACCATTGGGTATAAGATGTTCTATATTGATCTTATTAAACATGCAATATTCATCAAGTCCTTTTGATATAAATTCTCTAGCATTAACAAGGGTGGTTAGCCTTTGCACTTTGCATTGTGTGATATGTGCTAGTAGTTTTCAAACACAAATTTCTTAGGAACTATAACTAGTCCAAAAAGTCAAAACATTCACCAGATCCATCAAATACTTTAATGGTCCGCATTCTCGCATGAATAGTTTTCTAAAGTTCACCTTGTTTTCTTTGTAATATGGAATTTTTACCATTTGCATCTTAGGATGGTCTCGATCCTGTTTTACTGAAGACTTTGTAAAAATGAGTGATATGCTTTCTTACCTAAAAGCAATTGGTGTGCATCTATTACTTTAGAAAACACATATTGAGAGATATGCGGTCATTTCGCATTATGTCAATCTTTTTCCCGTTTTTGTTCACTCAAATAAAGTGATGTTCGTATGAGTCCTTTCAAATCGATCATCATATCACAACCAAAGTGGCTTTATGGTTATGCCAAAGCCTATACGAGTCAATGCCCAACATTTTATTGTCGGGGTTAATATGGACTCAATAATCCAAATACTAGTGATTTACATTTCACCAAATTGACTCATACATTTCTCTAAAATATATTCCAAATATATTAGAGACTATAAAAGATGCAATCAATTATATTTTTATCACAATGAGGTTCCACATGATATCCATTTGCATGGGTTTCTTTGGAATTTAACAAGGTGTGATTATCTCTCGGTACATGTAGAGATTTTGTGACGTCTTTGTTCTATCTCGAAAACAAATTTTGAGTAGTGCTGCTCTCGATGATCCAATCCTCGTAGTCCCATTATAAGGAAATAGTTCAACAACTAGTTTAAATACCTTAAGCTGGTGGGAGGGAAACCACTATCTATTAGACATTGAGTCTTGAGATATTAAATAAGTGGTGTGGCCTTATTCGTAACAAAAGTGAGATTCAACTCAATTACTTTAGAGTGAATGTATGTTACGTTTCATCCAGATATATCTCAAGTTCTTTAGAGAATTTATGTTTCTTGGGAATGGTATACTTTTCATTCCATAAGCGCAGATATTGGATCTAGTTCAATTAAAAAGTCAATTGTCTAGACAAAGTTCTTCTTGTCACTAAAGTTGATGTCTAAAATATGACCTTCATATGGAAATTGGTTGCTACTATGGTACCCGCATTACATTGCTTGTACCAATACCGGTAAGAAGATTCATTCCCAACTCTTTGGTGAGATCTAGAATCACATCTTAGCCTCATCCCATGTTCAATTGATACCTGTACTTTGGTGTCATTATTGTTGGGGAAAAATTACATTTCCTTTTTCTCATGATATATATCTTCCTTTTCACATGCTTTACATGAGTCGGTACGTCTAACCCTCATTACTTCGGGATTCTTTCCATTTTCAATTTTCTGCATTAAGCTTAATTTGAGAAATTTCTTTATCTCAACAGGCCAAGAGAATATCACTATACATGTCAACCACTTACGTTAGGTTGCATATATTACTAAAGATAGTCCTCTTGTTGTCATACTTCAACATATACTGGTTCGTTAGTATCATGGATGAAGTAGAGAAATTGAAATTTTCTGACTCATATCATCTTTTGTGAGTTCTTCCACAAAAATTTGAATACATGTGATTTTATTTGAACGTATTTTGAAACTACTGACAAATTAATAGTCGAGCAAATGGATTACATTCCACGGAACATTCAAATTATGGGAAGAAAATATCAAGTACGCAATAATTGTCCAAGTACTTCTAAATCCCAAATGAATACATACATTGGAATCGAGTTGGTACAACCTATTGAACAAAAGATAAACATCATTCAACCATAGCCAATATCATATTTAAGAGAACAAAATAATATTTAGACCAACATACTTAATAATCGGGATCAACACTCATAATTTAAATTTAGCCGTTTATGGACTTATCTTAAGAGGAAAAAAACAGAACTAGGCATGTTCTAAAAAATAAAATAAATAAGCTCAAATAGGTATTTAATGTAAAATTCACGTTACATTAGTGACATACCTTGTATATTGTTGGTTCCTGTATATGTATATACACATAACCGAACAGCCTTGGTCGCGCATATCCGTAAAAACAAGCTGGAACATGACAACCAAAAACAGGGCCGAACAGGTTGGACCGGCTCGGGTTGACCGGTTCGATGGACTCTAACACCTGCATTTCTCCTCTTTCTCCACGAACAGACAGTTTACAGAAACTCTTCGTTTCTTACAGAACAGATTTTAGATTCCGTTTCACCTCGTTCCCCAGAGGATTCCAACCGCCGCACCCATCAATCACAACATAAACACACGAATACATCATTGTACAATGAAATGAAATTTAACGGATTGCTACAAAGTTGATTTCCCATATGCCAAAATCAGGGAAAAACATGGAAAAAGGTAGGATTATAGACAGAGTTACATGGTAGATAAATTGATGATTTCAGTAATCAATTATCAATAGATGATTGCATGAAACAAACAAAGTCTTATGATGGATTGTAAAATAGGCAATCAATCGTAGAAAGAAAGTTCAATCAATCGTAGAAAGAAAAAAAAATATAGAATAAAATAGGCAACTCTCAGATCCGTATAAGGGCAACCATCAAAAGCAAAGAAAACATATGTGGATTGTAAATCAAAAACACAAATGGTTTTACTTCTCAAGGCATGGCAGACAATTTCCAGTGGATCACATAACACTTACGAACATAAAATAATAAACAAAAATTAGGTTTAGGCATACCTTTTGAGCATATGATTGAAAACAGGAACAAAGAGAAGTACCAACCCAGAACACGAGAACCCACGAACAGAAATCGCAAGCAATGTGATCGAATTTCAACACGAGAAACACCCAAATTTTGGTTTCATCGCCGATGGGAGAACCCCGTGATCGTTCAAAAATTCTTTCACCAACAATAAATTTCCTCCACCAAAATCTAGATCCATAAACCCCAAATTATGATAAGCATCCAAAGAAAAGAAGAAAAAAATTCTTTAGCGCAGGGAAGAACTCGTGCATGATAACGTGTTTGAGGAGAGTTAGAGGTGAAACATGGAGAGATGAGAGGAAGAAGAAGAAGAATATTATTAGGAAGATCATTAGTTCTATTACATAGGTTACATTATATACATATAAATGGATAACCCATGGACCGCACATCCATGGGCCGTAGGCCCAGAATATATATATATATATATATATATATATATATATATATATATATATATATATATATATATATATATTGGTAAAATCACATTTCAATTCATTCAAACCAAAATGATGATTACATGATTGTTTACAAGATTATCAGAAATACCAAAATATAAGATAATCAAAACCCAAATACAAATGGCGACACCAATTGCAAGTACATCGGTATTGGAAATAATGAATAGACTCCAATCTGAATCCGGAAACCCAGGGTAATAACACGTAAAAACTATATTATGTCTTTTTTGCATCCTCTTGAATGGAACTCTGCATAATTTTTTTCTTCAATGGTACTTTGACTAATATTTTTCGAACAATATGGAAAATTGAATGAAACTTGAAAATTTAATCGTCGTGGTTACAAGGCGGAGGAAGAGGACCGAGTCGTTTGTTTCCAGAGATAGCATACACCGAGATATTTGAGTTTAGAGATATAGTAAGGAACAAGTCCTGTCAGGTTATTTTCAGACAAATTCAAGAAAAAAGATGACTCAATTCACAAATCAAAGAAGGGAATACTCCTTTTAAATTACATGATCGCAAAGACAAATACTCTAGTTTAAGTTTAGAGTACGCATGGAAATTTTGACCTATAACTATGGTTATACTATTTGACCTATATATATAGTCAATTATTAAGAGAGAAGATATAATTTTTCAAATTTACTTTCTCTCACCTCCATATTTCAAGATATACTTTCTCTTTCCTTTTTTCTTCTCTTTTCTTCCTGCCGTAACAATGGCTTCTCATCGAGCAAACAAATGATGAAGACGATGAAGTTAGTTGCTGCTACTGTTAAATACGTTTGTTGTTGCACATGTTGCTGATGATGAAGACGATTTACGACGAACTCATGTTGTTGTTGCTTGTTGCGGTTGTTGATGATAAAGACGAAATCATCTCGTTGTTGTTGATGATGAAGACGAAATCATCTGCTGCTGTTGAAGATCCATCTATCGAAGATTCATTTGCTGTTGTTGAAAGAATGAACTGGACATCGATGTTTGTTGTGAAATCAAATCTTAATTTTTTTATGTTGAAGATCTTGAATTTGATGCCGATCTTTGATTTTTTAATGTTTGCTGCTCGTGGTGAAGATCTTGAATTTGATGTTTTTTGCTGGTATTGAAGAATGATGAAGACGAAGATGAAGTTAGGTGTTTATGGATTTTTTTTTTTTTTATGGGTTCATTTAAAGAATGAACTCTGATTTTTATGGATTTTTTTATCAGGAGTTCATTTCTGGAATGAACTCTGTTTTTTTAGGTTTTTATATGGAGTTCATTTCTGGAATGAACTTTGTTTTTTTTAGGTTTTTATATGGAGTTCATTTCAAATGAACTCGTTTTTTTTAGGTTTTTATATGGAGTTCATTTCAAATGAACTCGTTTTTTTAAGTTTTTATATGGAGTGCATTTCAAATGAACTCTGTTTTTTTAGGTTTTTATATGGAGCTTATTTTTGGAATGAACTCTGTTTTTTTTAGGTTTTTATATGGAGTTCATTTTTGGAATGAACTCTGGTTTTTTTAGGTTTTTATATGAAGCTCATTTCTGGAATGAACTCTGTATTTTTTAGGTTTTTATGTGAAGTTCATTTCTGGAATGAACTCTGTTTTTTTAGATGATTTCTGAAAAAATAAGTAGAAATTAACATGAGTTCATTTTGAAGAATGAACTGCTACAAAAAAATAAGTAGAAATTAACAAGGAAGGGTACTTTTGCCCATTTAATATTTTTAAATAATTATGGACCAAATAGTAAATGCGTTTTCCCAAAGGACCAAACTGACTTGGGACCACCTAAAAAAGGACCGAATGATATTTTTCCCATTTTAAATTGGATATTGAGAAAATGTTTATAATCGGTTATGCTATTCTCAAAGAGATCTAGATACTGCAAATGAGAAAGACTGTTGATTGAAGGAGGTAAAGATCCTTGAATTGAACAACCATCAGATAACACTACACCAAATTCCGGACTCGTAACAGAATTGTAATCGCCAGGGCGTTACAAAATTCCCGTTACAAATTCCCGTTACAAAATATTCGTAACAGTCGGGTCGTTACTAAAGTTTTAAAAATTGTAATGTAGTCAAGCCGTTACGAATTATTTTATAAGCGTGCTACCACATGCTTGGTCACACCTCGGGTCGTAACACCCCGAGTTTGTGTGTGTGCCAATAACACGCGTACTATTATAATTCCACCCAAGACGAATGACACCAAAGGATATTTCCTCCCATGCGTGTGTCAATCACATGCGTGATTTTGAGGACATAACTCTAGTGTGAATTCGAGTTTCATTATTTTTTTTCTCTTTTCTCTTCTGCCTCTCTTCTCTTCCTAGCAAAAGCAGATGAAACCCTAGTGAAATCTCTTGAATCTGCTCAATAATTGAACCCTAGTGAGTGTTTTTCAATCTTCAATCATCGAACCGTAATGAATCGATGAAACCATAGTAAGGGTTTTTTTAACTGCTTTTTTCAATTTTTAGGTTTCTTTTGGTTTTCAATTTTCAAGTGAGAGTGGTGGAGCTTTCATTTTCTCTCGCAAAATCTCGTCGGGGAAATCTAGGGTTTCAAAATCAAATCAATCCTTAGCTTAGATTAGCCCAAGATTTAGAATCATCCATACATGTTATGTAATGAGTTTGATTTAGGGTTCATCCTTGAATCGACGAAGAAAACAATTATGGGTTTTTTCTTTGGGTGTTTTCGTGTTAAAGATAAGAACCAAAATCATCATATTATCTCTGATTCTTCCAACAAAGTCCGTAAATCGCCTTTACATCTCGGATTTCTTCATTTTTTTTTTTTCTGATTTTTGAGATTGTGAGTAACTTTTTTGTTTAATTGCGTAAAAATCCTTTGGTATCTAGGAATCGTTTAGCAGCGTTACTCTTATCTCGAATCTCAAGGTGTTGACTCTGATTCTCATACTCTTTTTGCACCTTTTTTTTTTATTTTGATTCTGTCTTTTTCAATTTGGTATTTACTTTATAGATTAAAATTTTTATATATATTGGAGTAGAAATTTCAATGTGTGACCTAATGTTTCTCAAATAGAACAATGTGGGTTGCAAATTGTAATGATGGAGGTAAATTGGTAGTTTGTCCTAATTCTCATATGAAGAATCAAGTGTTGATTTGGGTTGCAAAGTGAATTATATCTTAGATGAGGATGATTATGAGTTACCGTGGGATACAATTGTAATCTTCGATCCTTGGTGCAACTCATGATCAGCCATGATATTTATGAAAACTTGAAACCTATTCTTAAGATCCAGAAATTCAGAAGATTCGTATCCTACACTGGATTCTATTGCTTCGTTTTGGTTTTGACTTGTGCTTACACAAGCAACACGTGAATGGTTCTGTTTTTTGGTTACTTTGCTTTAGTGTGAAGAGAAACTTTTCATGAGATTCTAGCTATTTACATCTGGTGATTTTCTTTTGCAGGACAAGGGCAGGTGTCCCTAGAGTTGACCAGTTTTATGCATCTTATCCCGCGGGGACAAAACTACTAACTGACACCGCTAAGGTATGATAGGCAGCTGCTTATTTATTTGTAAATTTTTTTCTTTCTCTGGTTCTTTAAAATATTATTGTTTGTTTGCCAGTTATATAAATCTTCTTTGGGCAATTGTTTTGAACTGAAGAGTGGGGTCCCATAGAGTTTGCTATCATGTCTAAACACTTTGATCTCCAAGGAAAACCACCTTATGCATACCATGCCGTAAGTATAAATCTTCGTTTTTCAAAGAAATATAAAACAAGCACCTTCTCTTCTACATCTTAGACTTATGAAATATGCATTTGCTAATTGATCTAGTAAAATGGCCTTGTTAAGATAACCCATATGCTTATTTAAATATATAGACAAATGCAAATGTTCCCTAATCCTATTAGAATAGTGGAACTTAGTATTTGGATTCAGGATAGAATCAAAGTAGGTATGGACAAAAGAAATCAGTGATGAGCTCCTCTGTGATGCCTACTTGATTGTTTTCTTTTCTTTTTTCTGAAATGAGGTCAGTTTACATGTCGAACTTGTAGCGGGGAGAATCCATATAAATATAAATGGTCATATCTTCATCCTAGCGGTCTTGTATGCTTATGTTGTGCTACTTAGGCATGTAGGCAATGACTAGTGTATGGATATGTTTGAGAGCAAGTAGTTTTACATAATCAAAGATTCTAGGGATGAACTTCATACCGCATTTGAATTATCTCGGAAAAAGCATGATTTCATCAATATGGCAAAGACAAGAAGACTAAATGGATAATCTTCTTTCGAGCTCGAATGGGGTCTTTGTTATTTGATAATTATGGCAGCACTTTTGTTTGACTAAGATCATTCCGCTTAACACTATAAATTGCAGTCAAAGTGTCAAGTGACATTACGACAACACGAGGATTTGCTTGGTGCTTCCTTTTGTTCGGTTTCATTTGCCAAATAATGTCTTATTATGGTTCTTTACTTTTAAGTTACATAATATATACGGAACATTGTGACGTTTGATGGTTCTGTTTATCAATGTGGGTTGCAAAGAATATATGGCACACCTCCCTCTCTCGGGGCAAATTCGATGGAAGTGGTGATTAGAGTTGAGTATTAAAGCTCCGCAGCAAAATGATCGGTTTGTAAATGTAACCAATTTTTTTATATGTGCACCGCTTGGTATTTTATATCGCTATCCGGTATTTTACTCTCTCTCTCTCTCTCTTTTTTTTTTTTGAAGTTCTTGATATGGATTTATGAGCTTCTTACTTTTGCTTATGTGAATAAATGGTTTCGTAGAAAAACGCATCAAATATTTTGTTTAAAATTGCGAGGCTTATATTCGCAAAGGCTTTTTAGAATTTTTGATGACTTGTATGCATCTAAATCACAGATGAAGTTGTGTGGTTACTTTGCTCAATGATTTGTTTGCATTCGCAAGTTTATTTCTATTCGTTTTAAGCAAGTTTTCAATGTCTAATTGGTGGAATTTCTAGGTTGCCTTTCTCAAGCGCCTGGCGGTAGGGCCAAGAGTTGCCGCAGCCTATGCACATGCATCATTAGCGTAATTGTCCAAGGAGAAAAACCAAATAGTTGCTTCTCGTAACAAGATTCAAACAGATGGCTCTGAGATAGGTGTGAACGTGCAATCCATAATTGGCTCTAATTATTTATTTATTTTACCGTAAAAATGTTGTCTAGTGATTGATTCTTCTTGAAGGTATTTCGTATTATCCTTTTGCGCAAATATTTGTATGAGTCTTTTTTACATCGTTTAAGGGTTTGAAGCACAAAGAGGCACTTCCTTATTTTAGATATTTTCATTGGCATCAAGATGTCCTGTTAGAGCCCCTTAATTTGGATCTCTTTATTTATTTGTCAATTTGTTACATTTGTAGGATAAGCACGTAGACTATTGGAGTAGAGAAGGTGGACATCATGGATCACCCACAAGTTAAAGTCACCAAAAAGGTTGGTGTTATAGCTGCATTTGGTCATTTCTTTGTTATTTTATAGATATTATGAGCCTTATGAGACTTAGTATTCCACACGACAAGGAAATTTATTGATGCAAGTGTTTATCTTCGTCCATTGAAATGAGATGTTCTTAGGCATTTGAAAATTAAGTTTTATGAATTGCAGAAAATCAAAGTTGTACAAGATGGAATTAATGCTCTTT
The DNA here is from genome assembly GCA_023531295.1 of Papaver armeniacum. NCBI lineage: Eukaryota > Viridiplantae > Streptophyta > Magnoliopsida > Ranunculales > Papaveraceae > Papaver > Papaver armeniacum. Next base: position 102,764 of record JAJJWW010010742.1, on the reverse strand, counting down.
CCGCTGCTCCTTTGTCCACTCAAAGTCTCAAAGTTGCCGCAAAAGTTGGCCTAGCTGCAATAATGAAAGCAAAACTGTTTGCACATCATGAGGAGCGCGAAATACGAGAGAATGGCAGCCAGATAATTAATCATCGTGTAAAGTAGTTTGATTCTCACCTCTTTGGTGGAAATGATTAATGGGAGTCTTTGCTAGAATCAACATTACCTCTCGAGTCTAGGGAGTACTAGAACATTGTGCTAGATGGAAGTTAACTCTTCTTGTGGTTAAATGGGGGACAATGTCAAGTGCGTTAAGAAACCTGGGTTGATTCATACTTTGTTGGTTGTTGTGTATTTAGTTCAATTATCTTTCTCAAATTAAAGATTTAATTTGCATCTTTTCTATTGATGATTTTTCTTCAACTCGTGTTAAGGCATATATAGTCGGTGTAATCCACCTTAGGTGTTGCACTGGTCAAACCCCTTTTTTACCACATCACACTTTCGTGATAGTGGTATTTGATATTATGTGCATCCTCGTTTAGGTGTCTCAATAGTTGGGTGTAGTCCAAAATCTACATCACACTCTCATCCAATTAGTATGTGGTATTTGATATTTTGTGCATCCTCATCTAGGGTTAAGGTGTGTGGTGCACCTCGTTTAAGGTTTGTGCATATTATAGCATGTCGTGGTATCTCTGTGGACAATTTACCTTGTTCATCTCGTTTCGGCTTATTATGGAACAACGAAGAAATAGTTCTAGCTTACCCAATTTCATTTGAACTAATGTGTTTGACCGAGTATCCGTTTAAGATTTCTTTCATTTCCTTGTTCCGAACTATTTTATGAGTTTTGGTTGTTGGTGACTAACTCGCTTGCTATATTCACGCAAATAAAAGAGGCTCGAATCAATCAAGCGCTTGCGGAAGTGGAGACCTTGTCGATGAAAGAAGGCGAGCATGTAGAAAAGGCAAGGCAATGACTAGAAACTGAAAGAGTCCATATCATATCAACGCGTTCTATGTGTTCCCTTGGAAATTTCGAACCTAGTAGGTTTCCATGTATTCCCTTAGAAATTTGACACTTAGCAAAAAAAAAGGTTGGTACTCTTGGATAAATTTCATTTATTTGATTATATGAATCTGATATGATATGAATGAATGTGATATGAATAGATTGAAGACATTGTTGTTGAGTGTGGTTACGAATGTATTGAAATGCGTACGCAGGGTATTGAATTTATAATTCCGGCTTATTTCCGGCTGAAAATGAACCGCCGGTCAGCGTTGGCCTGGTCAACGTTGACTGGCAGTAATTTTTTTGCTGTTACAAAAAAGTTCGTAACGGCTCGAGGACGTTACGACAGCGTTGTTACAAAAACATTCGTAACGGCCTTGAGTAAGCACACGTGGCAAACTAGTAACGGCTCACACTTCACGAGGGCCGTTATAACCAAAATTTGTAACGGCCCCATTGCCGTTACAAAAAAATGTAACACCCACTTTTGCAACAGTAAGAGCCGGGCATAAACCCGTTTAGTAACGTGCTCGGTTACGTTACGGATCCCATAATTTGGTGTAGTGTAAAGACTAACCAAGAGTGGTACATTTGATATTGAACTTGGAATGGATCCACATATGTTAGTTCCTGACATGGAAAGTCTTTGTAGCTTAGGCCATTGACGTCGAAACATCCTAGTAAGATCATGATAAAAATTATAGTTAAAACTCACATCAAACTCCTTAAGTTGAGGAAGGTAAGGAACTGAACCTTTTAGTCCACATTAGGATAAGTCAAGAATAAAAAGTGAAGTTAAATTAGGCCATCTCTACTGGAATTTCAGAAGTGAGTCCCCAATTGGCCACCATTTTGAGAGAGGATAGGAGAGAAAGATTGGTAAACTCATGGACGGGAAAAAACTGTACTAGATATGTTACAATAAGAAAGATCAATATCCCTGAGATTAGAAATATAGGAAATAGATTCAGCAAAATTCTTTTCTGAAAATGAAACTTCATATAAATTAATACCACTCAACCTTAAAACTTTTAGATTTACCAACCCTCTCAGCCATTTTAAAGATAATGATTCTAAGAAAGAGTATGTGTCAAATGAGTATGGTACAAAACCACAAGAAAAATCAAGGTATTGAAGGGACGATAGGTTGGTGAATACAAGATCAAGATATTCCAGATGAGTAATATCATCAAAGGAGGAAGAGAATTTACCATGTAATGAAGTATCTGGTGTTGGCCCCCGAATATTGAAATCATTTTTGAAATACTCTTTGATGTAAGTTTCAAGGACTATGTTTCGTAGGTTTATGGAGATGACATGGGGGGATGAGTCTCTGGAACATTCAATTCCATGCCAAGTACAACAGTTTCGATATTTGTTGCCTTCTAGCCATGAAGATAAACGATTCGCGGGATCCTCCATCGAGAACTTGAAATCAAGAAGTGCTCTTCTTTCCTGTTCATTACAACCATGTAAAGCTAGTGGGCATTGCGTAATACTGATTAATAAAAAGAGCAAGAAGTGAAGTTTAAGACGGAATGAAGTGAGAATTTGAGTTCTCTGACTGAACGAATTCATATCTAATTTGATCTTAACTTGAATATAACTTTCTTAAATATGGAAGAAAGTGTTTGGTTGATCAATGAATATGCAGAATGGCTTACATACTCTTGGATTTGATGATAACTTCCTTGGTGATTTCTGTTCACCAGGGTTCTTATTATATAAAACAATGGTATCCTTTTTGGGAATACAAAAGTTATGGCGGTGATAATCTCCTCATTACAGTAATTATGACCGGAGATATTCTCCTTAATGAAAATAAGGAAAGCAAGATAATATATTCTCTAATATACCACCTTAGTCTGAGCGGGAGAGGAGCAAACGCTAAGACTAGAACAAAACGAGCAAATAGTCTGTCGTGGAAGGCCCTTGGTGAAGATGTCGGATAATTGGTTTCGGACGGACGTGTAAGACACGAATATCACCAATACGAACGCGTTCACGAACAAAGTGTATGTCAATCTTAGTGCGTTGATGTTGAACAGGGTCTCCAGACATATATATCGCACTTACATTATCACAATACACCATGGTAGCACTTCGTAAAGGTAGATGAAGCTCTAAAAGAAGGTTGCGAAGACATGTTGTTTTAGCAACAACGTTAGCTACCCCACGGTATTCTGCTTCAGCACTGGATCGAGAAACCGTTGCTTGACGTTTTGATGACCATGAGATGAGGTTGTCACCAAGAAAGACGCAGAGCTGTGAAGTTGAGCGTCGTGAGTCGGGACAACCCGCCCAATCGCATCGTAATATGTCGTTAGCCCAGATACGGAAACCGAGAGAAATAATCCATGATCAATGGTGCCCTGAAGATAGCGAAGGATCCCTTTAAGGGACTTCATGTGGGGCTCTCGAGGATCATGCATGAACAAACATACCTACTGAACAACATAAGAAATATATGGCCGTGTGAATGTGAGGTACTGCAAAGCACCGGCTAGGCTTCTGTATAGAGTCGGATCCGTAAGAGCAGGGCCAGAGGTAGCTCTGAGCTTGGCATTGGTGTTAGCCAGAGTAGCCACTGATTTGCATTTCGTCATGGAGGCATGAGCAATTATGTCCTTATCATATATCGACTGAGACAAAGATAATCCTGAGGGTGAACGAGTAACAGTAATACCCAAAAAATGATGTAGCGGTCCAAGGTCGGACATAGCAAATTCCCTTTTCATCAAATCAATGAAGCGGCATAGGAGAGCGTCAGTAGAGGCAGTTAAAATAATATCATCAACATATAATAATAAGTATGCCGTCGCTGATCCTGATTGATAAACGAAGACAGAGGGATCACACACTACCACGAAAACCACAAGTAGTGATAAACTTGGCAAACCTCAAACCATGCCCGTGGAGCCTCGCTTAAGACCATAAAGAGATCTATGTAGTCGACATACGTAATCGTGGTGAGCAAGATCAACAAACCCCTGAGGTCGATGCATATACACCTGTCTCGGTCAAATCACCATGAAGGAACGCATTCTTGACATCAAGTTGATGTATGGGCCAAGAGCGCGAAGTAGCAATGGTAAGAACGGTATTTAATAGTGGCGAGTTTGACAACCGGACTAAACGTTTCAAAACAATCCAACTCCAATCTGGAGATTTACCATTAGCAACTAGACGAGCCTTGTATCGCTGCAAGGAGCCATCGGCATTATATTTGTGACGAAATAGCCACTTGGAGCGAATGACATGAGCGTCACGTGGTCGTGGTACAAGTTCCCACGTATTAGTTTTCAACATAGCATTGTACTCATCTTTCATGGCAAAGATTCCGCTTAATGTCCCTAAGAGCATATAAGTGGGAACGAGGGATGGGAGATATATGTCTTAAGGTCTGGACATGAAGATTAAGGCGATGGACAGGGCGAAAAATGCCACGGGAGGCACGAGTGGTGGGGAGGGAAGGAGCTGGAGGAACAATAATGGTTGGAGGTATGAAAGAAGCTGTAGGGGAAGTAGTTGTTGTTAGGGCAGAAGTGGTTGGTGGGGATGATGGGGTAACGTCAGTAGGATGTACATAATTATTGGATGGTGCGGAAATGGTGGGAGTGGGATCTGACGCAGTAGGAAAAGAAGAAGAAGAGGGGAGGGGACCTGTTGACGTAGTGGGGACTGAAGTGGCAGGGGGAGAAGAAGAAGAAGAGGTGAGGGGACTTGCTGACGTAGTGGGGACTGAAGTGTTAGGGGGAGAAAGTGACGTTTGGATGGGAGGAGTAGACGCAGTGGGTAATGTGTTGCGACGATGGGGTGGGGTATAGAGGTGAGGTGGAGTAGGCTGGATAGGAGATGATTGGTGTACAGTAGGAGCAGTACTCGAGGATGGGTAAGAGAGGTGATTATTATGGGAGGAGTTAAAAAGAGAAAAAGACACATCATCATCAGGGGAGTTGTTTTGAGGAGGGTCGGGGAATGGGAAAACACTCTCATCAAAGGTCACATGACGGGATAGGATTATTTTGTGTGTGGTGAGATCTAAGCAGCGGTATCCACGGTGGTTGGGAGGAAAACCAAGAAAAACACACCTAGTGGAACGAGGGGCGAGTTTGTGGGGAGTTGTGGAGGAGAGATTTGGATAGCAAAGGCAACCGAATGTACGAAGATGATCATATGTTGGTTGGCGTTGATAAAGAATAGACACAAACGGTTATTCGCTAAGTTGCGAACTCTCAATTCTTGAATTTTAGTGATGAATTTAAGAGGAGCACCATTGAGGTTGTTGTCATTTAGTTGAAGATACCACAGTTGTCTCACATGTTGAAGCTCATATGGAACATTTCCAGTGAGATTGTTTGTGCCGAGGCTTACAGATTGAAGAAGCCTGCAAAGGCTGCAATACCCTATACTAGTAGGTAAAATCCTGGATAATCTATTGTTTGAGAGGTCAAACGTAAAAAGATTGGATGTCGAGCCTTTTGAACATATAGAATAAGGAATGGAACCTGATAATTTGTTGTTTGAGAGGTCAACAAAGTCTAATGAATTGTTTGAAAATATAGAAAAGGGAATTAGACCCGAAAGTTCATTCCTAGCTAGATTAAACACCTTGCAAGTCATTTTCCACATTCCGTTGAGATTTCACCGCTTAGTTTGTTATTTGATAAATCGAATAAAATGATGAAACTATTTTTTGGTGGAAGAGGCAGATGACCATTAAGTTTGTTGTTCGACATATTGAAAAAATAACCAAATTGGAGTTTTGAGAAACAATCAGAAGGGATCACTCCTGCTAGATGATTTTGAGACAAATCAAAATACAAAAGATAATTCAACTTATATATGAAAGTCGGGAACAGTCCTTCCAGATTGCATGATGACAACATCAAATACTCGAGTTTAAATTTAGAGTGCAAATGGAAACGTTGATCTATAACTACCATTTGAGCTCAGGCCTAGCATAATTAAGTTCGACCCGTTAACGAAATTGATCAATGAAACAGTGCCTCCGATAATTCCTGTAAGGACTTTCTCTCAAATACTACATGAAATCTTAATTCATACCTGTATTACTTATTGTCCATGTCCAAGTTCCTGCACCGGCCTTTCTCTCAAATCTATTTGAAGTACCAAGTCTCTTCACCTTTGTAAAGAACCATAAAGAATCATCCTTTGTAATTAAGATTTCATCAAATACTCGAGTTTAACAGCCACATGATCCACTTGTCATTGTGAACTCATATACGCACTTGATGAATTACACTTTTATAATTCCTGTAAGGACTTTCATTGTTGGAATAAACAGTGCCTTGCTTGTCAGTTTTTTTTTGGTTTCTCTGAGGAGTAACCGACAGTCACATGATTATAACAAATTTGAGTCTGATGTTTTCACCAAACAAAGTATCCGTTCACCAGCACAGATATATTACTCTTGGTTTTCCGGACAACAACTTGTTGTTAATCCGACTAGAATGGGGTTACAGAATGCATAAATCTCCAACAATAACCAGGTTACAACTATAAAACGCAGGCACATTATCGATCACTGTTCTAAATACATGTGTGCTATTCTAACTGCAACTGAATCAACAAATCTCCAATATGGAAACCACCATTTCTTCTTTTTTAAAAGCAAAACAAAGAATAAGCCCCAAAATCCAACTCCAAACCCCAAAGCAATAACACCATAGAACAATATTCTCTCATTAACATCCTCTTTATCCCTTTCTTTAACTTCATTTGCTTGATCACCTTCACATACCTTCTTTAAAGGTACTCCGCACAATAAATCATTCCCAACGAAAACCCAACCATCAATACTCACTGTATCGAAGTGAGTCCCTCTTGGAATCCTGCCACTCAACTCATTGTAAGATAAGTTGAGAACCCCAAGAAAGTCGAGTGATGTTAAAGATTGTGGGATATGACCAGATAGACTGTTGAAACTTAAATCCAACGAGCCCAAACTAGACATGTTTCCCATACTCAAAGGTATGCTGTCTGTGAAATTATTGTGGGACAAATTAAGAGTTGCAAGTTGTTTTAAAAAAGCCTACCTCTGTTGGAATGTTACCATCTAACATGTTGTGAGATAAATCAATTCCCGAACTGTAGTTGTATAACTTCTCAAATTGTATCATGATCCCTTTGATCACCATCCCCAATTGAATGTCGTCAGGATTGCTAAAGCTTTCGTAGTTGCTTGCTAATCCTTCCAGTACATTCCTAATATTTTAGGAATATGGCCTGAGAGTGCATTTTGGGATAAGTCTAATATTTGGAGCTGATACGAGTTGAAAATCTCTCTTGGAATTGTCCCATTGAGCTTGTTTGATCTTAAAGACAGAATCCTGAGCCACATGATTGAACCAAGACTAGTGGGTATACTGCCTCCGAAATTGTTATTTGCTAAATTGAGAACTTTCAAGTCTTGAAGTTTACTGAAGAAGTCGGGAAGAGTACCATCGAGATTGTTTTCATGTAGTTGAAGATATATTAGAAACTTTGCATGTTCAAGTTCACTTGGAGCATTTCCCGTGAGATTGTTGCTGCCAAGGTTTAGAAACTCGAGATCACTACAGTACCCTATAGTAGTAGGTATAATCCCGGAAAGATTGTTGTTTGAGAAATCTATATATGTAGGACTAGATCCTGAATCCTTTAAACAAATAGAAAGAGGGATTGAACCTGACAGGTAATTCCCAGCAAGATTAATGGAATGAAAACTAGAAAGTCTTTTTCCATTTTCTGTTGAGATTTTACCACTCAGTTTACTATTCGATAAATCTATAGTGGTAGACCTAGACCCATAGAGACCTTGGGGTAGAAGAGGTAGAGGACCATGGAGTTTGTTGTTCGACAAATTGAAGGAACCGGAAATTTGGAGTTTTGAGATACAATAAGAAGGGATCACTCCTTCTAGATAGTTATCAGACAAATCCAAGTGATAAAGATGAGGCAATTTACAGATGAAAGTAGGGAATATTCCTTTCAGATTGCATGATGGCAAAGCCAGATATTCAAGTTTGAATTTGGAGTACAAATGGAAGCGTTGATCTATAACTACGGTCAACCTATTTGAGCTCAGGTCTAAATAAGTTAAGTTTAATTCGTTAATGAAATTGATCAATGAAATAGTGCCTCCAATAGAGTTTCGAGAAATCTCGAGAAATGTAAGGTTCTTAAGCTCCGTAAAGCAACTTGGTAAGGCTCCTGTGATGTTATTATTCGACAAATCAAGTTCTTGAAGGGAGGGAATCTCACAGATTGAAATTGGTATATAGCCTTGAAGTGAAGAAGAATGAGCAGAAAGAGTGACCAATAATGGCGCATTTGAAATCGAAATCGGGATTGATCCATTTACATTAGTATCTGATATGGAAAGTCGTTGAAGTTTGGACCATTGACGTTGAAACATCTTAGTTAAATCAGGACGAAGATTAGAATTATCACTCACATCAAGCTCAGTTAGTTGAGGAAGATAAGGAACTGAACCTTGTAGTCCACAACCAGATAAGTCAAGAATAGAAAGTGAAGTTAAATTAGCAATCTGAAATGGGATTTCGTAATTCATTTTGTATGGGCCACCTATTATATTATTGTGACTCATTTTGAGAACCGATAGACGAGAAAGATTATGAAAATTACTGATGGGAAAAATTGTAGTAAACATAAAGCAATAAGAAATATCTAGATACTTTAGACTGGCAAGATAGGATATATGATCTGCCAAGTTCTTTTGCGAATTTGTGGCAGTAAATAGATGAACACCCCTCAAACTTAACGCTTTTAGATTCTTTAAGCCTCTCACCCATTTTATAGATGATAATTCCACGCATGAGGTATGATAATGAAAATAATCCCTTATGCAAGATAAATCGAGATAGCGGAGAGATGTTAAGTTGGTAAATTGTGTTGAAATAGATGCGGAAAAGTTAGAATAAGAGAGATCAAGATGAGTGAGTTCAGTTAGATGAGAAAGCTGAAGTGGGATTTGTGACTCCTGAAAATTGTTGAAGGAGAGATCAAGATACTTTAGATGTGTAATATTGAAAATGGAATGCGAAAATTTACCATGTAGCGCTGCTGTATATTGTGGTGGCAGACCATAGTGATGTTCGTAGGAGTAAGTTTCAAGAATGTGTTTCGAAGCTTGATGGAGATGACGTGAAAAGAGTCATGGGAGCACTCAATTCCATGCCAGCGGCAACAGTTTTCATGTTGGCTTCCCTCTTGCCACGAAGACAAACGGTTTGAAGGGTCAACCAAAGAGGATTTGAAATCTATAAGTGCTCTCCTCTCATGTTCATGGCATCCATGACTGGTTAGCGGGAATTCAGAGATGCTGATCAATAAAAAGAGCAAGAAATGAAGACGGATGAGTAAAAGATGAGGGGATATAATATGAGCACTCTTATTGCACAAATTCATTGTTAATTATCTGAAACTGAATTAAACTGTTATCGATAAAGTATGCAGAAAGAAATCCAACTTGTTGAATATATCTCAAATCAGTTAGCTCTTATTCTTTGTGTATTGCTCACCATTTATAAATGCATCAATGATTAATCTATGTAGGCACTTTCTGTAGAAAATGATTATTTAACTTGTTTAATTCTTAGAAGTTGATTGAATTGCGGAAAATGGATCATTTGTCCAAATATTTTTAAAATATAGTTCTAATGGACGAGTAAAAATTATTATGGGTGAAATTGACAAAAAATATAGCAAGAGTGAAACTGGATTTATCCCGGTTTAAACTTAAAAAAGAGTGAGGATGAAACTGGATGCATCCTGATGTGGATTAAAAATAAGAAAAAGTATTTGAAAATGGGTAGGATGAAACTGTTTACATCCTGGCTATTTTTACATTTTTATCCATTTAAACAGTATCAAAATCTAAATGTCCTTTTCACCCAGGAATTGTTGATTTTGGTCTTTTTAACCAATTTTGTGATTGAATATTCATTTATCAACTGTGATGGACTAAGCTTGACTTGGAAAATTGCAGCTGTGAAATTGCTGTGAAGCTTCCCTTCAACGACTCGCGGCAGTTTACTGATTATAAATTTTGTATCATTGACTATCAATATCAATATTAAGGTTTAGACCATTAACATCCAAATATCTGAGAATTCCAGCTGTGAAACCGAGTATTAACGTCAATCACTATATTCGTTTCAATTTTGAAGACTTGAAACTTACATTAGACCAGGAAAACGGAACGAAGACTTTAGAGATTGATGATAAATTTACGGCATTGATTGTAAAAGATAAACCATTTTTTTTTTTGGTTTGTGTTTTATTTTTTGGTTTTCTTTGATGATTTCGAAATTTCTAATCTCTGATCCAAATTTGTTGAATGCTACTCAAAAAAGTGAAAGGGCCAACTTGATCAAAGAACTTGCCAATTCTTTTCGAGGACAACACATGTAGGAGTAGAATCTCGCAATGCAAGATATCTCAAACAAGATTTAACCAACAAATGTTTGCAAGACCATTACAGACTATTTGAGGAATGACGTAGCGGATAATGTCACCTAATCACGAGGAAAGTGTGAAGACTTTGCGAGATTGAAGAACACGTCTTGAAGAAAACCTTTGTAAGCTTGCGAGAATGACGCAGGCCAGATCCGAAAATAAAGGTTGGCTTAGCTGTCATCCACTATGTAACATCCTATATAAAGGACCAAGTAGACTTGAGAGAGGAGGATTATTTTTTATTTTATTTTTTTTGGGTAGAATAGTGCGAAAGCAAAGAGGAGAGAGAGAGTCCAGTGTAATTCTTATTTCCTTGTATTCTTATCATTCTTCTAAGATTCATAAAAGAAATTAATAAAGATTTGGTGATCGTTCTTGAGGTTTGAGCAAATAATTGTGTAAATTCATTAGGGTCTTTCCTGCAATCACATATTGGCGCTAGAAACAGGGAGGAATTGTTATTGTGATTTGAAAAAGTTTGGAATAAATAGTGAAGAGTTTGAGTGATTTTTAATAGATTATTAAAATTGAAAAGATGGTAAGACAAACAAATATTTTGGAACAACCAGCAACAATTAGGAGGAGTTGAAAAATCGCTGGAAGAAGGAGAGGTAAAATTGGAGCAAGAAACAATGAAGGAGAACGAGTTCAACCACCAATTCGGGCGTGTACCTAAGACAAGACTAAATCATTGATTATGATAGAGTCAGTGTACACACTTGGCAGATGGACTCAACAGAGGAGGTAGAAGAAACACAACAATTGAGACGAATAGAGAGGGACTGAGAAGTAGAAGAAGGAAAAATTCATGGAGAGCAGGATAATGAACGCTAGAAGCATTAAGACAAAGGTTGTTCGAAGAAAGCTTGGTCGAAGTGAAATCTTGCCAACACATATTTCGATAAATATGTAAGCGAGATAAACTCAACTCAAAATCTCAAATGTGTATATAGAAAACTATATCGTAATACGACTTATGTCTCAATATAGGAGATAGAGTAGAAATAGACTTTCTAAGTGATAGATGAGTTCAAGTCTCCACATACCTAATATTGTCGATGAAGTTCCACAAGCTCCCCTTAGTAGTTCTTCGTCTTCAAATGATGAACGCCGTGAAAACTAAGCTCAACTACACAATCTATGTCCTAGTCCGAGACATCTATAAATAGGCTAAAAATCAAGACTTATAGTTTTGATCACTAACATTGACAAACATGCTTGAGATAACAACGCATGCGATTTCGACCGAGAAGTGCTCCAACACTAACTACTTCTCTTCTTAGAAAAGGTTTCTCGAGAAGCGGAGATGATAAAACCTTGGTTACCAAATGGAGTGGGAAAGATGTTGTCATTGCTCAAGTCTATGTGGGTGATATCATCTATGGTTCAACTTCTGAAAAACTTGCAAAATATTTTCAAGACTCTCTTGGAAAAGAATTTGAGCAATGTTTGTGAATTAAAGCTCTTTTTAGGATTACAAATTCAGCAACATAAGGATGAAATTTACTTATCTCAAGAAAAATATGCTAAGGATCTTGTCTCAAGGTTCGGTCTGGATAAGTCAATTCCAAAACTTACACCTATTCCCACCACCGTAAACTACATAGAGATGAGAAAAGAGTAAGTGTGGATCAAAAAATTGTACCGATCTTTTATTGGTAGCCTTTTATATCTTACAGCTACTAGACCTGATATTGCTTTTAGTGTGGGTTGTTGTGCTAGACTTCAAAGTAATCCAAAGGAATCTCATCTTGCACTTTGCAAAAAGGATCATACGCTATGTCAATCACACGGTGGGTATGGTCTATCTTACACTTTTGATACTAACACCACGATCTTTCTTCCTATTCATATGTTGATTGAGTAGGTGTCTGGAAGACAGAAAAAGTACATTAGGGGGTTTCTACTATGTAGGACTTGAATCTTGTGGCCTGGCATAGCAAGAAACAAAATTCACAATCCATGTCCACATGTGAGGCAGAATATATATTGCTGCTGGCTCATGTTGTACTCAACTTCTCTAAATGAAACAAATGCTTGCTGATCATGGAATTGATATTGGAATAATGAAGATATTTTGTGACAACTCTAGTGCGATTCGAATCAAAGAGAATCCCATTGAGCACTCAAGAACTAAGCACATTAATATAAGTCACCATTTTATTCGAGATCTATATGAAAATGGTATCATAAATATGGAATTTGTGCCTTCCGAAAAAAATTTGGCTGATATTCTTACCAAACCATTAGATAGTGCTACGTTTCAACACTTACGACACTCTATTGGTGTTGTTTTGGTTCATTAGTCTTTTCTAAAACTCTTGACCCTGCGCTTATCTCGATCTATTGGGCAATTGAGTTTGGAATTCCAGTAAGTGTTGCTTCAATTCTACATTTTTTTCAGTAATTGATTTTCTGTCAGGTTTCTTAGTGTAATGTCCAAATAAATCCTTCTTTTCTTTTGAAAGTAAGGTCTCTCTTGTTGTTCTTTCGGGAATGATATTTTATGGGGGAGAGTTCTTAATTGAACTTGTGCTTAATTTCCAAATCTTTGTGGGGAGTGCGACTATGGAATATTTTAGGGGTTATCTTGTATCTTTATAAACTCCTTGATGAATGCATTTAGTTTCGGCTATATGATTGCATTTAAAAAAGTTGATACGTGCTTTCTTTTGGTCATGAAGTATCTCTATGGAAATTTCATTAGGATCCCACTAGTTTTCGTACCTTTGCTAATTTTATTGACAAAGGGGGAGAATTAATGTGTAGTTCACACTACAAAATACATATGGTTTTCGGATCATTATGTAAGGGGGAGTGGTTTTCATGTGAGATGGAGTATTGACTACGGGGGAGTGATACATATCACCATAGTATTGTTGTCGAAGTTGTGATACAATTGAACTTTGCTGTTGTGTAATAATACTATGACACTGTATAACAATGATTGAGCTATAGTTTTCTCATTGTTATGGCTACAGATCTTCAACAACGATGATGCTGAATTGAATATACATAGGACTTAGGAGGTTGCCCTAGCTGACGTGGACTGCTAATCTAGTTGCTAGATTAGAAGACCATAGGACTTAGCCTAAGATCCATTAGAGAAATTCCGGTTCTCTCATAAATAGGAAACGCGATTCGCATGGTTTTCCCCCTCTCACCTTACTCGATTCTCATTATTAAGATTCATAAGGTGCGTGCATGGCTGCTGCCATACGCGTGGAATTGTAAGGGGTGGGATTTTGACATTTCCCTATCTCCGTTCTAATTTATTAGCTGCGGTTACCCCGTAACAAATTGAGTTACGGACATCAGGTCAAGGTGAATCACAGTTAGCTCCAAATGCGTCTAAGGTGGAGCGATTTTCTGTCATCCAAACCGACGGCCAGGATGGCTCCCGGGTCAAAATTAGTTGGGATTCAAACCTCATTCCCTTTGGCGACATTATGAGTAGTGAGCACGTGCGTTGCACGTTGACGATATTATTTTTCTACTTTCCAAATAATTTGGTATTAATTCGATAACATATTTTTTTATTTGAAAATTAATCGTTGTTTATACTTAAGAATCAATCATTTGTTTTGTTTTTTTTCTTGTAAATTTTTTTAATTTTTTTCTAAGTTATGTCTAATTTTAAACCAATTTCTAACTTTTAAGGAGAAACATATAAGATTCGAGACGTATAAAAAAATTGAAAAACAAAAATTTGATATCATTATTTGTGCTCATTGCGTAGCTAATTTAAAGGAACTTTCTAAATATATAAAATTTACAAAATCCGAGCGTGTAGTTTAAAAGATATGAGATTTTTAAATATATAAAAAGTGCATTTACTTTTATATCCCTCAAACATTCTTTATACTGCTTTCTTTAAAATCTAACTACTAAAAGAAATAAAAAGTTCAATGATCTAATCGGACAATAACAATGATACACTAATTTTATTTGTGAAATCTAACGGTTGAATTTTAAAGTTTGGAGATCCAACGGTTATATTTATTTAAGTTTTGCAATCCCTTGTTGCTATTAAAGGGGGGAAATATACGAAATATCTTTGTCTTTTGTAGCGTTCGACGTATCACGTACCGGCAAAAAAATCAATAGGTAATACGTAACATTAAATATTGCAGTATTTCTCTCCAAAACAATTTTGTACAGTTGGCCTGCACCCTTGCAAACCAACTTCCTTCAATGCAGGGCTCGTGAATCATGGGTGAATACAAAAAGCTTGTCAGTCAGGTCACAGTTATGTGAATTATGTTATGGATAACTTTTAGAAATACTATATGGATGGGACAGATATAGTTGTAGTGAATTTGCCTTGACTTGAACACGAATAATACACCACTATAATACAACTAAACACAGTTCAACAAAAAATTTCTCTCCGGTATGAGATTGAGTACATTAAACATGGAGAGTGATGAAAGCTAAAAAAAAAACATGGCACATGATCACTAGGAATCATTTATAATATAACTTGTAGGTAATCTTAACTGCAACTTAATCAACAAACTTCCGATGCAAAAACCACCATTTCTCTTTTTTGTAAGTGAAATAATGAGACTCCAAAACTGAACCCGGAAACCCAGGGCAATAACACGTAAAAACTATAGTATGTCTCTTTTGCATCCTCTTGATCACCTACATTTTTTCTTCAATGGTACACTCTGCATAATATTTTTCGAACAATATGGAATATTGAATGAAACCTGAAAATTCAATCGTCCTGGTTACAAGGCGGAGGAAGAGGGCCGAGTCGTTTGTTGCCAGAGATATAGCATAGACCAAGATATTTGAGTTTAGAGATACAGGAAGGAACAACTCCTGTCAGGTTATTTTCAGACAAATTCAAGAAAAAAGATGACTCAATTCACAAATCAAAGAAGGGAATACTCCATTTAGATTACATGATCGCAAAGACAAATACCCTAGTTTGAGTTTAGAGTACGCATGGAAATTCTGATCTATAACTACGGTTATCCTATTTGAGCCTAGGTCTAGCCAACTTAGGTTTAGTTCATTGATCAAAGATATCAACGAAACGTTTCCCTCGATTGAGTTCCCATGAACATCAAAATGAGTAAGGTTTTTAAGCTTTGTTATGCAACTAGGGATGGTTCCTGTTATATTATTACGATGTAAATAAAGTTTTTCAAGAGGAAGAATTTGGCAGATTGATTTTTGTATGGACCCTTGGAAATTATTTACAGACAAGTCGAGAATGTTTAAGGATTTTAAATTGGATATTGAGGAAGGTATATAACCGGTTATGCTATTCTCAGAGAGATCTAGAGACTGCAAATGAGAAAGACTGTAGATTGAAGGAGGTAAAAATCCTTGAATTGAACAAGCATTAGCATAAAGACTGACCAATACCGGTGCATTTGATATTGAACTTGGAATGGTTCCGCCTATGTTAGTTGCTGTCATGGAAAGTCTTTGCAGCTTAGGCCATTGAAGTCGAAACATATTAGTTAAATTCGGATGAAGATTATAATTGAAACCCACGTTAAACTCCTTAAGTTGAGGAAGGTAAGGAACTGAACCTTGTAGTCCACAGTAAGATAAGTCGAGAATAGAAAGTGAAGTTAAATTAGCCATCTCTACTGGAATTTCAGAAGTGAGTCCCCAATTGGCCACCATTTTGAGAGAGGATAGGCGAGAAAGATTGGTAAACTCATGGATGGGAAAAACTGTACTAGATATGTTACAATAGGAAAGATCAAGATCCCTGAGATTTGAAAGATACGAAATAGATTCAGCAAAATTCCTTTCTGAAAATGAAACTTCATATAAATTAATATGACTCAACCTTAAAACCTTTAGATTTACTAACCCTCTCAGCCACTTTAAAGATGATGATTCTAAGCAAGAGTATGTGTCAAATGAGTATGGTACAGGACCACAAGACAAATCGACGTATTGAAGGGACGATAGGTTGGCGAATGCATTGAATGGTGTTGAAACTGACGCAGAAAAGTTCAAGTGGGAAAGATCAAGATGCATGAGTTTGGTTAGCTCAGAAAATTGAAAGGGAATCGGCGATTCATGAAAATTGTTGAAGGCAAGATCAAGATATTCCAGATGAGTAATATCAACAAAGGAGGAAGAGAATTTACCATGTAATGAAGTATCTGGTGTTGGCCCCCTAATATTGAAATCATCTTTGAAATACTCATTGATGTAAGTCTCAAGGACTGTGTTACGGAGGTTTATGGAGATGACATGGGGAGATGAGTCACTGGAACATTCAATTCCATGCCAATTACAACAGTTTCGATATTTGTTTCCTTCTAGCCATGAAGATAAACGATTTGCAGGGTCCTTCATTGAGAATTTGAAATCAAGAAGAGCTCTTCTTTCCCGTTCACTGCAGCCATGAGAAGCTAGTGGGCATTGCGTAATATTGATTAATAAAAAGAGCAAGAAGTGAAGTTGAAGACAAAATGAAGTGAGAATTTTAGTACTCTTACTGAACGAATTCATGTCTAATTTGATCTGACTTTGAATATAACTTAATCAAATGTTGAAGAAAGTGTTTGGTTGATAAATGAATATGCAGAATAGCTTAGATATAAATTGGCATTTATAGGACGGGATGATACACTGACCGCGGGTTGAATCCCGCGGTCCATCCCGCAAGACACAGAAATTCAGAGTCCCCCTAACCCGACGGTTTTATAGGGGTGGGTTTAGAGTGGGACCCACCCCCTCTCTCTCATTCCCATTTGTCAATATGGCCCGCGGGAACCAACCCGCGGGAGATAAATCAATTCCGTTTACTGGAGGAATTCATTGCATATACATATAAGTCTAAAACTTCAACTTGTTCAATTATTTTCAACTTTGGGTTGGATTTCCATTCACATCCACTTAACATCTCGTACGGACTCCTGCAACCCTTATCTTCTCCCTATATGGTTGTATTTTCTTTGTTGAGGACCCAACTTGTTCAATTATTAGATATAAAGATTGAGATTTAAACGATGGTCGACATGAATAGAGTGAGAATGACTTCACTACACTCTTTTTTTCTTCGATATGTAGGTCCCATCATAATGATATGTTGCAGGGATTTAGAGTACATCATCAACACTTCTATTTTGATTTCTTTTGGTAGCTCTAATAATTCAAGTGGAAGTTGTCTGGATTGTGTAAATACGGTTTACAAAACAATTGGAATTTAGTCTCGAAAATGAGCATATCTTTACAGGTTTGTGTAACTACTGAAAATCCAGTAATACACCCAAGTAAATTTGAAGACCGATCTAGGACATGATAAGTGTTTTGAAATTAGAAATTTTTTATTTATTAATCACTCAAGAGTGAAAATACAAGTTCTTCAATACAAGGAAACCCTAATCTAACTCTCTAAGCTAAGCACTCTCCTTTCTCTCTCCAAAATCCGATCCCTCATGCCTTGCCCAAGGACCTCTATTTATAGGCCAATCAACCCTAATGATGTACGGCTCATTTTTAATTCGCAACGTTCTCGTGGAAGTGCTTTATACTTCGCCCAGACCATTTTCCATAAAGTTTTTCCCCTTCTTTCGCTGACAACTTTCATTTCTGTCGGGACAACTGTCTCTTTTCTTGCTCGATAATTTACTTACTTCGCGGGTTATCTTTCTAGCCAATTAACCTTACTTCGTCCGTCCTTATTTCGTGGTCGATATCTTGTCGGGTACTCTAATTGATCTTTCGTAGTTTTAGATTCCTCTTGTAAGTCAATTTGTCACAGGATACCTCCTCTTCGTGCTTGGTGACACGGCGAGATAACTCTGACATTTGATTTGACAAGTCACTGACTGAGATCTTCGACTGAGATTCGTTAGTCCTATTCATTGCCTTCCTGTGCGACCACATGGCGAGTATATTTTGTGCACCTACAGTTTGAGGCAATAAAGAGATATTACCAACGGAAATGCCATATATTGCGTTTCAAAACAAAATGGAAGTTTAAGTTTATGTGCTCATATTTTAGCAAACGTCCATGCCGCATTACAAACTAGATATATTTATGAAGAATCTCCAAAAAACGAATGAACAAAACCAAAACAACTGGTTATATTTTTTAACTGCAACACAAAAAAAGAATCCCCAATATATAGAAAGTTTAATCAGAAGACAAGAGCATGTAAATTACTATCAATTACCTCCTAATACAACATGTTATTCTAACAACTAAAGAATCGATAAATCTCCAATATGGGAACCACAAGTCCTCTTTCTTTAGAATCAAAACGAAGAATAGACCCCAAAATCCGACTCCAAACCCCAACGCAACAACACCATAAAACATTATTCTATCAATTGCATCCTCTTGATCATCTTCTTCATCATCCATATGGCGAGTATCACTAGTATTAGTAAACTGGTCACCATCACATAGTTTCTTGGTTGGTTCTCCGCACAATAAATCATTTCCAATAAAGGCCCAACCATTATCACTCAGTGTGTCAAAGTGATCTCCTCTTGGAATCCTACCACTCAACTTATTGTAAGACAAGTTTAGAACCCCAAGAGAGTCGAGTGATGTTAGAGATTGTGGAATATGACCAGATAGTCTATTGAAACTTAAATCCAAAGACCCTAAACCGGACATGTTTCCTACACTCCTAGGAATGTCACCGGATAAATGATTATGGGACAGATTAAGTGTTGTAAGTTCTTTTAACAATCCAATCTCTATTGGAATGTTTCCATCAAGAATGTTGCAAGACAGATCAATTCCTGAGCTATAGTTGTATAACTTTTCGAATTGTCTCATGATCCCTTTGATCACCATCTTTAACTGAATATCATAGCCGTAATCGAAATCAGGGGGATTCTTATTAAATCCCTCCAGTATTTCCCGGATATTTTAGGAATATGGCTTGACAGATTGTTTTGTGACAGTTCTAATATCTGGAGTTGCACAAAATGATTAATCTCGTGAGGGATGGACCCATTGAACTTATTTGACCTCAAAGAAAGCATGCTTAACTAAAAGTCGAACCAAACTCATTGGGTATACTTCCTTCAAAATGGTTATATGCTAAGTTGAGAATTTGCAAATTTTGAAGTTTACTAATGAAGTTAAGAGGAGTACCGTTGAGATTGTTGTCATCTAGTTGAAGAAACCTTAACCCTTTTACTCTTTCAAGCTCATTTGGAACGTTTCCAATGAGATTATTTGAGCCGAGGTTTAGAGATATAAGAACCTCGCAATACCCAATATTATGAGGTATAATTAATCCCAGATAATCGGTTATTTGAGAGGTTAATAGTTTCAGGATTAGATGTCGCGTCTTTTGAACATATGGAATATGGAATTGAACCTGATAACTTGTTGCCGGAGAGGTCAATCATTTGATTAGTAACTTCTGAATCTTTTAAGAATAATGAAAATGAGATTGGACCAGAAAGTTCATTCCCAGATAGATTAAGGAAAGAAAAACCAGAAAGTCTTCTCCCACTTTCTGTGGAGATTACACCACTGAATTTATTATTTGATAAATCAAAAGTACTGATGAAAGAAGGAGCCGGAAGAGGCAGAGGACCATGAAGTTTGTTATTCGACAAGTTAAAAAAATTGGGCCGACCGAGCGAAGAGAGAGAGGACCTTTATATGACCATTTTTTTGTAAAATATAAGTGATTAATTGACACCAAAAGATTGAAAATATTTAGGGACGAAAAACCAAAAATGTCCCTTTCTTTTAGTCCAAATACTATAATTCCTTGTGTATCCTATCTTTTCAGGGGTATAATTGGAAAGCAAACTTTAATATAACATATCTAAAAATCCGTGCCTTGGAATTTTACAAATTTTATCTCGTTGGAAAGGTTATAAAAAATTCTACGCAACAAGTACAAACAACAATATCAAATTTAGAGTTTTTACGAAAAATTCGGAGGTATATATCATTTTAGGCACAATTTTAAAAAATTAAATGTATATCCATTATGCAAACCACCACAAAGGATACATAATACTTTATGTAGCAAAATTTTAGTTTATGCATCAACTAATTTTCCATTGCAACTAATAAAACGATGTACTCCATCCGTTTCAAGAAAAATGATACTTACATTTTAGGCACAATTCTCGAAAATTGAATGCATAACCATTACGCAAACCTCCACAAAGGATGCATAACACATCATGCAATAAACCAGAAGACTTCCGTCCAATTTCCTTGTGTAACACGGTTTATAAAATTATTTCGAAACTTATTGCTTTAAGGATGAAGAAGCACATAGCGAAGATCATCCCTCCTATGCAATCTGCATACGTGCCAGGGAGATTAATTTCTGATAATATTTGCCTGGTACAAGAAATAGTTCAAGCTATAAAGAAAAAAGAAGTTGCAAGTGGCCATCTAGCACTCAAGATGGACATGTCTAAAGCGTTCGACCGTTTAGAATGGAGTTTCTTGTTGGATATTCTAAAGCAATTTGGTTTTTCAGAGAAATTTCGTCAGCTGATCTCACAATGCATCTCTACAACTCATATTAAAATTAATCTTAATGGTTCTCCTACATCTGCCTTCAAGCCCACATGAGGTATCCGTCAGGGTGACCCATTGTCGCCCTACCTATTCATTCTAGCTATGGAAACGTTTTCGAGGTTTCTAGCTCACTGTCAGAAGACTGCTAAATTAACAGGTATGAAAATTTCACGCTTTTCCCCAAAAATTAACCATCTGCTTTTTGCGGATGATTGTATTTTGTTCTGCAAAGCAAATGATACTCAGGTCAATAATCTCCTCCAAGTAATTCATCAATTCTCACAATGTTCTGGGTAGCTGATTAATTTTAATAAATTAGCAGTTTTCTTCATCTCCAATCTAGATCCTGAGACTTGTCAGAATATCAGTGGTACACTACAAGTTAGATCTCTAAACATTTCAGATGAGAAATATCTTGGACTGCCATTTTTCGTGGGTATAAAGAAACGTATCCCTTTTTCTATTCTCTGTGATTAGATGGATCATAGGTTCTCGAACTGGAATGGAAGCAATATGTCAGAAGCTGCTAGATAAGTGATGATTAAGAACGTGTCGAACGCAATTCCCATTCATCACATGACAAGTTTCAAACTGCCTGATGTTACTATGAAGCAAATGAGTTCAAAGCAACAACAATTTTGGAGGAATAAAAAATCGTGCAAAGGTAACCATATTATCACATGGAAAAGAAAACAGAAGCCGAAAGAAGAAGGCGGGTTATATTTTCGAGACATGCACATCTTCAACAAAGCTTGATAGACACATTTTTGTGTCCTAATTGTCCTCGGTGTCTCTATTGTTAGTGCTTGATTTTGTACTTATTATGGTGTTTTTATGTTTGTGTAGGTGTTTTTGGAGAGATACACTTGTGCGGAAAAAGTTGCTCGAAAAGTGTTTTTTGGACCCCGGAGAAAAGTACTAAAGGCACCCTCACTTTGGATAAGGGCACCCCGTGCACCCCCGGTTGATAAAGGCGCCCATGTTTTGGATCGGGGCACTTCATCCTCTTCATTTGAAACTATTTTTTTAATGGAGTTTCGCAAGCAATAACCGCATTAGGTTCCGGTTTGTTCTCGGGTTACTTGTGAGCTATATATGGATTGTTTGAGGATCAAAGAGGGAGTATATCTTCTCTTTTAATGTTTTGCTCTATCTTTGGAAGGATTGACAACTCAAAGACGCATGCGAGAAGATTTTATTCTCGGGTTTTCTTTGGTTTGGAATGGAAAGTTCGTGGTTAGAACAGGAAGAATATCTTCTCACATCGGTTTTACTCAATCTAAGAAGTGCATTCACGTGTTTGGAATATGCTTCCATGAGCGAAGCGTGAAAGAGAAAAGAAGAAAATTCCGAGAAAATAATGAAATTTATTTCAAGGATATTTTGGAATTATTGCGAGTATTTTGAGACCTGTCGAGTATATAAAGGGAGCTGGGATCACATAGAGGGGTTATGAAGAGTGAGGGAGAGGTCAGAGCCTCAACGAGAGCGGAGAATCAAGTTCCGAGAGAACACCATTGCTGCTGCATGCTACACCTCAAGAACACGAAGAATGACAACCAAAGATTGTCGTTTTACGCTATAGTGTTAAAGACTCACAGCCGTGGGTCATAGTTTATAGGGCGATCTTAAAACAACGAACTACGCTTTATCATTATCGTTCTCTAGAATAACTGGTTTGTAACAAATATAAGTGTTACAAACCCGGTTTTATTATTTTTCTCCCATTTCATCATTTGTGAACCATTTTTGAGCAATGAAATCAACTTTTGAGCGTGTTCCCAACATGATGAGCTAGACCCCATCACTGGGACGACGGAGGAAACAACTTTTCATGATTGTGGTAAATGAATTAATTCTTTATATGACTTTTTGCATAAATTTAATTGTTTTATGATTTCTATTAGTTATTGTTATTTTGTCTGATGTCGCATGATTAGTTTAAATTACTTTTGATGCGTCATGCTTACGACTTACATATAATGTTTTATGAAATCTATTTTTGGCAAGGAATTAGAATCACAACTTCTTTTGTTTAAGCTATATTGTCTAGAGTTAATGACTGAACCACAACAATATGAAAAGTAGTGAAATCCTGCGTCTCAGTGTCTCTTCATCCTGTGACAATATTTGTATATATTTTTCTTTTATTCTCTTTTATTAATTCTAAAAATCAATCTCATCAAGTCCGAGTGAACGACAACCCTTCTTACTACAACATTATCGAGTCACATCAATTTTTGGCGCCGCCGACGCGGACTTGTGTATAGATTTGTTTTTAGGTTTTATTTTTCTTTTTGTTATTTTTGTTCTTTTTTACGCGTTTTGGTATTTCTGTTTGCTTTCAGATTTGGAGTGGAGCGAAAGAAAAAGAGAGTGCTGAAAAGAAAAGCAAAGCCAAAATAGGAAAGAAAAGAGAGATCCGAACGGAGTGAAGAACAAAATTTTGTATATAGTGTAATTATTATTATTATTATTATTATTATTATTTAGAAACTGTAATTAGGTAATTATTTTTGCAATTTTTATTTTTGGACTTTTTAATTTTTGGACTTTATTTTTGGACTATCGGACATTATTAATTTTAAATCCTAAGGGAGGGTAATTTAAATATAAACTGCACATGGAAGGACGGTGATTACGATATCACCTCGGCCCCTCGGGTTCGTACACGACATAGGAGTCATGGCCCGAGTCGACTTCAACGGTTCATCCCCCGTCTGGAATGGGAGGTAAGAATTCTAAACACCCGCGAATCCCAGTCGGGGTTTACTAGATGATTTCGTGTGAATATATGTCGAGGAACTGAATCTGGCTGCTTTAATTTCCTAGTAAAGGGCAAGGACTGGCCATACAAGATAAGATTTCGGATTTCATCACCGTTCTCTTCTTGCCCGCCTTAGGAAAGAAAAACCAAACACGAACCTAAGCCTAAAATTTTGACTAGAACGAGACCGATAGGGTAACGAGCTTAATAGGAAAGTCATTCGAAAAATATTGATTACTCTTTAAGCATACTTCGACGTTCATGATGGTTTCTGTAAGTTGAATGCGTGATCGCGCCGCCTTGTAATGCGGTGAGGCCTTGGGTATCAAAGCTCCACGCAGCCTTCCTCGCCTCTATTCAACTTACTTAAACTCCGATTGATTCCGAGAGGGGTTTGCTCAGATTGTAACGAATTCCCTTTCGAAGGATTAGAAGCTGGTCTAGAGACAATCTAAGTGGAGCCTTCATGCTTTTTGTTTGCTAGAAATCGGTAGGTTTGTTTTGGTCAGTCACCTTGTTTGTGTTTGTGTAGAATTCCCTTGCAGTTAGGATGTCAAACTGGTATTATAATAGCCATCACAATGAATATGATTATCCAACTAAACATTATGGACATCACTCTTTTTATGACCATAGTGTGAATAGTGGTTGGGAATGCCAACCTTTGGAAGGTTATGGGTCATACCATGGTGAGCCCAATTACTATCCACATGTGCATCGGTCATTCGAGCAAGAAGATTATAGTAATAGTTCTTCGTCTCTAGAGGATACAATCAAACTTTTGAAAAGTAGTCCTTATTATGATCCTTTTGTTCCTCTTCCTTCTCTAGAAGAGTCCCTCAGTGGTTTAGCTGAGTTGACACAAAAGTTAGTCAATCAACATGTAAGTTAGCTGAGGTAAATAACGTAGTTATGGACGAAAGGACTGCAACAACGACTGAATCTTTAGAAGATATCCTTAATAGATTAACTCAAAACTTAGATCCAACACTAAGGGAACTTTCTTTGGAGGAGACCCTTGAGAGGATAGCTGAGTCGACACGTAGACTTGAGTTAGAGACGAATGAAAATATTGCTCGAAATAACTTGAATTTCCAATATAGTGTATCCAATAATACCTTTGAAAATGAAGATAGTTATTCACATAATCAAGATGATGAGGTTAGAATTGGTAACACTACTTGTTTAGATGAGGTTCAACCATTTTCATGTTATTATAATAATAATTATGATGAGGATAGTGTTGATGAAGAATTTGAAATAAATAGGCATAGTGATCAGAATTTGCTACTCCAATTGAGCTTTATAATAATAGGGTTATTTCTGGTTCGTAGATCCTAATAATTTTAACAATTATTCACCTATTCAAAAGGACGAGGATTTGACTAGAGATACTATTTTAGGCGATGTAGTATTTCCGTTTACGAAGTCGATAATGGTTTAGAGGAACGGTTTATCCCAAAATATTATTTTAGAGTAACGATTTAAAAACAATAGTCTTAGACGAAGAAGATGAACTCGTAGAGCTTTTAAATATGAGTGAGGATGCATCACCCGAGTATAACCTAGAAGAAGCAATTGACCATTTTCGGATTCGATGATCTAGAAATTAGGAAATTGTAGCTAGTCTATCTAGAGACACCCAAAACTCTAAGTTTGGGGGTGATTATCATTCTCCTTGTTTCTTACCTTTAGCTCTTACAGAGATCCCTCACTTGGGACTTGACATATGTGCCTCAACCATTTTACAAGATTATCTTCATACACGTTTTCCTGAACCTAGTTGTGTCCATAAAGAAGTTTAGTTGTTAGAAACCCATCCTCTGGTTGATGTGGTTAACCCAGGCTATGATACCACGATTGACTTTGTTTTCCACCAAGAACCTTCCTTCCAATTGTGGGAACATATAAGTTTCAGATGTGTCAATTATTAAGTTTTGAGACTAAACCTAATTACTTTAGGATATTAGGGTCGACACATTTGCTTAAGGAAAACCACCAATCTTATTGTGGTCACTTGTAAGTCAAAACTGATTGACTTAGAGGATCCTCAATTATTCAGGTTATTATTATGTGCTTCTAAGTTTTTATTTGAGTTTTTCCAGACTCTAGAACCTGAACATTCGGATCTAACTTTTGAGGAAATGCAACCCATGAAAATATGTTATCTAGACCCTTTTATAGAGCCTGAACCCGAACCACAACTAGATGTAGTTGTCTTAAACAAAAAAATAGATAAGGGTGTGTTGGATATCTTCCCAGTCATTGCAGTCTCCTCTTCTTGTGGTTAGCACTTTTTGATCCGTATGACCCGAGCTTATTCCGACTGTTGCTATATGATTCTTCGAGGTGACTAATCCTTTCCAATGTCCTGGTCAAGACTTTAAACTTAGCACTTCTTGGGAGGTAACCCATGCTCTTGCAACACGGTAATATCTTTCCTTATCTCTTTTGCTTCTAATGGTAACAGTTTCTCCTTGTTCATGTTTTTAATTTCATCTTTAGAACATTGAGGACAATGTTAGATTTAAGTTTGGGGGCATGGGAGAAACTTTTTAGTTGCAATAAATAAACTCCAGAGCCTAGAAATTTATGCTTATTAAGGTCAGCACTAACTAATCTAAGTGGATGGAAGCATCTTGGTTGTAGGAGTTGAGGAACCAATCTGATTAGATGGAAACAACTAGAAGAGTCTATTTATAAAAGCACATAGCTCAGGTGTTAGAAAAAAACATGGTAGTTTCACCATATCCTCGAGATGGAAACATCGAAAGAGTCATGATCACTTCTATTTTTTTATTTTTACCATTGCTAGGGTGAAATAGAGTGACTGAGATTTAAAAAAAAAAAAAAAAAAAAAAAAAAAAAAAAACCAGGACTATCCGACTAACCTAATAAATTCAATAAAGTCGACCACTGGAACCCTTGTATATGCCATTGTGTTGACTAGAGTTAGAATTATCGACCACCGGTTCCCTTGTATATGCCAAAGTGTGTTGATATTAGTCCAGACAAATATCTCGGTCCATTAGGATAGGTTCACCTTAGTCAACATCATCTACGTTTTTCTACTTCCATCTTCTTAATCTATCCATGTGATTGGTTGACTCTGGTTTATGATGTCTAGAAACTATCCGAGTAGAGCTCTATCACTTTATATGAATTTTAGTATGCTTGAGTGCAAACTCGTATACAACAATTGGAATTTCGCATCGTGGTACTTCCTCCAGTAGTCAATAAGTATGCCAACCAAGGAGATTCTTTAGTGCCTTCCAAGGTTAACGTAGATAGCTAGAGTCCTGAGTAAAGGTTTTGTGGGTACACCTCACAGTAAACCCTCCAAAGACAACACTCCGCCACTAGGGCCACCTAGTGGTTTAACGACTTCTTTGCACGTGCTAAGTGTAGTCATTTTATTTTCTAGAATAAATTTGCTCGAGGACTAGCAAATAATAAGTTTGGGGGTATTTGATTTTTTGTGTCCTAATTGTCCTCGGTGTCTCTATTGTTAGTGCTTGATTTTGTACTTATTATGGTGTTTTTATGTTTGTGTAGGTGTTTTTGGAGAGATACACTTGTGCGGAAAAAGTTGCTCGAAAAGTGTTTTTGGACCCCTGAGAAAAGTACTAAAGGAACCTCACTTTGGATAAGGGCACCCAGGCACCCCGACTGATAAAGGCGCCCATGTTTTGGATCGGGGCACTTCATCCTCTTCATTTGAAACTATTTTTTTGGCGAGTTTAAAGCAAAGACAGAACAGTTAGGTTCGGGTTTGTTCTCGGGTTCTTGAGCTATATATGGATTGTTTGAGGATCAAAGAGGAGTATATCTTCTCTTTTAATGTTTTGCTCTATCTTTGGAAGGATTGATGACTCAAAGACGATGCAGAGAAGATTTTATTCTCGGGTTTTCTTTGGTTTGGAATGGAAAGTTCGTGGTTAGAACAGGGAAGAATATCTTCTCACATCAGTTTTACTCAATCTAAGAAGTGCATTCACGTGTTTGGAATATGCTTCCATGAGCAGATATTCTTCCCAGTTTTATTCTCTTTCACGCTTCTGCTCATGGAAGTATATTCCAAACACGTGAATGCACTTCTTAGATTGAGTAAAACTGATGTGAGAAGATATTCTTCCCTGTTCTAACCACGAACTTTCCATTCCAAACCAAAGAAAACCCGAGAATAAAATCTTCTCTGCATGCGTCTTTGAGCCGCAATCCTTCCAAAGATAGAGCAAAACATTAAAAGAGAAGATATACTCCTCTTTGATCCTCAAACAATCCATATAGCTCCAAGAACCCGAGAACAAACCCGGAACCTAATCTGGTTATTCACGCGAAAACTCCCGCCAAAAAAATAGTTTCAAATGAAGAGGATGAAGTGCCCCGATCCAAAACATGGGCGCCTTTATCAGCTGGGATGCCTGGGGTGCCCTCATCCAAAATGAGGGTGCCTTTATCACTTTTCTCTTAGAGGTCCAAATAACACTTTTTGAGCAACTTTTTCCGCTTTCAATCAGTATTTCTCCAAAAATACCTACAAACACACAAACACTATAATAAGGACAAAAACGAGTACTAACAATGCGAAACATTGAGAACAAATTAGACACATAAATGCGTCTATCAGTGAACGATAACCCTTCTTACTACAACATTATCGAGTCACATCAAAGCCTTACTTGCAAAATCTTCTTTGAAGCTTGCTTCAGACACAGATTCTATGATGGTAAAATCCTACAAAGCAAATACTTCGCAGATGGTGATCTATTCAATCTTAACAAAAAAACAACACCACCTGGTCTTGGAGACTTATGATTTCTGAGTTAGATTTTGTTCACAATAATAGTTGTTAGTGTCTGGGAAATGGCAAAAAGATACAAATTTGGAAGCATAGATGGATCCAAGACTTTATGAAACCTCCAACCCCAAAGCAAAGTTGCTCAGTGCATCTGCAGAATATACCTTTGTTCATCAACTCTTTAATTAAGACAACAAGACCTGAACGTTAATCTTCCTCGAGGGAGTTATTCGATCCAAATACAACAATATCATTGCGTATTCAGATCCACTATACTCAAGAGGATAGGCTTGTATGGTCATTGAGAAAAATGGGAGTTTTTCCGTAAAAAGACTTATAAAGCGGATGTATGATGAGCAACACCATTAAAAATAGTATGGCCAAGAATGATTAAGATCTACAAGACTTTGTGGAAGTTACCACTACTTCCAAGAATAAAGCAAAGACTTATGGAAAGAAGTTTCAGATCTCTTCCTACAAGACGTTAAGCATTAAAGTACTGGAATTGCAGATGTTTGTCCTTTGTATGAGCAAGAACATGAAACCCAAGCTCATGTCCTAATGGAGTGTAACTTAGCACGGGCAGTTTGGTTCTCCATCACTAGTTAGATCTCAACAGGATCTGTCTCTTTTTCAGATTGGGTTAAAAGCTGGTTTGATGATCTCCACGAGAAGAAGATCTCAGTAGATGAAATATGCAGAAGAGCTATCATTGCGTGGTGCTTATGGACAAGCCGATGTGATAAAGCTTTTCAAAACATTAACCCTAGCCCTGAAAGAATCATCTTGAAAAGTCGCAGCTTCATCAATGATCATCTAACTTAAAAAACTGTGACGCTTAATACTTCCTGTAGAGTTAGTCGAAATAATGCACACTGGTCACCTCCACCTTTAAATACTGTTACTATTGATTGTGATGGCTCATTTATAGACATTACAAAGACTGGGGGAATTGGACTAATATCTCGAAATTTTACAGGTGAACAATAAGCGCAAAGGTGCATCTATCTCGACAAGATGTAGAGAGACGCTGCACAAGTAGAATGTACGGGTCTATGGGAAGTAGTCAACTAGGCTGAAAGCTTAAAGATGGAGAGAGTGCATTTCGAACTTGATGCAAAGACGATTGTGGAAGCAGTCAACAACTATGCTTCAATCGATTGGATACTTCTAAATATGAGTAAGGATTTCCACTAGAGAGAATGCTTTTTCTGTTTCCTGGACAAATTTCTCTCCAGCTGAGATTAGAGCTCAGCTTAGTGAAGATATAACTCATGTACTGGTCTAGTTTTCATCTATAATACAAGTTCTTTTGCTTCAAAAAAAAAAACATCATGCAACCATATTTTTGGTTTATGATCGACTAATTTTCCGTTTCAAAAGTAATGATACTTTCACATCCCGTTTCAGGAAAAATGATACTTTCACTTCGTTTCGGGAAAACGGATACTTCGCGCCGTTTCGGGAAAAGTGATACTTTCGCTTCCACTCAACAAAGCACAATATCTAGCCATCAGAAGGCGAATGACCAACTTTACGGTATGTAATTTTTCTTCTCTCCCTCTACTCCTTTTTCCCATTATTTTTCCTTAATTGATTAATCATTTTTGCAGACGTTTATGGTCTGTTTGATGAAGCTACCATTCTTCGCACCTTTCCCCATTTTATGGATGATGATACCCTTCTTGAGCGACTTAATACTTCTTTAAACAGTTTTACAAATGACAAAACAAAATCTCTTTCTTTAAATGAGCTCAGATCTAAATTCCACCTTTTAGAAATCGATCATACATCCAGCTTAATATTAGCCAGCGACTTTAAACGCCGCTATCTTGATTCTAAGTATGAAATAAATGGATTAAGAGTCAAGATTAGCGATCTTATAGACGATAAAGATCGTATCACTAGTCAAGGTGCTCAAGCTTTAGAAAAATTCCACAAAACCCTTCTTGAGATCCAACTTGAGCGAGATGAACTTACCCGCAAGAATGCCATTCTTATCGAAAGAGAGAATCAAATTCGCTCCCATCTCCTCATAAATAATGATGATGAGTTTGTTTGGGATGTGAAAGTCTTAGATGATGCCAGAAATAATTTAGGTGTAAATGTTAGCCTCCAAGTTGATCATTCGGCCTTGGTTAGAGATATGATTTCTAACAGAGAAGGTTGTTAACTTCGCTTCCTTACTATTTGTTCTCTTTTATAAACTTCGATCAAGTTATTGACTTGCTACTATACCTTAACAAACGCTGAGAAGGAATTTCGCAAAAGTATTGAGGAATTGGAGACTCAAGTCAAAGGTCTTGAAGCTGAAAAAGTGCAACTCGCGTGAGATTTATCTGTTTGCAATGATAAGTGTCGCAGGCTCAAGACTCAATTAAAGCTCACTGTCGCTAATTTTGAGAATGATGTTCTTCACTTTCTCAATCATACTATTGCAAAGGTTTGCGATGATAACAACATTCCTCACTCTACATATCCCTGTCTCTTAGAGGAAATTCCGAAGAATGTATCTCCTCCAGCCATTTCGGATGGTGATAATAGTGAAGAAGAAGATGAAGAAGAAATGGAAGAAGAAGACGAAAAAGAGAAAGAAATTGAAGGAGAAAGAAAAGAAAAGAATGATAGAGAAGATGAAGAAGAACCAAACAAGAAATAGTTTTTCTCTCTTCATTGACTTTCATCCCTTTGTATAGTACTTGTATATTTGTTCTTTTATCCTTTTGTCTTTATGTCTTTATAATCTATCGCTGCGAATTCTTTAACTTCCAAAATTTCTCAATATAAGCTCTATCTCTTTTGGTTTACCTACAAGTGTTAAAAAAAACAATTCTTTTTCGCAATAACCATTGATCAATATACAGTCAGCATTCACATATAGTTTTCAATATATGCGTAAATCTGTCAGGTGGGAGCAAATAACACACTGCGATATTTCTATATTCCCATACTTGACTCTGTTATTTGTTTCCAAATGAAAGATTAAGCATGCTATCTCTTAGTAATAATATCATCTGTTATTTGAATCTGTATTGTATATTTGTGCGTTAATTTCGCAATCGCTTCTACATTTACCTGCATAATTTCGCTGCCTTGCATGTTATCGTACATATCTTGGGATTTTCCAAGATTCCATTAATTATTATTATGTTATTTGGTCTTATTTTGCATTCCTAAGTAAAGGTCTTATTTCGCCACCCCTTATCATTGCGAAAAAATCGCAGGCCGTCTTTACACTTTCATGTAATGACCCATTGATCTTGCCTTATCATTTTCTTGTATTATTGCCTCAGCAAGATATTTTTCACGCGACAATATGACAGGCCTAAATATTCTTGCGAATATAAAGCCCCATGACATTGTCGTCTTGCGGCGAAATCGCAGGACGTCTTTACACTTTCGTGCACCGACCCATTGACCTCGTCTTATCTTTTTGTAGTATTATTGCCTCTGTAGGATCATTGCACAAATATGACAAGCCTTAATACTCCCGTGAGTAAAAAGTCTCATGACATTTGCGTCTTTGACACTTATCAGCTCCCTAATGGAGGGTGCCGTCCTTATCATCCCCCTGGTTTCCCCTTCAAGGAGGCGTACCTCTACCATACAAGGTTGGCTCCTCCCATCCGGTCTTAACAACAACCAGTTATTTTCGCGGCCTCTTATCCCTTCGCCGATATGGCTCATGGTTACAAGACCGCACCCTAAGTGGGGTTTTCTTCGGACCGAGTGCATCATAGTCAAGACTTTCCAAGAATGGCTAGGTACGCTCCAGACGCCCCATGCACTCTTGGCTCAACCGTGTACCTCGGCGCCTTGATCAAATTCCGCACTCCTTAGGAGAGACCTTAGTCGTCCAACCTAAGTCATAAGCTTAGGATGAAAATCCAAGGAGGCTCCCCTGGATGGGCTTTATTGACCCCAAATCTCCATGACCTAGGTTCCGGTGGCGGTATAGCTTTTCCTTGAGCCATGCAATAGGTTCTCCCATTCTATGGCGCACTTCAGGTATTATATTTGCCTCTTGCGAAAATAATTTCGCGAACTAGGGTGTACGCCATAGTTGTGTGCCTCTTTCTGTTGATTCTATTGCCTTTTGTAAGGCTTTATTGTAATTTCTCATTTTTGTTCTCTTCAATCAATAAAAATACTTTTCAAATTTATTCTTACAAATTTTCAGCAGACAAGCTTTTCGCAACATTCCCTTTTCCTCCATGCTTTACTGCGTCTACCATCAGTCTTTCACCCCTTTGTTTTTCTTTAATATTATGCTTCCAATTGTTCTTCTTAATTGCTCTTTCTTCATATTTCTCTACATCAATTTCATTACATTTTCGTCCCTCAACCCAATCTCCTCTTATGATTCCAACGCCGGTAGGATGAGGAAACTTTATGCATTGATGGAAGGTTGAAGCTACTCCCAGAATTCCATGCAACTAGGGTCGGCCAATTAGTGCATTATACGGCGACTCTACGTCAACAACACAGAACAAAATTTCGGAAGATAATCCTTTCAAAGGAATTCGCATAGCAATTTCTTCCTTAGGTTTGTTCGCAGTACCATTAAAACCGTAGATCTTGTAAGTCGAAGGTATCAAGTCCTCATCCTTTCCTCCCATAGTTTTATAAGTATGGTAAAATAGAATGTCTACAGAACTTCCAGTGTCAATCAATATTATTTTAATCGCCCATAAGTTCTCAGCTTCATCCTCTTCATTATCACTAGGTTTCGGGTTGATCTCTAGATTTACCACCAAAGGATTATCATGCATTTCTCCACCTTCAGGTATTTTTTATGCTGTAAAGGAAATAGGCTGTTTTTGCCATTCTTTTAGTGGCGAGACCTTCGTAATATTCATAATTTCTTTATCATCAACATCCCTTGCGAATACTATGCTCATAACGTTATCATGAAAATCTTCAATTGTTTTGTACGAATGTACAATAAAATGACAAAATAGGTTTTTTTGCTTTCGCTCCAACTTCAATTAGAAATGTGTCTCCTGCCTTTGCTGTGTTTGCTTTGCGATCTTCTGGTGGCGGTGGTAGTGGCAAAGGTTGTGGTTGCCTTATCAGAAAATGATTCAGCTTGCCTTGGTCTATCATTCTAAGGATAATTCTCTTTACATTCCTGCAATTATTTATCGTGTGTCCATGAAAGTGGTGATATGAGCAGAATTCATGACTTCTGTTGTTCGGGGGTAGCTTAGTTCCCATGTTCCAAGGTGCTGGGATGTTTTCGATCAATATTATGGCTTCCCATATCTTTTCCACACTAGCATTTAGAGGAGGCATCTTTATTTCTTACCATACTACCTTCTTAGTTCCCTGTCCCCTATGATAATTGTGTTTCTGACCTCCATAAGTTTCTTGTGGATGGTCAAATATTTGAATCTTGTTATTTCCACCACGGCTAAAGAATCTTCTCTCTCTCTCTCAAGCTCTTCTTGATCATGACTTCCCATTGCTACCAGCTTCTGTTGACTTTTGACCACCATCTTTTCCTGTTATTCCTGCGAAACGTTCGCCACTGCATTTGTTAACTTGGGTAGTAAGCTTGCATTCTCTACCTTTGAACTTGTGTTTGCGACTGGGTATGACTCCATCTCATTCTGTTTTTCCTCAAGAGTAATATACTCTTTTTGATATTCTCGCAACTCAGTCATTGTGATAGTATTCTTGATTCTAAATATTTGGACATACAGTAAACTTGTTGCGAACATTGCATTAATAAATGATAAAATAAGATATCTTTCATCCACACGGCCAGCCATATTGCTACACATTTTTTTTCCACCTCATAATTAAGTGCTTCAAACTTTCGCCGACTCTTTGTTTCAATCCAAATACATCTTCAATGCCTGGACGTGATGAGTTGTTACTTATGTAAGCTCCTAAAACACCGTTTGTAATTGATTGAAAGATGCTATGGTATCCTTTGGCAGACCTTCAAACCATTTTAACGCTTCTCCAATCAAACTTGATGCAAAGTATTTGCACAACACAACGTCATGGCTTTCCCATTGTAACATGCATCTCACGTAAGCTTTGATATGTTGAACTGCACAAGTTGTTCCGTCGAAAATGCTAGTTAATTCAGGAAAGTTACATTTTGGGGGTATTCCCCTCAGCTGTACTTCCTCAGTAAATGGCGTTTTCGCAACTTCCTCTATTGCTTCGTCCAACTGTCTCCTGCCTCCTTCTCTTTTGTTATTGAGCATCCCTCTCATTTCTGCCAATTCTCGTAGAATTTGTTCATTCATGCCTGACTCTTGATCCATTGGTCTCTTTAACCTTGCTTCTCTTCTCCTACGCTCGTGCTTATTTTTCCTTGCGAGATCTTTCGTTTCCTCTTCATCATCCTCTTATCATCTTCCCCTGCGATTTTCTTTTTCATCCCTTACATTTGTTCGCACATGATTTCGCCTCTCATTTTCTCCTCTGTGATCTTGCTCATTCCTTATCATTTCTCTTTCTCGCCTTTCAATCCTTCCTTGTATTATGTCATCTTCTTCATTAATATTATCATTGTTGCGGTGTCGTTCACGCCTTCTCTCTCGGTTATCATGATTGTTCTGGCGTATAGCCTCCTGGAACTCTTGTTCTTCAATTTCCTCCCTCATCCTTTCTCTTTCGCAAGCTATATGTGTTTTTGTGGCATTATGTCTCTCAATCTCATCCTCAACCGTTTGTTGATTCCTTTGCATTTGTCTCCCATATAATATCCTCCTTTCTTCCTCCCGGTTTTCTTCGCCACCTTGATTATCTTGTTCGCGATGTTTTTCATCCCTCTGATCCCTATTGTTTTGCTCATTATGATAATTTTTACCATGTTGAATGTAAAGATCTTCCATTATTTCTCTTTTTTCACGATGTCCTTCACCAGGATTTTGTATACCTTCTTGAATATCCTCTGCAACATCCCTCATAGGCGAATCTCGCCTCGCTTCTCCTCTAACTGATCTTGAATTTGATCTTGTAGTACTTCTCGACCTGGTATTTTGTAATCTTATATTTTCCATCCTTAATTCATGGTTTTGTCGTGTTAAATTCGCACGTTCTTCTGCTTCTAATCTCCTTTATTCGAACAAACTTTGTTTTAATGCTTCTAGCGTTTCATTCTCCGGCTCTCCACGAATTGTTCCTTCTTCTACTTCTGTATCCCTCTCTATTCGTCTCAATTGTTGTGTTTCTTCTACTTCCTCTGTTGAGTCCGTCTGCCAAGTGTGTACACTGACTCTATCATAATAAATGGTTCCATCTTGTACCGGTGCACACTGAATTGGTGGTTGAACTCGTTCTCCTTCATTGTTTCTTGCTCCAATTTTACCTCTCCTTCTTCCAGCGATTTTTCAACTCCTCCTAATTGTTGCTGGTTGTTCCAAAATATTTGTTTGTCTTACCATCTTTTCAATTTTAATAATCTGTTAAAAATCACACAAACTCTTCACTATTTATTCCAAACTTTTTCAAATCACAATAACAATTCCTCCATGTTTCTAGCGCCAATATGTGATTGCAGGTTTCCCTGCAATCACACCCTAATGAGTTTACACAATTATTTGCTCAAATTTCAAGAACAGTCACCAAATCTTTATTAGCTTCTTTTATGAATCTTACAAGAATGATAAGAATACAAGGAAATAAGAATTATTCTAGACTTTCTCTCTCCTATTTGCTTTCTCACTCTTCTAAAAATATCTCCCCCTTTTTCAAGTCTACTTGGTCCTTTATATAGGATATTACATAGTGGATGACAACTAAGCCAACCTTTATTTTCGGATCTGGCCTGCGTCATTCTCGCAAGCTTATAAAGATTTTCTTCGCACGTGTTCTTCAATCTCGCAAAGTCTTCACTTTCGTCGTGATTAGGCTGACGTCACCTGCTACGTTATTCCTCAAATAGTCTGTAATGGTCTTAGCAAACATTTGACACAGTTGTTGCGAGATTCTACTCTTACAACTGCATTGATGGACGAAGTAAAGACCCGCAGTATGAGTTGCATTTGTTGAGAAGGTGTGCTGGTATGTATAAGATATATTTTTCTATGAGGACAACTATGCCAGAATACCTGACTGAGTCTCAAGTTATTTTTGAATCTCATCTGTCTCAGCATCTGTGGCATATTGTTACGAATGATGAGCCTGGATGGGGCATGTTGCAGCAACGTACTACTTCCTTACCGCTTAGGTTTGGTGGGCTCGGGGTTTATTTTATGGATGATGCATTGCAGTATTGCTTCTTAGCGTCGCACATCCAAACCTAGCCTCTCCAGGAAATTATTCTTCGTAACACTTGTCTTTAAGAGCCTGACATTGGTTTGCGTCATGCTATGGAGCTGTTTTCAAATGTGTGTGGTCCTTGTGCCAATGTGGATCCAACTACCCTCCATCCCATGAAGACCTTGGCAGTTAAGTATTTTGATGTTGTCATGAAGAAGATGCCCACCAAATTTGCTATGACTACACGGGATAGTGCTTTGGCGATGTAACAAAGATAGTCATGCTCTAGGTTTTCTCAAGGCGTTACCTATCGAAAGGGTGAACCATTGAAATTGGTGCGAGACAATTTAGTGTTGTGCTAAGTTATCGTTTAGGTATCCCCTTGTTCTCTGATAATAGTGCATGTGTCTCCTGTAATAGGGACATGATTGTTTTGAGTATCATGCATTGCATTGTGCGAATGAGGTAGGTCTCAAATACCAGCATGATCATGTCCGTGACACCATTGCAGACATGTATTTCTGGGCTTGGATTCCAACAAGTTAGGAAGTTGCGTTAGGGCTTACGTCTAATGAGGGGAGTGGTTTGCGGCCGGCTGGTATTCTTATTTATAATTGGGTTAATGATCGTGATGTGTGCCTGGATGTTACTGGGATTTCACCCTTCACTAGGGGAGGAGTTAGTACTTTTCATCCTGGTTTAGCGTTGATCAATGCTATTTCTCGTAAAAATAAGAAATATTTTGATAAATGCTTGGCTCAAGGTTATAGTTTTGGCGCTTTGGCTTTTACGATGCTTGGTGATCTGGGGATGATCTAGTTGATTTATTAAGGAGATTACATAATTACTTGTGTAGGTTCGACGTTAATCCTAAGGCATTGTTATTCAGAAAGAACTCAGAGCTCAACTTGTTGCTAGGATTCTTTCTAGTTTCTTGTCTACGAAAAGTGTTTAATTTCTTTTTATATTATCATTAAGAAATAATATCGATATCTACGACTACAAAAAAAAAAAAAAAAATCAAAAAAAAAAAACAATTAAAATTTAAAAAATAAAAATGAAATATTTTTTATGGGTAACTTGGTCATTTCTTGTAATCAGAATACCCCTTAGCTTTATATGATGGATGGACAAAAAAGAAAGGTGCCCAAAAAGAATTATTCTTTTCTAGTTTGTAAAAAAGTTTTCTTGTTTTTTGGTTATTTATTCTTTCAATTGAAAGTCAATCCCAACAAATAAGACTTTCTTACTGGTGGGTTACAACTTTAGGTTAAAAAGTGGAGACCAAGATGAAAGAAAACCCATCGTGAAGCGTTCCTAAAAATTGCCCACGTGTACAACATATGTCGTCGCTTTGGATGGGAAGGTCTCAGAATGATTGGGGCTTTTGAAACGCATTCTATTTGGAAACACTTTACTTAGTTACTAAATTGTATCGCTTACTAAAGTTGCTAATATTAGACTTCAAATAGTTACTAATTTCATCGCTTATAAGCGCTAATTTTGGAGGTCTCAGACTCCTAGTTAGCAATTCGGGGTACGGAGAATGTTCGGGATGGCAAACGTGCGTGTATTATTCGGTTTTCTAAAATTTTGATTCGGTCAAAAATCCGGTCAATGACTCGTGATTCGGCAGTCGTTCGGAACGGAATACGTTCGTGTATAATTCGTTTTACTAATGCGAGATTGGCACTGAAAATTCGGCACATATTAATTGACCTTTAAACACAATTATACTGTGATTAGGATGATTTTTACTCTATACATGGACTATATATACAAATTATTCAACATTTCGAACAATTAAGGAATGGCGCAGTGGTATAAGCCTTAATTTTCAACCTCGAAGCTAGTGTTCGACTCCCTGTGGTATCAATTTTTGGAAAAAAATTAAGGGACGAAGCACGAAGGGTTAATACTGTTGGGCTTAATGACTTAACTAATAAAAAGTGTTCATTAGCTAATGGGCTCACTAAATATTTCTTATTAGTGGGCTGACTTAAAGTGACGGATTTCAGTACGGGGCGGAAAATACCCGAGCTTAATGTCTTAACTAATAAAAAGTGTTCATTAGCTAATGGGCTCACTAAATATTTCTTATTAGTGGGCTGACTTAAAGTGACGGATTTCAGTACGGGGCGGAAAATACCCGAATTAATCGGGAAGCTCAGAAAGTTCACGTACTCGTATAGTGCGTTGCCAATTGGTACACAAAAATTCGCGAATCATTCGGCGAAATGTATCAGATAGCTGGTTTCTTTTGGTCGGCTCATTTATGTTTCATCCAAAGCCAAAATCTAAGATTCGTTTATTGTAGCAAACCTTACTGCATTTAAAACGATACGGCATATTGGTTGGACCCTTCCCCACGAGTCCTCTAAACCTCCCTACTGGACACAACATAGAAACTGCAGGTTCCGGGTTTCCCTCTCATACACATGAAAAACAATTCACATGGTTTGCCCCCTCACCATACTCTAGTCATTATGAAGATCCTCCCTGTTTAATCAATGCTCTTCTTAATTTTCTTCAATTTCATCGACGTTGAATTGTTTAAATATGGCAGCTTACTTGTCTCTCTCTGCTACCACAAAGGAGGTACTCTAAAAACATTCACCAATTCTTCTACAACTTCCCTGCACCCATACAAAATGGTAAAAGTGTTCTTGAACTTTCCCAAATATTTTGGCATGCAAGTACATATCAAGCACCTCAAATTAGAAATTTGAACATGAGATTTATGCACTTATTTTCATCCAGAAACAACATCATGTTAGCAGCATAACCGCAAGAGAATGCGCAAGTCTCCAATATTAAATTTTGCTTAGGAGCAACAGAGAATAAACGCAAATATGCAACTCCAAACTAACCTTGCAATAAACACCATATAAGTGTGCCAAAAGGTAAAAGAAGCGATAAATCCCTTACAGAAAATTATAATTTTATATCATTTGAGCAAACATTACAATTACAACCCAAACATTATTTAATTTTTCAACAGACAATTAAGCACTCTCACTGCAACAACATCCACTAATAGCCAGTACCTAATTAAACCACCCTATCTCTTTTAGTACACCAATATCTTCTGGGATCGATGTTGCCTTCAAGAATGCTACACGATAGATGAATTCGAAAAATTATAGGAGTAGAGTAAGGTTTTTGAGGTTTGCAAGGCAACTTGGTACGGGTCTTGCTATGTTATTCCTACTCAAATCAAGTCGTTGAAGAGAAACCATCTTACAGAATGAAACTGGTATGTTGCCTGTTATTTCATTTGCAGAGAGTTCTAGAGACTGCAATCGAGAAAGATTAGAAATGGAAGAAGGTAAAGACCCTTGAATTTTACACCCTGCAGCATCAAAATTGACCAATGATGGAGCGTTTGTAATCGAGACCGGGATTGGTCCACTAACATTAGCATACGATATTGAAAGTGTTTGAAGTTTAGGCCATTTACGTTGAAACATCACGGTGAGATCAGGACGAAGACCATAACAATTCCTCACATTAAGCCTTGTAAGTTGAGGAAGATAAGGTACGGTACCTTGTAGTCCACAAGCAGACAAGTCAAGAATAGAAAGTGAAGGTAAATTCGCCATTTCTACTGGGATT
This sequence comes from Papaver armeniacum, assembly GCA_023531295.1. Lineage (NCBI taxonomy): Eukaryota > Viridiplantae > Streptophyta > Magnoliopsida > Ranunculales > Papaveraceae > Papaver > Papaver armeniacum. The sequence continues at coordinate 62,378 of JAJJWW010010742.1, read as the reverse complement.
TTGGAGGAGAGATCAATATTCCCAGTCATTTTGATAAAAGATAGATGAGGAAGAATTCTAGAAACAGGGATTGGGAAAAGAGAAGTAGATATACCGCATTCAGAGAGATCAAGATACTTTAGATTGGCAAGATATGATATATCTTCAGCAATATTATTTCCTGGATTTGTGGCCATATCTAGATCAACACCACTCAAACTTAGGAATTGCAAATTTATTAACCTTCTCACCCATTCCATAGATGATATTACTAAGCACCGGGTTCTTTCTTGCAAGATAAATCAAGATATTGTAGAGATGTTAAGTTGGCGAATTGTGGTGAAATTGGTCCTGAGAACTGGGAATGGGAGAGATCTAAATGAGTGAGTTTTGTTAGACCATGTGGCAGTTCCGTCTCCTTAAAATCATTGAAGAAATCGTTGAAGGCGAGATCAAGATATTCCAGATGTGTGATGTTCGAAAGGGAAGGAGAGATGAATTTACCATGTAATCCTGCGTTCACGTCAGGTTTCCATGGAGATGAACATTTGAGTAATTCTCAAGAACAGTGTTCCTCAGGTTGATGGAACATCTCCGAATTCCATACCACTGACAACAGTTTTCATTTTCCATGATGATAATCGGTTTGAAGGGTCACTCAAAGATAATTTGAAATCTAAGAGTGCTCTCCGCTCATCTGCCTGGCATCCATGACTTGCTAGTGGATATTCAGAGATGCTGATCACTAAAAAGAACAGTAACTGAAGGTGGATAAGAACAATATGAGTACTCTTACTCACCGAACGCATGGCTAATTATCTGAAACTGAACTGAACTTTATTATCAAGCATATAAAATAAAGTCTGCGTTTGGTTGATAAACGAATATGCCATATCGATTACTATTTATAGCTTCAAGCTCGAAAGTTGCATTTCGTTGCATTAATTGTAAATGTTGAAAGTCTCAAATCAGTTTGGATATTCGTTGGCATCAACTTGAGGTTGCGTGGTCATAGAATCCGTTTATTCATAAATCTTTTAGAGATAAGATTGGAGATTCACAGCGCATATCTCTACATGAAATACTTAAACAACAATAAATGAAAACAACAGGTTGCTATGTGTGAAAACTAAAAAGACTTGATAATATTTGAAAACAATCAATGATTTGGGTTTCGCCTTTTTGGAACCCGTTAAAGAGTCGTGTCAAAGAGATTTGATGGTTGGTAGCGGTCTGGGAGGAGTCGACACATGAGCCAGATATATTAATTAACTATGTCGACAAACGGGCGTCTGTGATTGTTGTTAGCTTGATAACGATCTTCTCTAAATTTTCCGAAGCCTCGAGCCGGATTTGGATTCCAAGATAAGCAGTCATGTCATTTTCAATTAGAAATTCAAATAGTCCAAATTATCAGAGGTCGAATTTTCATTCATTGACTAGAAAAATCAAACTGTAGCCCTTTTTGTTGACTAGGCTACGGTAAGCTTGATTTGAAAAATCAAACTAAATATTATAGAATTCAGGAGATTCCTGATCACGTACGGTACCGTAATCCTGATCCAATACCTTGTACTGGTTCCCATCAAGAAATACATAGTAACCAAAATTAGCAAGGGTTGTTTTTCCTGAGGGGAGGGGGTATGTAAATGCCATAACATAATTAAAGGAGAAAGATATTTTCCCAAATTTGTACCTTGAGGAGTTGCGCACACTCATATTACTGAATCACTTCTAATATATCTTAACTAGGAGAAAATTCCGATTTCTCTTGGATGGAGCAAACCTGTAATTTATCGAGAAATTGGGTCAAATGCCCAAATATTTTTAAAACATGGTTCTAATGGACGAGTACAAATTAGTATGTGTGAAATGAACACCAAAAAAATAACGAGAATGAATCCTGACTTAAACTTAAAAAAGAGTGAGGGTGAAACTGGATGCATCCTAATATAAATTAAGGATAAAAAAAAGTATTTGAAAATGGGTAGGATGAAACTGTTTACATCCTGGCTGTTTTTACATTCTCGTCCATTTAAACAGTATCAAATTTTACATGTCTTTTTCACCCAGGAATTGTCGTTATTGGGTTAATTGACCAATTTTGTGTAATTTATCACATGTTTTTCAATAGTCAATCTCTCATTTATTATATTTTGCTCCGTATATTTGATCTCTCATTTCATCCTTTCTTAATAGGTGTAGAAAACGGATGTTGAGGAGAACTGGTATAGTTTAAACATCTCTGTGATTTAATCAATTAATCATGACAAACCAAGTGGAACCACTGATTTATGTTCTTTAAAATTAGCCTGTGTTAATTTTAGCAGAATCACACCACGTACTGGTCTATTTTAGACCGATTTGAGTTCCAAAGTGAATTACAAGATTGCTAATGGGGGCCAGGATTGGTGGGGGTGTACCAATCCAAGGCAAAAATTATTTTGTCCTACATATAAAAACTGTTTTGTCTTATTATAATTTTGGTACACCCCCACTAATCCTGGCACCCCCATTAGCATCCCTGGTGAATTAGGGGGACTTTTTCTTGGCTTGCGTGACATTAAAAAATCACATATTTTAAAGTCGAAAGACAACATATAAGTATAGCCATGGCTTTAATTATGAAAACAAGAGGAAAAAAAAAGGCAAAATAGAAGATTATCATTTACAACCTTTGAGTAAACAACACAATTACAATCCAAACATTATTTAATTTTTGAACAAGCAATATGGCACTCACACAGTAACAAAATGTCTAATAATGTCTATTACGCAAACCACCAATTCTTTTTCTTCAAAAGCAAACCAACGAATAAACTCCAAAATTCAACTGCAAATCCCAAAGAAACGATCGCATATAACAACAACTTATCATTATATCCTCTTGATCTTCTTTCATAAGTATCGATTATAACCTTTACTTGAAGATTTAGAAAAGTAATATATCTTGAGATAAAAATCTTTCTAGAAAATGGTTCACAGCACCTTTAACCATTTTGAGAATCTGCATAACCTGGAAAGATGCATAATTTATTTCTATAGGTTCCAATTTATGTTGAGCGTAAGGCCTCGGCCATGGATAACAAACACAACTAAACATTTTAAGGCTGTTGTAGTTAGGAGCAGTACAATAAAGCTTCTTATATAGAGATAAGAAGCACAATGAAGCAGCATGTAATCTGTTGATCAAATAATTGTATGTCTTAAAACATCAACCCAGAAAGAATCATCCAAATTTGACGGAATAAGTGGAGTCTTACCAAGATCAACTAGATGTCTATATTTTGATTCTGTAACACCATTTTGTTCATATGTATGTGGACAAGTGTACTGATGTAAAATGCCACTAGAAGTTAATAAATAACCAAGTTTTGTACTTATAAATTCACTACCTCCATCTGATCTAATAATTTTAATTCTGAGATCAAAAGCATTTTCAACTTAGAGCTTGAAATCATTGAAGACAGCTCCAAAATATAATTTTATTATTAATGGAAAAATCCAACAATATTTACTGAAGTCATCTATGATATTAAAGTAGTAATTAAAACCACTATTTGATGTTACAGGACTAGGCCCTTACAAATCCGTATGCAAAAGATGCAATGGTTTGTCAAATACTAAAGTAGACATAGCAAAAGGTAATTTGTGAGTCCTTCCCAAGTTACAATGACTACAGAAAATAGGACTACCAATGTCAACATTAAGATTGTGACTTATTCTTTGCAGTGATGGAAATGATGGATGACCAAAGTGCATGTGAAGCAAACTTGGAGACACTTGAACAACGGAATAAGCAGAAAATCTTGTAGAAGCACCATAAACACTAGATGAAGCAGTAGATAAACCATTTATAGAAGCAGCAGAAACCAAAGGCATTGGATACATACCATTTTTACTCTACCCTTGGAGAATTCTCTTCGCAGAGTTGAGATCCTTCACATAAAAATGATCATCCTCAAAAGTTATACTACACTGATTGTCAGTAGTAAACTTATGGCAAAAAGTAACTTATGGGAAGCAGAAGGAACATGAAAAATGCCATGTAAAGAAACATAATTATAAAAATTTAGAAGTATTACCAATGTTAAATATTTTCATACCTTGACCACTAGCATTGGATATATGTTCATTACCATTATATGAATGAAGATCAGTCAGATTTGAGGCATCAGTAGTGATATTATTTGTGGCACCAGAATATGCATACCATGGATTCTCCCCTAAGATATTAGTTGTAGCTAGCATGGCATGAAGATTCTTTGGAATAGGTCGTCCCTGATAAGAGAAATTCATCATTTGGTTGCATTCAATGACTGAATGTCCAGCTTTAAAGAAGATCTGACTTGCTTAGAATATCTAGCTGAATTGGAAGAAGAATCCTGAAAGGGGTTGTTAGAAGAATTCTTCATAGGAAAGGAAGAAGCAAATGAAGTTTGTGTTAGAGCACTACTCGGTCGAACTCGCATGTGTTGCTATCTCAAGCATGTTTGTCAATGTTAGTGATCAAAACTATAAGTCTTGATTTCTAACCGATTTATAGATGTCTCGGACTAGGACATAGATTATGTAGTTGAGCTTAATTAGTTTTCACGGCGTTCACCATTTGAAGACGAATGACTACTAAGGGGAGCTTGTGGAACTTCATCGACAAAAGTTATGTGGATACTTTAACTCATTTATCAATTGGAAAGTCTATTTCTACTCTATATCCTATATTGAGACATAAGTCGTATTACGATATAGTTTTTATATACACATTTGAGATTTCGAGCTGAGTTTATCTCGCTTACATATTTCAAGCTTTTGCTTCGACCAAGTTCATCTTATATCATGAGAAAATTGCCGAGTAATATCTTACATGGTTTGTGTGATACAATCATTTGGTGTAGACTTGGAATGTTTCGATAATGATTATTTCAATGTCTTGAAAATTACTTTGATGTTAATAGTGTGTGAAAATGGCTATTGTCATCCTCTAAGAATGTTTCAATGATTGAAATAAAGAGCTTAGAATCATGTAACCATATTTGGATAAAGCATATAGTGTGTTCGCACATTTGTTTATAAGTCCAAAACTGGGAACCAAATGTATACATACTTGTGTGTGTACTAAATGGTTGATGGAGACTGGATAAGTATGCGTACATGTACGCATACTGGCGGAAGTTCACGTCCATGAATTTCTGCTGAGTTTGGAAATCAAAAACCAACTCAACCAGTTACCAAAGTATGCGTAAATGTACACATACTGGTAAAAAGGTCACGTCCGTGATTTTCTGCTGAGTTTGAAAACCAAAACAAACTCAAATTCGGTTACTTAAGTATGCATACCCGTACGCATGCTTAAGTGGTTACTTTCTAAAATCGGTCATGTACATGAACCTAAACATTTATAAAATAAGGAATGCAATCCTTGAAAACCGTGGCTATAATTTTCATGTATTGATTCGAGTGAATCAAACCGATTTTGCTTTAATTGTGTGTGTTCTATTATACTTCTATGAGAATATAACAATTGAACGGTTCTTCAACTAGTTTCATTTGAGTCATTTGAACTAGTTATGGTTAAGATGAATAATATTGATATGAGAGTGATCATATGGCTAACCTCGGTTAATTATTTGCGAACCAACATGGTGTACATGTTTAGGTACGGTTACATAAACCTAAATGATGGTACATTTCATTTGTGTGTAACAAGCTAAGTTCTATCTAACGGTTGAAAGATATTAGATTGGTTGAATCAGGTTTTCCATCTAACGGTGAATATTGAATGCTTTGTTACCAAGGTAACTTGGATTGCAAAACCTGATTTGAAAACTATATAAAGGAGAACTCTAGCAACTGGGAATTACCTAATCCCCACACATCTTGTGTGTTACTAGTTGCATAACTAGAGTCGATTCTCCTTTAACCTTAGGTTTCTTCTCGAGACCATGTAGGTTAATGACTTGAAGACTTCATTGGGATTGTGAAGCCAGAACCAACTATTTTCTTGTAGTTGCGTGTTCTGATCTTGCCCGATTATATCGTATTGAGTACAATTGAAATAATTGACTCGAGATTAATTTCTCCGATAGACAAGATAAAAGTAATCACAAACGTCTTCGTCTCATCATTTGTGATTCCACAATATCTAGTTTCGCGATCATACGATTTAGATTATTGTGAGGTGATTGATAATACTAGGATGTTCTTCGGGAATATAAGTACGGTTCATCAATTGGTTCGCGTTCACCTTGATTTATCAAAAGACGGAACAAAAAATCTTGGGTATTTTTGTGGGAGACATATTTATTCAATCCTGTAGACTTTTCTGTGTGAGACAGATTTGTTTATGAAGTCTTCGACTTTGGTCATAAAAACTCTTAGTTGTGGGTGATATCGGTTAAGGGAATCAAGTGCGTAGTATCCTGATAGGATCAGAGACGTAAGGAATGCAAATGTACCTTGAATCAGTGTGAGATTGATTAGGGTTCAACTGCAGTCCAGTCCGAAGTTAATTGGTAGTAGGCTAGAGTCTGTAGCGGATTAACACAGTGTGGTCTTCAATCTGGACTAGGTCCCGGGGTTTTTCTGCATTTGCGGTTTCCTCGTTAACAAAATTCTGGTATCTGTGTTATTTCTTTTCCACATTATATTTTGTTATATAATTGAAATATCACAGGTTGTGCGTTAAGATCAATCGATTAGAATATCCAACCTTTGGTTGTTAATTTACATTGATTGACACTTGAACATTGGTCTTTGGTACCGTTCAAGTTGTTTCACATAATAATCAGGCTCACGGATTTCTATCTGTTTGATTTGCTGATTACATTGTGAAACAGGGATATTAAAAATCTTTGATATACTTTACTCAAGATTGAGTATGACTGTCTAGTTGATTCTCTAGGAAGTGTATTGGAGTAAGTCCTCTCATATTGCCAAACGAATTGTTGGGTGTAGACCCCCGCATTTTCAATTGGTATCAGAGCAGGCAAACACTATAAACCTAATAAGTTTATGTTTGATTGATCCTTAAAAATTCAACCCATGGGAAATTTCTTTGGAAAACTTGCTCTTGGCATCTGTAACGCATGCCAGAACTCCTTAAAGATTGTTCGAAGATTATTATGGACAGAACCTCTGGTTTCTCATGATAATCTCTTTTCATCTAAGACTTTGGAAAACTTAGATGGTGAGAAACAATCTAAAGGAAAAGTTAAAAAGAAAGGAAGGTTGAGAAAACCTTCTTTAAGCTCAAAGATATGGAATCTCACTAGATTAACTCTTAATATTTTTGAGGAATACTATCGTGATGGATCAATTGACAAAGATCTATTTAGGGCTTTTGAAATCGTTTTTAGATTCTTCGAAAAACTTAATTCCGTTAAGTTTAAGAATCGATCCGATAAAGGTTCGGTACATGTAAAACCATGGAATCATGATGTACGAACTAAACACGCTGTCAACACAAGTAGATCCAATAAAACGGGTTCTCACGTTGTTGACACAGTTTCAAGTTATCGGAAAAATTTTCTTTCTGGTCAAATAAAAAGGAAGTTGGAAAGCTCTAGTAACAATGATTATCATCATTATTATGATTATATCACTGGCACTGCTCACAAATATCAACCAGAAATAGTGCATGAGGATCTCTCTGCACATCATGCCACTTGGTAACAAGCCTGACACTACCCCATTTGTATATATCTTAAGATGGGGCAAGAAATGGTTTGATTTGTGTATAGTTAGGTGAAAAATGTTATTATGTCCTTCTAGGATATTCGAATAAGCTTTTTACTGCATCCATCTCCTCACACAAATTTTGTTTTCACGGGTTGCACAACCTTGGTGTGTGAACATCAAAGAAAATCTTACATTCCTTTTGTGGGTCGCGGTTCATAAACGGGGCCAAGCCCATTAGTGGGCATATAAAGAAGGAGTACCCGTACCTTCTTCTTCCTCCCATCCAGTCCGCGTACGTGAACTTTCTAGGGTTCACGAATTTCCTCCATTAAATCTTCCTTAGAGGAAAATAAGAAAAAGGGGTGTTTAAGGTTCATTCAAAGTAAGTGATTTCCTCTTGTTTTCCCTTCCAATTTCTAGATCTCATGATGAATTTCAAGGTTTCAAAAGGAATTTCAAAAACTTTGGGATTTTCATCTTCTTCTAGCATGAACTTACCTATAGATCAAAATTCCATTAAAATTAGATTTGTCAATGATTCTTGTGAAAAGGTTTTTGAAAGGATTTCATCCAATGGGTTTATTCTAGAAAAGAAGTTGGATTTTACTAGTGGACATAAAGAGGATTTGGTATGTTTTGAAAAATTCAATCTTGGAAACATATTTAATGGTCTTGGTGAAGGTTTTGACACTCTTACAAGAATTTTCTATGCTAACATCTATGATGTTAATATTGAAGACATGGAATTTAAGACCATGATAAATAGACAAGGAATTCTTGTCAATGGAGAGTTGATTTCAAAGATTACCAAAATTCCTTTGGGTAATTTTCGTCTACTTAGGCCAAATGATGAAAGACCATCATATAAAACCATTTCGATTGGTCTTTGTGGTAAGAGTGTTGCTTGGAATGAAGGGAAACTACCTAATTGGGCCGACCAAGCGAAGCGAGGGAGGACCTTTATATGGCCACTTTTTTGTAAAATGTAAGTCATCAATTAACACAAAAAGATTGGATTTTGGTGTCCCAAACCATTTTCAATCAACAATAAAAGGACTAAAGAGCCCCTCCATGCTTCTATTTCTCACTAAAATTGGCGTAAATATAACAAAAAACGAAAGGTAATCACGTAAAATTCGTGTGTAGAAAAAATGACACGGAGGTTGGCAATGTAGTAATTGTTGAGGGGTAGTTTAGTAAAATCCAGGTTAAAGTGACCTGAATGTTGCAGGTTCGATTCTCGACAACCTCTTTTTCTTTTCTTTTTTTCCTTCTTTTCTTTTTCCTTCTTCTTTCTTCTTCAAACCGATAGAGGAAATAGAGATGGAGAAAGATTTGTGTCGAAATTGAAGAATCAGAGAAGTTAGGGTTTCAAAATCATGAATCCTAATCTGAATTTCCGATTCTAGCACATAGAAGGAAAGGTGTTGGTTATGAACCATTGAGTTGGTCAATTCCAGTTGGGATTTGAGAATAATCGAAAACGGGATTTTGGGTGTTCGTGTTTTGAGATTGAAGGTACGATTTCAATCTTATTTCTTCTCTATCGAAATTACTACTTCTTCATCTTCATCAATGTAGATAGATTTCAAATATTCTGTACTCAATTTCGTATTTAGAGTATATGGCTTTGATTTGGTTGAATATCCAATCATCATCTGTCCTGTAACCCTAAATTCGAAATTGGGTAAAACAATTGAGTTACTTCCACATCGATGTTTCTGCTCTCATCACAATCAAGAAGGAGTTACAGATCTGCTGAGGTTGAATAAGAAGACTCGTTCTTCACTCGGTGTTGCAAGAAATTGATGAATCAAATCGAGGATAGGGGTTGGAAGAGAATAAGTTAGGGTTTTGATGAAATTGAATTCACAGAGAGGAGTTGATGATTCAATTTGTGATGGGTTCTATTGATTTTTTGATTACAGGAATCATACACTGTGGTTGAAGTATGCTGAAGTGGAGATGAAGAACAAGTTTATCAATCATGCTCGGAATGTATGGGACCGTGCGGTATCGTGGTTGTCGAGGATTGATCAGTTGTGGTATACATATGGAGGAGATACTTGGGATGTAGCTGGAGCTTGACAAATTTTCGAGAGATGGATGAATTGGATGCCTGATCAACAAGGTTAGTTGTCTTATATTAAGGTTGAGCTTCGTTATAATGATATTGATAGAGCTAGGAATATATTTGCAAGGTTTGTTGAATGTCATCCTAGAGTTAGTGCTTACATTAGGTATGTGAAATTTGAGATGAAGAATGGTGAAATATATAGGGCAAGGAATGTTTATGTTATTGCTGTTGACAAATTAATTGATAATGAAGAGAGTAAACAGTTGTTTGTAGCGTTTGCTGAGTTTGAAGAGAAATGTAAAGAAACTGAACATGCTCCGTATATATATAAGTTTGCACTAGATCATATACTGAAAGGACGCGCAGAGAATTTATATAGGAAGTTTGTAGCGTTTGAGAAGCAATATGGTGATTAGGAAGGGATGAGGATGCTATTATGGGGAAGAGGAGATTTCAGTATGAAGAAGAGGTTAAGAAGAATCCGTATAATTATGATTCTTGGTTTGATTATATTCGTTTGGAAGAAAATGCGGGGAGGAAGAATAGGATTAGGGAAATTTATGAGAGAGCTATTGCTAATGTTCCTCCCGCCAAGAGAAGCAGATGTTGGCAAAGTGGTATATATACTTGTGGCATGTTTTTCAAACTTTTTTTAAAGATATGTCACCGAACTCATCCTTTTTAATTGGTTATGTTTTTAATACAGGCTTTCAAAATTGTTGTTGTGTAGGATCAATTATGCTTTGTACGAAGAGCTTGATGTTGAAGACATGGATCGAAAAAGAGAAATTTACAGGTACATTTGTAGTTTCATGTTTGTGCAGTTAACAATTAGTATAGGCGTACACTTTCTGGTTGTGGATTATCTTTATTATTTGCTAAAAATTCAAGTATATAGATACAAGTCCTTTAGCTAGTAATCAGTAATCCATTTACTTTTTTATCTTATTTGTTTGCTCATCTGTTGATGGTGAATATCATATGATTAAATGGTATTTCGAACTATCTCACACATTTAATTTTCAACCAGGGGTGTCTTAAGCTGATTCCTCCCAAGAAGTTCTCGTTCGCAAAATATGTCTTATGGCTGCACAATTCGAGATACAGCTATACTGCAAAGAAATGCGATTTATAGTCATTGTGTCAAAATATACAAAGAATGGGCGAATAGGTGCAGTAACATGCAACCAAGGACCTAGCAAAAGAGAGCTTAGAGAAACATTTTTTTTTTTTTTCCTTTTCTTCATTAGGCACTTGATCAAACAAGTCTAAAGTATTCACATTAAGTCACTCGTTTGACCTTCAAAAGTAGGCTAGGCATGAAAATTTTGGGTGGTTCTTAGTGAATTAAATGAATGAGAGAATCTGCAGAATGTAGCCTTACCGACTACACATTGCTATCTCTACCTATTTTCAATGAGATTTGAACAAGATCCTATTCAAGTTTTAACACATATGTTAGATATGCTTTGATTAGTTACTCTGGTACTACTCATATCGAGCCCGAACCAAATAACCTTATACACTGACAAATGCTTTGCTAAATTTGTTTCTTTTTATGAGGTGCTCAACTCTTTAAGAATATAACCGACGAACAACTTAACTTTGTTGGAGAACAGGCATACATTAACTTCGAGATCTCTGAGCGTGAATATGCAAATACCACGGTGCTATATGAAAAGCTGCTAATTAGCACCACCCACTACAAGGTGTGGGAAAGGTACGCCAAGTTTGAGGCATTCACTCCTATGGACGATGAAGATGAGCAAGATGGAGAGGAAGAGAGTGAAAACCTTATATAGCAGAAGATACTTACACATTCCGTTTCAGGAAAAGTGATACTTTCCTTACGTTTAAAAAAAAGTGATACTTTCACCCCGTTCACATTCCGGGGTGAAAGTATCACTTTTTCTGAAACGGGGTGAAAGTATCACTTTTTTTTTGAAATGTAGGGAAAGTATGACTTTTACTGAAACAGGGCGAAAGTATTCGCAGACAAACCCCATCTTCAGATTCTTTTTCGGTCGGCCCTCCCACCGTGGCAACGGTTGTACTAGTAATAATCTTAGTCTAGGTTTGATGTCATTTGGTAAACTTGGAATATCTAATCTTTGTCCCTCCACGATTTAGAATTCTCGTTGGAGTCGTGAGTTCGCGGAATTGGTCTATTTCCTTAAGATGGGAACTCAAAGTCTTGACATTTGTTAGTTTATCATTTATCAAATGTTGTCAATGATATCTCCCAATAAGAAGTTAGGCTATCCATGCTTGATTGATAAAATTTGTCACACCTTTTCCATTGCCCCGATTGGTAACTCCATTGGAACTCCCAAGCTCGTTCGTCCATGTACTTTCAAACGTATGAGGGAGAATGCTTGCAAGCGACAAAGATGTGACACACTTGATGGCACATGTGACTCCACCTCCATGAATCTTCTCCATCAGATTCTCAAAGGTGTTGATAAGATTAGTGTCAAGGTAAAGTGCGTTCAAGAACAATTACTTGTGATTTCTACCAAGTTTCCGGAAATCAAGGATGATATGGATAAGATTCAAGCCTCTCTTATGGTCTCCGATGATGAATATAATGATTAATTTTTTTCTTGGTTTATTAGTTTTATTTGGATTTTGTATAGTAAATCTTCTTATGAGAATTTATTTCTTATGTTTTTAGAAGAATAACTAGGGTTTGGAATAGCCATTATTGTGAGTACACATAACTACTTATCTGGAACTGAATTAAACTTTATTATATCAAGTACAAAATGAGTTATTTGGTGGATAAATGTGTATGCAGAGATGAAACATACTCATTACTATTTATAGCTTCAAAACTAGTTTTGAATATTCATTCGCCTCAACTATGTGGAACTCAATTGAACTTTCTCAGTTTGAATTTTCATTGGCATCAACTAGGTTGACTGAGAATACATTGGCTCTTTTTCTTTGAGCATGCAACATGATAAATGTATCCACGTCATATATGGTCCATTCATAAATGCATAATGTGGAAATTGGCGAAATTTTCTTTTAGAGATAAGATTGGAGGTTTCCAGTGCTCATGTTAGAAACAAGTAGAATTGAATTGATGTACCCACAAAACAAAATAGATGTTAAAAAAACACAGGTTCATATGTGTACGTATAACTTGCGTTTAGACTTTTAGATCACGTTAAAAAATTGCACGTTTAGAAGAGATTTGATTCTTCTGCAAGAGACCCTAGGGGCGTTTAGATACTATAAGTGGAAATCAATCCAAAAATCCATAAGCAAAAACAATTTACTTCACAAAACGGCAAAAATATTTGTCCCACACATGAGCCATATATACTCAAACTGGCGTCTAAGATTGTTAGATTGATAAAGATCTTGTCTAACTTTTCCGAAGCCTCAAGGCGGATTTGTCACTTCCAATTAGAAATCCAAACTTTTTGAATTATTAGAAGTCGATTAAATTTTCGTTCAATGACTAGGCTACAGTTAGCTTGACTTGAAAAATCAAACCATACCACTTTTTTCTTATATGCGAAAGGTCCTAACATAAATACACCCACATTGAGATTTGGTCCCAAATTTCCCAGAATTGTAGACTGCATTTTCCAAATAGGCTACAGCTGAGTATAATTTGAAAGCAAAGAGAAAAATATTATAAAGGCGATACCTTATCATTGATAACATTACAATTCAAACATTATTCAATATTTCAATATACAGTTAACAACTCTCATTGCAACGACATTTACTAATCTCCAGTATCCAAACCACCATTTCTCTTTCTTCGAAAGCAAAACAAAGAATAGACCCCAAAATCGAACAACAAATCCCAAAGCAACGATAGCATACAACAACAACTTATCATTTACATCATCGTTAATAGCATTACTTCTCTGATCATTCTCACAAACCTGGTTCGTGTAGAAGCCACACAACAAACTGTTGTTGGCATATGCTGAACCATCTCCACTTAATGTGTCAAAGTGGGCTTCTCTTGGGACCCTACCACTCAAATTGTTGTAAGATAGGTTGAAATATCCAAGATAACGTATGGATACTAAAGATTGTGGGATCCTTCCAGATAAGTTGTTGAAACTCAAATCCAAGGACTCTAAATCGGTCATGTTTCCAACACTTTCTGGGATTATGCCGGAAAAGCGATTATGTGACAGATTAAGAGGGGAGGCCTTTTAGTAGACCAATCTCTTTTGGAATGTTTCCTTCAAGATCGTTGCACGATAGATCAATTCCAGAATTATAGATGTACAATTTCCCAAATTGGATCATGTTCCCTTTCAACGACATTTGCAATTGCAAACCAACATCATCGCCAATAAGGAATATTTCAGTAGGTTTGTTCATTAGTCTCGGTAAGTTTCCTATTATCTCTATAGTTACAGAAAATCCTACAACCACACCCTTAGTAAAATCTATGGAATAATCTAAGTTAACTCCGCGAGAATCACAAGAACATTCATTAAGATCTTCAAATTGGATACAAAGTAATAAGAAAACCCTAACTTAGAAGCAAATAATCTTTCTCTCTCCTAAATATCTTGTCTAGACTCTCTAAGAAGCTCCCCCTCAATACAAGGTCGCTTGGATCCTTATATAGGAGTTTACATAGTGGAGGACAGCTAATAAAGCCCCTATTTTCGGATCTGGCGTGCGTCATTAACGCACGCTTACATTGACTCTTCTCGCTTATACTCTACAACATCGTATGGCTTTTCACACTTTTCTCGTGATTAAGCTGACGTCACCTGATGCGTCATTCTGGATAAGCTGTGCGCGGTTGGCTTCGCTCGGTCTTGATGATTATCATTTTGCATACTTGGTTGGTGTGCGGTATTTTGTATCTATATTTTGCCTCTTCTCATGTCGTTTCTTTGAATAAGAGTGCGATATGAGAAACTTCAATTTATTTTTACGCACCCGTTCATCTCTTCATATTCTTATCTACCGACATGTTTCCGTAATTTCAGTGTAACCGTCTACACGTGTTGACTTCCTTCCCTTTTTACCGGCATGTTCAAATTTAACCGGTCATCTTTTTACCTATTTATTAACTGAGATTGAGGAGAGATAATCTTTTCTCTTTTTACTTCGTTCTTCCCTTCTCATCTCTGTGAACCCTCTGCAAATCTTCATCTTCTCCATTTTATCTAAGTTTCGATCTTGATTCTGCTGCTGTTCATATGGATCCTCTCCCCAGGTTCGTATACTCTGTTGAAATTGATCTTGTCTTTCTTTCTTCTGAATTTTCAACTATTGTTGCCGATCTGTTGTTTTTCCATTCCCATACTGGTTCTGTTTCAGCAAAACTTATTCCTTTGGTAATATCAAAATTATAGTTTCAAACTCTAAACATTCTTCAAGTTCGAAGAATAAGGAATTTCTCAAGAGGAAGCCTTCGCATGACAAAGGAGTAAGAAATATTTTGTTTCTTGTAAAACAATATTGTTGCCTCTATTTCTTATCTGCGTTGTTCTTTGCAAGGTTCCGAATGTGAGATTGAGGGCGAGAAAAAGACAAAGACTAAAAGAGTTCGCAAAGCCCCATCGCTCAAGTCCAGTCTCGTCATTCCTGACTTTGATTGTGAGTAAACAGAGACTGGCACTCCTTCGCACGACTGACATTCCTTCGCATGTCAATATTGACGCACCTCTACAAGGCTTAATTGCCTCAGCTCCCTTGGATGTTTCTTCTTTACCATAGAACCTCTGCTCCTGCAGATGACACATTGATTGATCATGCGGTAAAGGAAATCTCCACTTCTGAGAATGTAGCCGCATCAACAGTTGATCAAACTGTCTCTACTTTTGTTAATATTTCTTTTTTTTGCCAATATTCCGGCGCCTGTGGAGAACGTTGTTATTCCCGCATTTGCGAATATTGCTTCTTCTACATCCGCTCCATCTTCTTCTAAAGTTGCTTCTTTCTCTTTTGAGACTATCTCTGCTGACAAGGGGGTTTTGGAGGGAGTAGACTCTGCTTCTCAAGCTTTGTCTTATATCATTAGTGCTGCTCACTCGTCCATCCAAGTTCCTTTTAAGCTTCTTATCTGTGATGCTTTGAACAAGCTGTTGTGTGTGTCTGCACCAAACAAGCCAACTAGGAGCGAGATCTTCTCTCAGAGTGATCCGAGCATCCATGTCGCTCTTGATCTTTTGGTAAGTATTCCTTTGCTTACACTTTTTTCTTCGAACTGTCTTTCTTCATATTGATCTTGTTTCTTTTTCTAGGAAACTCCTTGCCGCATGGTTTTGGCTGAAGGATTTGCTGAATCTAGTAATACCATACTAGAACTTTCTCATCAGAATGCCACATTGAAAGGAGAACTTAACAAGTTGAAGGGAGAACTCCATACTGTGACTCTTGAATCCAAGGGTCTTCAAAAAAAGAACCAAGATCTCAGAGGTATTTATCTCTTCACTTTTGTAACTCATTTTAGGTGTAGCTTACTTTTTGTAACCATATTTTTTTGAATTTCTTCGTCCGCCTACTAA
Source organism: Papaver armeniacum (assembly GCA_023531295.1). Classification (NCBI taxonomy): domain Eukaryota; kingdom Viridiplantae; phylum Streptophyta; class Magnoliopsida; order Ranunculales; family Papaveraceae; genus Papaver; species Papaver armeniacum. Next base: position 46,142 of record JAJJWW010010742.1, on the reverse strand, counting down.
GACTTGAACCAGAAGCGCGTCATGGAGAGATATGATTTTCAATTTTTCGCCGAAGATGCTCGCGCGGATAATGAGAAGTTACGGAACCAGATAAATCAATTAAATAATGAGCATTTATATTCGCTTGATCAGATTGAAAATCTGACAAATGAGAATATCTATTTAGTTCAAAAAAATGAGACATTAGGCTCCCAAGTTTTCCATCTATCTGAATTGTTGTATAGTGCTGATTTAAGACATCAAACTTTGTCAGATGAGAATCAGAGTCTATCCATGGAGAAGCGATCTTTCTTAAAGAAAAAAATAATATTTTTGCGTCAGTATCTTATTCTGCAAAAAATTTGTGATAACCAAGAGGAATCTCTTCGCACACTAAAAAGCCAGCATGACGAATCTTCGAAGATAATTAACCGCGAAGAATGAAAAGATCAACCAGAGTAAAATAAATCTAACTGTGAAAATCAATCTGCTTAAAGAGGAACACGCGCAAATAAAAGAATCTCATGATGTCCTTATGAAAGAAAAGGTTTCCCTTTCTCAGGATGAAAATAAAATCCGATCTCGTGTTAAGGGTTTGATATGTGATGATTTTGATAAGGCTATGGAGAATATGAAGGATAATAGTTTCGATTTATCTCGATACCTCCTTTCTCAGAGGGAAGGTAGTCACATGGAGCTGACTTCCTCAGTTTACTTGTTATTTTTGGATTATTTATATCTTATTGCTACGAAAATTTCGCTTTAATTATAATCCCATATTTCCTTTGCAGAATCTGAGAAATCGCACCAGTCCACCATCTCTCAGCTAAGATTCGTTCTGGCTAAGGTTCGGAAGGAACGTGGGAAGCTTTCAGCTGCTCTTACCTCTTCTCGTGACCGAGCGAATAGAAGGTGTTCGTATCTTGAAAACTTCATGGAGGTTGGCGTAAGGAATGCTGAGAAAGGTGTCGCTCGTGGAGCTTATGTTAAGGCTCAAGTTCTTTTAAATACAATTCTCCAGGGCAAGTCACCTCCTTTGGTAAACGTGGCGCCTCTTGACATAAGCGAAGATGAAAAGCTTCATGAGCCTGACAGTGATTATAAACTTGCAAGTGATGATGAAGAAAATCCTGAGGCTCCCCTTCAAGAAAATCAGCCTGAGAAGGACAAAGCTGGTGGTGACTTATCTAAAGATCCAAGTGTTGATATCAATCCTGGCAATGAAGCTGGTGCTGAAGCTTCTGCGATTAACCAAGACGCGCCTTCTTCCAATGCTTAGATTTTCCCTTTCCTTGGTCTTTTGTGCTTTTGCATATGTATTTCTAAAACATACTTTTATTCTTGACATTTGTTTCTTAACAAGGAGGATAATATTTATTTTGTTTTAATTCCCATACTTTCCTCTTATTATATTTATTATAAGAAACATGTTGGTAAGTCCGTGCGACTATTGCCTCACACTCGTGCTACTATTGCCTCTCGCTCTTGATGTTGATAATGACGCACATCCTTTTGCACATTTGATATGTAGTGAGATAAGTTTGCCCTTTTAATATCTCCTGCAAAACTATTTTAGTGTGAGTTTTATTTCTCATGAGGTCTTATTAAGCCTTCCTAAGTAAAGGTCTTACTTAGCCTCGAATAAATTTTTGTTTATGTGCGACGAAATCGCAAGCGGTATTTACATTTTAATGTAACAACCTATTGATTTCGCCTTATCATCTTCTCGTATTATTTCCTCTACAGGTTATATTGATGTGCAAATACGACAAGTTTTGATACTCCCGTGAGTAAAAAGCCTCATGATATTTGTGTCTTTTGACACAATTCGGCTCTCTAATGGAGGGTGCCGTCCTTATATTCCCCCTGATTGCCCCTTCAAGGAAGATTACCCCTACCGGGTTAGGATGGTCTCCTCTCATCCAGTGATGAAACAACCAATTGTTTTTGCGGCCTCTTATCCCTCCACCGATATGGCTTATGGTTGCAAGACCGCACCCTAAGTGGGGTTTCTTCGGACCAAGTGCATCATAGTCAAAACTTGTCAAGAGCGGCCAGGTACGTTCCAGACGCCCCAAGCACTCTTGACTCAACCGTGTACCTCGGCACCTTGATCGAATTTCTGCACTCCTTAGTAGAGAGCTTCTTACCTTAGTTTTTCAACTAAGGCGCTCTACTGGATGGGCTTTTGTTTCACCCAAATCTCCATGACTCAGGCTCCAGGGTCGGTGTAGCTTTCACCTGAGTCATGCTAACTAGGTTTTTTCTAATATGACCCGCGTTAGGTCTTATTATTGCCTCTTGCTGTATGCGAACTAGGGTGCACGCCGTAATTGGTTTACCTAGCCTCCCTAATTATAGGTTTTACTTCTGTAGCCTTCTATTAAGGTCTTATTATAAGGTCTTATTTTTGCCTTTTTGTTTTGCGATAAGTATAATATTTGGAGATTTTACAAATGACCAATCTCTTGAGGGATTGACCCGTTGAAGTATTTCGACCGTAAAGAAAGAATCCGTAGCAGAGACCCTCTGAAGCTACTATTCGCTACGCTTAGAACTCTGAGTCTTTTAAGTTTACTAATGAAGTCAAGGGGAGAGTCATTAAGATTGTTATCATTTAGTTAAAGGTGATGCAGAGTATTTTGTTGAAGCTCTATTGGAATATCTCCTGTGAGTTTATTTCTGCCAAGGTTTAGAGAGAAAAGACCAAAGCAATACTCTATGCTAGTAGGTATAAACCCAGAGAATTTGTTGTTTGAGAGGTCTATAATCAAAGGATTTTCTGAACATATTGAAAATGGAATTGGACGTGAAAATTCATTCCGACATATCTTAATAATGTCAAAACTATAAAGTCTTTTTGCAGTTTCTATTGAGATTTCACCATTGAGTTTATTATTTGATACATCAAAATATCACAAATAGGTGGAGAAAGCTATAGGTGGAAGAGGCAGAGAACCACTAAGTTGGTTGCTCGACAAATTGAAAAAAGAAAGATTTTTGAGTTTGGAGAAACAAGAAGGGATAACTCCAGTTAATTGATTTTGATACAAGTTTAAAGACTTGTAGGATCAAAATATCGCACAACACATTTGTTAGTGTGCGAGATGCATTCATTTCCTTAGCCTGCGAGAATATAGCAAGAGTCTGCGAGAAGGTAACAAGAGCCTGCCAGAATGTAGAAAGAGCCTGAGAGAACGTGAGCTGTACTCCACTATATGTGAGCTATCATCCACTATGTAAACACCTATATAAAGAGAAAGGCATGAGAGAGAAAAAGGATACACACTTTAGGGGAGACACACTTTAGGGAGGACACATTTGTAGAGAGGGAAAACAAAATTTGTATTATTATTATCTCCTTCTTCTTCCTTCATCAACCTAGAGCTCCAAATATTCATTAATGGAGTCTCAATGTAATCCAAATGTAATTACAAACAATCATAGTAAACCCTAATCTCGTGGATGTAGATCATATTGATCGAACCACATAAATCTTGTGTCTTATTTTACATTTCCATTATCTTTATCTTTATTTTCATGTTAAATAAGTTTAGATCTAGAAATTAGTAATGGGGTGTTAGTTGTGGGATTTCCTACAACTACATTTTTGGCGCTAGAAACAGGGATTGAACCTGTGACCTTGTGGTCAATAAAGCCCATCCAGGAGAGGCGCCTTGGATTTTTAGCCTAAGCTTATGACTTAGGTTGGACGACTAAGGTCTCTCCTAAGGAGTGCAGAATTTGATCAAGGCGCCGAGGTACACGGTTGAGCCAAGAGTGCCTGGGGCGTCGTCTGGAGCGTACCTAGCCATTCTTGGAAAGTCTTGACTATGATGCACTCTTTCCGAAGAAAACCCCACTTAGGGTGCGGTCTTGTAACCATGAGCCATATCGGCGACTGGATAAGAGGCCGCGAAAACAACTGGTTGTTGTTAAGACCGGATGGCAGGAGCCAACCTTGCATGGTAGAGGTACGCCTTCTTGAAGGGGCAACAAGGGGGATGATAAGGACGGCACCCTCCATTAGAGAGATGATAAGTATCAAAGACGCAAATGTCATGAGGCTTTTTACTCACGGGAGTATTAAGGCTTGTCATATTTGTGCAATGATCCTGCAGAGGCAATAATACTAGAGAAAGATAAGACGAGGTCAATGGGTCGGTGCATGAAAGTGTAAAGACGTCCTTCGATTTCGTCGCAAGACGGCAATGTCATGGGGCTTTACGTTTGCAAGAATATTTAGGCCTGTCATATTTTCGCATGAAAAATATCCTGCAGAGGCAATAATACTAGAAAATGATAAGACAAGATCAATGGGTCATTACATGAAAGTGTAAATACGTCCTGCGATTTTGTCGCAAAGACAGGGGGTGGCAAAATAAGACCTTTAACTAGGAAGGCAAAATAAGACCACATAAGAAAGTAAGCAAATAAGCTTGCTAAAATGATTATATGATAAGCTTGCGAATATGTAAGACTACATAAGAAAGTAAGCAAATAAGCTTGTGAAAATGATTATATGATAAGCTTGCGAATATGTAAGACTACATAAGAAAGTAAGAAAATAAGCTTAAGAAAATGATTATATGATAAGCTTACGAACATGTACATGGAAATGAAATTAAGGCAATGAAAATGACGCACACTTGATATTATGATCATATTATTATTATGCGATACTAATAATGTAGGAATAAGGAAAGATGAAGCATAAATAAGAACGTAGGAAGAACAATAAATACACGAAGAGGAATGCATATACTAAAGACAAAGCCAAAGAAATGAAGAATGGAAGCAATTTAAAGATACATCAATTTTAGCACTGCAAAATGAGCTAAGTAACACAAACATTAGCTATACATTGCAATAGATAAGCATTCTCATCATACAAGCATCACACTCCTATCATGAAAGCATTGCATAAGCATTTCATGGCATAAACATCACATACACATTTCATAACATAATCATCACATAAGCATTATATTCGCACAAGTATTTTACAAAACTTTACGGAGTAATATCGCATGATAAAAGCTCAGACAGGATAAACAAGAGGACATCGCCAAAGAAGAATGTGATTATTTCGCACAATTATTTCGCCAAAGAAGAATGTGATTATTTCGCACAATTATTTCGAAAAAGAAGGATGTGATTATTTCGCTCAATTATTTCGCTCAATTATAAGCAACTTGAAGAGATTATACTATCTCATGAGCACAAAACATGAGGAAGAGGCAAGATAAGAATGAAGAAACAACTCGCTCATTCAACACTTTCTCACGGATAATTCTACCCTCATAGATAAAGAACAGAGGCAACTCTGGATTACCAAGAAAACATTTTATGTTCTTTATCTTTTTGGACAGAATCATTTCCAAAGAAGACACTTGATCAAAAATAACAAGAATCCTCACCAACAATGGATGGTAATAATTTCGCATGATTAGTTCGCAATACTTCTTATTCGCATTCAAAGTTGGATATTCGAGGATTAATACTTCTTATACTTCTTCAAGGATACTTCATACTTCATACTTCGTATACTTCAAGATGAAACTTCTAATTACTTCTCAAAGCTTCGGAACTTCACAAAAGAATGCATGCAAGTACGTACTTTTCAAGAAAAATATTCTTTCGCGTAGTTCTTTCATCAAAAAAGATCAAAGACTACTACAACAATGGATTTTATATTAAAGATCGCTCTTCAAGCAATATTCAAGAAAAAAGAGGAAAAATGTAGGATCAAAATACCGCACAACACATTTGTTAGTGTGCGAGATGCATTCATTTCCTTAGCCTGCGAGAATATAGCAAGAGTCTGCGAGAAGGTAACAAGAGCCTACGAGAATGTAGCAAGAGCCTGAGAGAACGTGAGTTGTACTCCAGTATATGTGAGTTGTCATCCACTAAGTAAACACCTATATACAGAGAAAGGTATGAGAGAGAAAAAGGATACACACTTTAGGGAGGACACATTTGTAGAGAGAGAAAACAGAATTTGTATTATTATTATCTCCTTCTTCTTCCTACATCAACCTAGAGCTCCAAATATTCATTAATGGAGTCTCAATGTAATCCAAATGTAATTACAAACAATCATAGTGAACCCTAATCCCGTGGATGTAGATCATATTGATCGAACCACGTAAATCTTGTGTCTTATTTTACATTTTCATTATCTTTATCTTTATTTTCATGTTAAATAAGTTTAGATCTAGAAATTAGTAATGGGGTGTTAGTTTTAGGATTTCCTGCAACTACAAGACTTAAGATTACTCAATTTACATATGGAAGTAGGGATTACTCCTTCTAAATTCCATAATTGCAAACTCAAATACTCTAATTTGAATTTAGAGTACATATGTAATGGTTGATCCATAACTACAGTCAACCGATTCGACCCCAGGTCTAGGGATGTTAGGTTTAACTCATTAATGAAATCAATCATTGAAACAGTGCCTCCAATAGAGTTGTTAGACACATTAAAAACAGTAAGGTTACGGAGCTTTGTAAGGCAACTTGGTATGGTTCATGTTATTTTATTAGTGGATAAATGTAGTTATCGAAGAGAAAACATCTCACAGATTGATTCAGGTATTGAACCTTGGAGATTATTGAAATTCAAGTAGAGAATGTTTAAGAGTTTTAGATTTGAGATAGAAGAATGGATATAACCTTCTATTTATTACGAGAGAGGGCTAGAAACTGCAATCGAGAAAGATTGTAAATTGAAAAAGGTAAAGACCCTTGAATTGAACAACCATAAGCGTAAAGAGTGAAAAATAATGGCGCATTCGAAATTGAAACCGGGATTGGTCCACTTACATTGGTAATTGTATAAAGATTGATGGGGTCTTATGCTTTGATAAAAAGCAAATTGCTGAGGAAACAAGATCTTTTTATTCTTCTTTATTTACTGAAAGTCATAAAGTTAGGCATGGATTTGACAATCTTGAAGTTCCATCTATTTCTGGGCTAGAGAGCATGCATTTAGAGATTCCTTTTTCAGAAGAAGAAGTTAAGAAGGTGTTGGATCACTTTGGAGCTAATAAAAGCCCTGGTCCAGATGGTTTCACTATGGAGTTCTACCAGTGTACTTGGGAGGTGATTAATGATGATTTGATGAAGGTGGTGAAAGAATTTGAAGAGACTAGTTTGATGGATTGGAGAATAAATTGCACCAATATTACCTTGATTCCAAAATGTAATGGTGCTGTCTCCCTTCACAATTTTAGGCCAATAAGTTTAATTGGAAGTGTTTACAAGATCATCTCTAAGATGTTGGCAGAGAGGATGAAAATTGTTCTTCCTTCTATAATTTCTGATTTACAGGGTGCTTTTGTTCAGGGCAGAAAAATTCAAGATGGGATTCTAATTGCTTCTGAACTTATTGATTCTAAATTGAGATTGCAAGAAACTGGTCTTATTTGTAAGGTAGATTTTGAAAAAGCCTTTGATAACTTGAATTGGAATTGCATTGATATCACTCTTGCAAGATTTGGTTTTGGTATGAGGTGGAGAAGTTGGATAAAATGGTGCATTTCTACTCCAAGGTTTGCAGTTTTATTGAAGGGTGAAGCAACAAATTTATTTAGAAGTCAAAAGGGAATCAGACAAGGAGACCCACTTTCTCCTTTCTTATTCATCTTAGTAGCTGAAATTCTTTCTCTTATGTTCAAAAAAGCTGCATCAGATGGGTTGATCACTGGGTTCAAAGAAGCTCAAAATGGTACTACTATAAGCCATCTGCAATTTGCAGATGACTTGGTGGTTTTTTTAAAGGATGAGGTAGCTCAAATTCAGAATCTAAAACATATTTTGGTGGCTTTTGAATTGATATCTGGTTTGAAGGTGAATTTCAGAAAAATCACTATTGTAGGATTGGGTCAAATGCACACTGGGGAAGAATGTGCTGATGTTTTTGGTTGTTCCAGTTCTTAATTACCAATGAACTATCTAGGCATTCCAATTGGAAGTAAGTATAAAAGTAAGCTGGTTTGGAATGATATTATTCTTAGAATGCATAAAAAAACTAGCTGCTTGGAAAAAGACATATCTGTCAAAAGGCCAAAGACTCATAATGATTCAGAGTGTGCTAGCAAGTTTACTTGTTTATTATCTGTCAATATTTTAAATGCTTATATCAGTTGTGCATGAGCTTGAAAAAATCATGAGGAATTTTTTATGGGGATCTACTAATGCTGTGAAGAAGAAGATTTGGGTAGCTTGGACAAAGGTAAATATGCCTAAATGCAGGGGAGGAGTTGGAATTAAGAAATTGAAGCTTGTTAATATGGCATTACATGCTAAATGTATTTGGAGGTTTGGTTCTGAAAAAATGGCTCTTTGGAGAAGAATTATCAATCATAAATTTGGTGGGGATGTGGAGGCTTTGTTCCCAAACCACACTAATAAGGCTGTTTGCCATAGCCTTTGGACAGGAATTCTTAAAGCCAGAGATTTTTTCAAAGATGGCACAATTATTCCTCTTAGGAATGGTGGTTCTGTTCAATTCTGGGAGGATTTGTGGATGGGTGAAAGATCTCTTAGGAGCTTATTTCCTAACTTGTTTAAAATTTCTAGAAATAAGTTGTCACTAGTGAAGGATATGATTACAGCTGATGGTGCCTGGGATTTCCAATTCACTAGAAATCTTAATGATCAAGAGATTGTGGATGTTGCTAATCTTTTGCAGGTAATTGGTGAGCCTGCTGTGAATGTTGAAGATGATGTGAGGAAATGGAGATGTGGAGATGATTTTGCAGTGGAAAATGCTTATACAGCTTTAGAAGATGGGGGTTTGTTGAGATTTCCTGACAAGCAACTGTGGAACTCTAAGGTGCCTTTGAAGGTGTCTTTCTTTGTTTGGACTTTATGCTATAATAGGGCTCCAACTTTAGACTATCTTTTCAGAGGTGGAAGGGTGCAAAATGCAACTTGTCTTCTGTGTGACCAGTGTACAGAGACAAATGAACATATTTTTGTTCACCGCAAAGATGCTTCTGACATTTGGTCTTATTTCCTGAAGAGCTTTGGAGTTAACTGGGTTCTTGCCATTAATGTGAAGACGAATTTATGGGAGTGGGGAGAAAAGAAGAATTCTAATAGGATAAGGAAAATCTGGAGTCTATTGCCTTTCGCAATTTGGTGGACCTTATGGAAGGAGCGCAACAACAGGATGTTTAATAATCATGCTAGAGTTTCTTCTCAACTGATAATGGCAGTTAAGTGCTTGTTATTCAGTTGGGTAATGAACACATACATCTTTCATAATTTTTCTTTGTCCACTCTAATTTGTAATTGGGATGCAGTGACTCACTGATCCTCTTTAGCTTTTTGTCATTGGTTTAGTGACTTCAGCTCTTTTTAATCAATTTTGCCCTTTTCAGTCCAAAAAAAAAAAGTGTTTCCAGTTTAGGCCATTGATGTTCAAACATCTTAGTTAGATCAGGATGCAGATTAGGATTCCTACTGACATCGAGCTTTGTTAGTTGAGGAAGGTGTGGTACTGAACCTAGTAATCTACAACCAGATAAGCTGAGACTAGAAATGGAAGTTTTCGAAAGTTCTAGAGGGATAGTGAAATTGAAACCTCGATTCTAATTTAGATTAAGAATGGATAAACGAGAAAGATTTTGAAGTTCATGGATGGGAAAAGTAGTGCTAAATATACTGCAACCAACGAGTTCAAGATTCCAAAGATTGGGAAGATGCGTATATCAGCAGAACTTACCTAAAACTATGACTGAAATGTGCATTTCTTCCAAAAGTGTGATCAATTTGAAAACTTCTAAAAGTGTGACCATCACCGGTCAACCGACATATATGCCCTAGTCTTTTACGGAAATACCAGATTTTTTCCTCAAATGTGTACATATCGACAACATATGTGTACACATCGGGTAAGGATGTGTAGACACCCCTTCATGGATGTGTACATATAGACACACACTACACCATATCCTGCATTTTGCAACATATCAATTTCGGGGGTGTGCAACGGATATTGACGTTGCACCCTTGCGCAACTTCAATATCCGTTGCACACCCAAAAATACGTCGAGCAAAATAACCAATATCGGTTTATTAAATGAAATTAATAGAGCAACGTTTTTGAAACGTGTAAAAACGTTGTACATCAATGGCATTTATGTAATATCAAATATTTCCATGGTCCTTTAGTAGTCTTATCTTTTTAATCTCAGATATTTTTATTATTATTTTTTTCTTTTTCACAAATATCCATCCTCATCTTTTACTCTCTCTCTCTTATTTGCAGAGAGTTTCTCTTACGAAGAAAAAACCTGTCTCTTGAGAAAAAACCCAGATCAAACTCAATTCTTCTCTCAGAATCAAAACCCGGAGATCTCTTTAGTTTTACTGACCAGATCAAAACCTTTCACTCAGCAATCGAAACCCAGAAAATCTCGATATGCTCTCTAAAAATATTAAAAAATTCCTAAACCTAGAAAATAGTTTTGTTCCTGAAATCCAAAATCAATTCATCTAATAATTGATTGCTTTGTTGATTATCATGAGGTATAAACCATTATCTGCTACTACTGTTTTTTAATTTTGATTTTGTTGGTTATAGTTTGATCTATTGTTTGACCTAACTCTGTGAAGTTGGAGTCTTACTGCATGTAGAGGTTTTGGTGTTCTTTTTTTACATTATGTAATTTTAAAGCATGGGGTGTATTTAGATTTCAGTTTAGTGTGTTTAATTGAAGTTGATTTGGTGTTTTGAAGTAAGGGGTTTTACTTTCAATTTTGCTGTATAGATTTTTTTTTTTTTTTTTTTTTTGTATTATGTAAAGTTTTGAGGCGTGGGTGTGTTTTGCTTTCAATTTAATGGTTTGTTGATGTTGGTTTTATGTAAAGTCTCATATAAAATAGAATGGATTACAAACAAAGTTGGGTTTATGGCTTTGAGGTGGATTTTGAGTCTGTTGTTGTTTTAAGAGTTCATTGATATGAAAGGAGAAGTTTTAGGAGTTGTTGTAGTTATCATTGTTGTCTATTTTGTCTTCAAGATGAAAAATTCTAAAGTATGGTTTGTATTTTGATGCAGGTTTTGTATAGTACAACTGCGGTTCTAAGGACTTGAACGGGGGGAGGGGGTTAAAGGACTTCTCAAGGTTGGAATTTATCTTAATCTTACAGTTCTTTTGTTTCAAAATTCTGCAAATGGGTTTGAAATCCGGTATTTTTCTTATGTTAATCCATACAATTGAAACATTGAAGGATTTGATTTGTTTTCTGTTACATAAGTTTTGATTTTCAGTGTGGCTTAAGCTTGAAATGGATATGATGATCTTATCTGGCATATAACTTGCTCGACTAAATGCTTCAAAGAATTTTCTTCCTTAAATCAAATCTATTTTCATCGGAAGTAAACTGATTTCTTTCAATGGGTAATCTCTGAACTTTTTCAGTTTTCACCAAACTGGTACTTGTGAGGCTCATAATCTAATCAATTTTACTTATGATTGTTGGTTTAAACCATCCATGCCCCTTGTTGTTTTCTGCACCACAGGAAACTTGTTTTCAAACCCTACATTTTGTGTGTTTGTTCTCTCGTACTTTGAATGGTAAATGATTTCAAGTGTTAATAAATGGCTTATCGAGAATAAGAATGATTTGCGGCAATTCAAGTACTATTTTTCATCTTGAATTAAGAGTTGTACTTTTCTTCTTAAACTAATTCTCTAACTGTGTTAAAATGATTAAATGGGTTTTGTATTTCAAACTCCTCTGATAGCTTACATCTGAGATCCTTCAAAATCATTTTATAGATTTTCTTTATTTCACTTTTCTGGCTACATTAAAAATTAAATTTTCCAACTATAGTTTGCCTTTATCTTGCGACATTAACTTGGATCTTTTCAAGACATTTATAAGCAGCCTATCTTGAAATGTGTACAAACAAAAATGTGAAATCAAATGCTTTAACTAATTTTTTTTTATGTTACAATTGCCTCTTATCAAATGGCCAGCTCTATCGAAACTCATAACAGTATTCAGTTGTCTACACCCACTTGAGTGATTGACATTTACTATGGAATGGATACTTACGCTTGGTGATCTTTGGGGATATTTTTCTTCAACTCAGTACTTGTTTTATTTATTAGTGTGGATGTTTTCCTTGGAAACTGGCCGTATGGAAATTATAAGATCTTGACAATTGGCCATGGAAATTATTACAGTTTGGCAATTGGGCATGAAAATTTATAAGGGTTTGGAAATTTAGAAGAGTATGGTAATTGTCCATCAAAACAAGAGTTTGGCAACTGGCCATTAAAGATTTGGAGGGTTTGGAAATTGTCCATTGAAAGTAGAATAGTTTGGCAAATGTCCATAAATTAGATAATGAAAAAGACTAGTTCAATTTGGCAACTGGCCATGAAAGGCTTGCATTTCTTTACAAATATTCTCGCTATTGTTCTTGTTTTTTATTACGTTTTCCACTGGCACTTTTTCTTTCGCCAATAAATCCTATTGGGCATTGCTCACCCTTTTCCCTTCTTTTCCTCCGCAGAGTATGAGAGGATCTTGCAGTAGTAAGCTGGGAAGAGCGTATGCAGGCCTTAAAAGCATAGAAAGTTAGTTAGTTTTTTTTTTTTTTTTTTTTTAAAATGTATATCACATGGATGGATCTGGGGTGGTTCTCATATCGGCATTTCCACCCATTTCTTTTTATCAATTTTTATTGTGTACATAAAAGATAAATGCTAAGGTTTGATTTTTGAGTATAGTAGACTGCATATTGAATTCGGGTCTAGATATATATATTATTGTTTGTATAAATTCCAACGTATGTATTTCTTTGTGTTCAACTGTTAGGTGGTAGTAGGTCCTGTTTGTATAATACTTTTTCTTATATACTGTTTGGTAGTAGGTCCTGACTAGAGGGATCAGGTCAGAGGAAAAAGGAGAAGATCTAACATACATCTTTTTGGGGTATATTAACTAAGGAAGATTGCTTAATACAATGGTGAATCCTATATACTTCTTTTTCTGGTGTTTTTCGGCTGTAGGAAGACTAGACAAACTATGCATCTTTCTACTCTGTCTTTATTAGTTTTTTTATATGCTTAATGGAGTTTATTTATATATATATTATTTCTTGTTCTTTTAATGTCAATCCCTTTTTAACTCCGCCAATGCGAATGCATTGCCGGTTCCAAGCCCGGATAAATGAAGAGGGAGAAGGTTGGTATACTCCTATCACACAATATGGAGTTGCTCTTTTCTTTTTCAGATAAGGAGTTTCCTTGCACCAGCCTTGGTACCAAAGGTTGGACTTTAATTTTCCATCATTCTTACTGGTGAGGGTTCTTCACTTTTTCCTGTTTTTTTATATATCTGTATGATGTTTCAAGCATGGTGATTGCAGTTTACTTGAATATATGATGTTAGAAGCTTTACCTTTTGGTTTGTTGGATATTTAGAGGGATATGTAATTGAATCATACATATCAAGTTTGATCATTATTTATTGTTTTTTAGTGTTTGGAACTGGACAGTTGCAAGACCAAGTGCTTTTATTGCAGCAGCAGCTCACATTGGCGACGGGTGATAAAGTCACCGTCTTCTGAACAGGTAATTAAATTGTTATCCAAAAGCTTGAGGTAGTAGTTGGTTGTCAGCAGCTTGTTTATGTTTCACCAGAGTTTTAGTATTTGTTTTCATTTAGACAAAATGGTTAGCTCTTTTTTACACGTGTCTCAAGTATTGCCTTAACTTTCTTATGGGATAACAATCTTATTTCATATTAAATATTTATGTTAAATAAGCTTGGTCATAATAGGGTATACATTAGACCTGATCAGCATTTGCTCGCACATTGTTAAATCGCAGAACACTAGTATACTTAATACTTCGATGCAATATCTTGTCCAGTGTTCAAAGTGGTTCTCGTAATTGTTGTCAGAACTAAGATATCCATGTGTCTCATTTATGGGTACTCCACTTACTTACTAGTGTTTTTTTTTTTAATCCAGCAGGATAACGGAAAGTTAGTATATCCAGAACATGTTCAACTGACAGAGGAGAATACTGTGCAGAGCTTTTTTGCCAAGCGTATCACCAAAACTGTCTTAAACGGTGAGTGTATAAAAAAAAATTTTCCAAGCCCTTTAATATATCATCACTATGCTAATTCCAGGTTTTCTCCAAGCCTTTAATCCAAGCCCTTAATCTATAAGCTTTTTTTTTCTAATCTCTAAGGGAAGTAACCTGATGTATCCTTTTATGTCCAGTTCCTTTGAGAAGCTAGTGTATTTCAACATCTCATGTACTAAGGGGAGTGTAACCTGATGTATCCTTTCATGCTTCCCATATGCAGACTTACGAACTTTCCAAAGAGCAAAAAAGGTACGAATATGATTAACTTGTGACATCTTTTTAGTGATATTATTGTGGAGAACAGTTGAAAGGAGAGGTAGTATAATTTGGCATGTAATGATCTTTGCAATATGTTGGGTATGACCAGCGGACTGAATATTGGTTCTAATAAATGAGGTAAAAAGAAAAATCTTCTTGTAATGTGCTACCTGGGCTAAGTGTTTTTTACAATCAAATTTAGAGAGTTGATTACACACTATAAGGTGTTGATGGATTGCAATATCTGGTTGTATCTTTGTGCTATTATTTGAACATGCATCTTACTTTCCTTTTTGATAAATTTTAATCTTTCTCCTTGAAAACCGTTGTGCTGGAACCCTTCTAACCTCATTGGTGATTGAAGTCACTATTTATTTGAACCTCAACTTATGTCCAGTTCCTCTTGGATTGTGACCCATATTTTCCAATTAGAGGAACTGGACATAATGTTAGTTACTTACTAGTGGTTTATGCATATATGAAACTTTAACTTTTAATTGAGTTTCTGAATAGCTAAATTGTAATTATAGGTTTGTTAATAGACAATACATGGTTAGTTGGTTACCGAATTATAGGATTTATGTCAACAAGATTGGTTCTTGATGATAGCGTTGATTTTTTATTTTATTTTTTTTTGCTACAGATTGATGGTATTATGCCAACAAGATTGGAGGGGGTGAATGATGCAATTAGCACGTTGAAGTCTGAATTCCTAATCAAGATTGAATGAGTGATGCTTGATGGAGAGGTTTCCTTCGATCATAGGCTAGGAGGACGTTAGATCAGAGGGATCTACTTGTTAAACAAGTAAAGATGTTCGCTGGAGAGATTGCAGTCAACACCTGTTATCTGAAGCGATTAAAGGAGCAGTATGTTAATAATCCTGTTGCAGTGCAGCCTCAGGTATATGTTTAACTTGATTACTTGAAGTACTGAATAATGTTGGACGCTTTACCTTTTGAGTAAAACTGCATCTCAAGAAACTTTATAGTCCATTGCTGAGATTAGTCATCAATAACATCATGGCCACCACTAATCTGGACTGCTTGTATTTTATCTCCAAGGCTCTCGACGTACAGAGGATCTTAGTAGTTAACACTTGGAAGAAAGTCATTCTTAGTTTCTTGGTTGAAGGAAGTAGAGAACTGAAAGTAATTTGGTTGATTAGATTAGGATGAAATATTGTGGACTCAATTTCATTGAAATATTACTCAATTATTTCTTAGCTATACTTCAATTGCACCACAGTTACTTCCCAATTTATGTAGATTCATGCTACTGGTTGATTGGAGATCCTTATGTATTAACACAAAGATGTCGGCAGATGAATGATGATACAAAAGCTGGTGCTCATTATGAGGAGATGTTGGAAGTTTCAAACAACAAGTCAGTTCGATCTTAGGTGATCTAATTTATTATAGTTCATCTGCTAATTGCATCATTCACCCCAGCCAATCTTGTTGGCATAATACTGATTCATATATTTATTACTGGCATAGTCCACTGCTGATATATAGTTCATCTGTTACATGCTAATTCATATATTTATTACAAGCTGATATATATGAATATATCTTGATGGATTGTGATGACCAACTATATGTTCATATGAAAAATTTGGTCTTTTAGTTGATCTATGCAGAAATCCGCCGGAATTATCGTCGGATTTTTTTTTTATTTTACCTGTAAATTGGTTTGCAACGTATATAAGTGTTGCTCAAATTAGAGTATACGTTGGCTAAATTATTGTAAGCGTTGCACAAATTAAAGAATCCGTTGCTCAAAAAACGTTGGTAAACCGGGTGACCAACGTTTTTATGCGTTGCACAAATTAATTTGACCAACGGATTTAAGCGTTGCACAGAAATTTGCTACGCCATATTTCCAACAGATATACGCGTTGGTGAAATTCATTTGCAACGCGTATATCCGTCCCAAATCGGATGTTTTGGTGTAGTGACACTGATACCCCACCATATTTTAACCGATGTGTAGATATTATATGCAGACATCCAGAATATAGGCATAATTATATGTGGACATCCATGTTTCGAAGTCTAGACATCGGACACTATTCATAAAATATGTGGACATTATGCTATAAATATGTGGACATCAGCTATAAAATGTGGACGTCAGCTATAAAATGTGGACATCAACTATAAATATGTAGACATCGGGCTATAAAGGGTACCTTGGGTATTAGGTAAAGCCAGTCACACTTTTGGAAGAAATGCACATTTCAGTCACAGTTTTGTGTATTTCCTCCAGTAAAAATTTCTTCTGAAAATCTGGAGCCTTGAAAAACAAAACCACTTAACTTTAAGACTTGTAAATTAATTAACCCTCTCACCCATTTTGTAGACGATAATTTTAGGCATGGGTGATGATTTCAAGGTATCCAGTGCAAGATAAATCGAGGTAGCTTAGTGATGTTACGTTGGAGAACTGTGTTGAAATTGATAAAAAAATATTCGAGTAGGAGAGATCGAGATGAGAAAGCCATTTAAGATTAGAAAGCTGAAGTGGGATTGCTGAATATCGAAAATCATTGTAGTCGAGATCAATATATTCAAGATGAGTAATGATGTTGAAAATGGAAAGAGATAATTACCTGTTAATTAAGTTGTTTGTACCATAAGTAAAAATATCACTTAATGGGCCAAATTAATACTTGAATCATCTTTTGGTCCTCATCCAAGCCCACTAACCAGTCAACCAAGGCAGCCCACCAGTCTGCACAGCCCGGTCAATGGTCAAAGTCGGTCAACTACCAAAGTCAAACGTCAGGTCAAGATCAATGGTCAAAGTCAACGGTCGGTCAACAATCAAAGTCAACCGTCGGTCAACTATCGAAGTTAGTCGCACCCCTAGCTAATTTTCAGTCTTGTAGCTAGCAATGCCGCTAACCAGTTCTCAGCCGAAAACTCTTCCACACTGCCAACCAGTCTCCAATTATGCTGCCAGCCAGCCTCTATCACACTGCCAGCCATCGTGCCTGTCAACCATCAAGTTAGTCCCTACCCATGCAGTCAGTTGTCCCGCCAGCAAATGTCCACCAATACTGCCAGCCATCATTTATGCAGAATTTATCATGGAAACATAAATGTGCGCTTTCATGTAAATTGAATTGCGCAGCTTTCACCATGCAAAGACTAATTGCGACCATGCGGTACTAAATGCCAGTTTACGCCATGCAGTACTAATTGCAAAGATTTCATACATGCGAATTAACTCCATTGTTTCATACAGAATTGATGATGGAGGCATGAATGAGCAGTTAATGTAATTTATGTTTATATTTAGATATGGAACTGTATAAATAGGGGAGAGCGGAAATCAGGAGGAGGTAGCCAATAGGAGATAAAACATACACTGTAATTCTACATATCAATAAAGTATCACCCCCAAGGGGATTCGCCCGTGGACGTAGGAAACCTATGCCGAACCACGTTAAACCTTTGTCTCTTTATTTGTTCTTCAATTTGTTTCCTAACCCAAAATACACACCAAACTTTCCATTCATCATGTTTCGTGCCCAAAAGTAATTTTGGGTACAAACATTGGCGCCGACTAAGGGGATTACGAGAAAACGAATCGTGTTTTCCCATTGAGAAAAATTGTGCAAAATACTTCAAAATCATGTCCGTCAAAAAGCGCTTTGGACGTCTTGAAATTCACTGCTGCAGTTTAGTTGAACGTAAATGTTATAGTCCAGTCTGATCGCAATTGTTGCAGTCCAGCTGATCGCAGCTGCTGCTGACCTTGTAATCGCAGATACCGCAGGCAAGTTGATCGCAACTGCTGCAATCCAGATTCGTTGTTCGAGATCTGCTAAAACTATTACATTCGGTAACTACTGAAGCTGCATCACTACAAAGACCGATGAAATCACCCCTAGGACGTTCGGTCCACGGTAAAATATGGCGTAAAAACATCATCAAAATTGGTGCTGGATATGCGATCCACAACATGGTTGGGTCCAGTTTTGATTACGTACACCGCAGATCCACCATCGCAATCTTTGCATTCCAGTTAATCAAAGTTATTGCAGTCCAGTTGATCGCAACTGCTGCAGTCTAGCTTCATAGTCATAGGCCACCAAGACTGACTCATCGGAAAGTTCGCTAAGATTGCTGCCAGGATGTTCGATCCGCAGTATATTCAAGTCCAAAGTTGGAATTCCAAAATAACGTAGTATCTACGTGTTCGAGTTTGTAAAACGTCAAAATCACTATTGTCATGATCGCAAGGTTGTCAAGTTACCAACATCTCAAGGTGCTTGAATACCCCAGGGAAAACCTCCAGAAAAGCATCTCAGAAAGTTCCAGAAAGGGCCACAAAACTGCAGCAAAACCATGGTCACACAAGAAAACTGGGATTTAGCGACTACTCTGATTCAGTGGGTACAAGGACGGTTTTAGCGACTATAGCTCTATAGCGACCAATACGGCAACAGATATGCTCTGTGACTAGAGACTGCTTCGCTAACCTGAACCAAGCATGCTGCTGGAAGAGATATGTTTCAACTAAATTGGACGACGAAATATTTGGTCGGAAGAAATTTCCAATAACTACTAGCTATAGTTGGTAGAAGCATAAAGTATTGTTGCTGAAATATTTTTCCCGCAATAATATTTGTTGCTAAAGACTAACATATCATGGTTGAACTGGCCAGTTATAGAACGGTGCAAGCTGCTAAAGGTTTTAACTTACTAGATTTCGGTTGGTGAAAGCGTTTGATGGTGTTATCCAAGGATTTTAACCACCCAATACTTTGAGTTTTATCCACGAAAGTTCAGTTGGTAGAGGGGTTAAGCCACAAAATAACCGGATGGTTAAGGTGTTAGGTGTGATGTTGGTAAAGAATTCAACCAACATAAGTTCCGGTCGTTCCCGTTCACTTGGTGAAGGCCCTCAGCCAACAACGAATTTGAGCTGCTAGAGAGTGATTCACAAGAGTATAATGAAAAAACAAATATGGATTTATTCTGAATATTATACAACAAAGTCTCAGAATCCATACACCTCTAGTCTACAGAATCCATACACCTCTTCTGGTTAACCAATATAAGACAGCAAAAAACTTGGAATATATTTGTGTGTAAACATTGTACATTAAAAAGAAAAACTGGACAAAATACCAAAGGACACGCGGAACCTAGGCTGTTATTGAGGAATCTGGGTTTGTACTCACTAAGCTCTGACCATTCATAGTCCATCTGTTCGTTCGGTGTGTATGCGTTTTGCAGGGTCTAGGAAGAGATGGCGAAGCATTCGAACCTAGTCCAACTCAGGAAACAGTTCACAAGCTGCATGAGTCCACACAAATGCGTAATTGCGGCAATGAGAGATCTCCAAGTCAACAAATTAAGCTCTTTGCATGCTTCCTGCAGTGTAGCTAAGAGGCTTTGTCCTTACCCAACCACCTTCACCATTAAGTTCGCTCCACTGCAGCAGCCCATTCATGTTTGAAAAGATTCCGATGATACACTTCCACCCACCACAAGTACAAAATGCATATAAACTTAAAAAAAAAAAATCAATTCCTGGTCAAGAGCTACACATTTCTCTATTACCTGCATAGGTGAAGCATTTTTCCATACTCAGTTAGTGTGTAAGGGAATTTTACAGCTGCTAATTCTGCAGCCTTCTCCTATCACTGGTTCGACAAGCTAACAGTAACGCACTGGAAGGAAAATATATAATTTTCAACATTTCATAATGTCAACTGAGTTCTAACCATAATAACGAAGTGATACAAGTTGTCATAATTTACTTCTATCCAATGCAATATTAAATGATACGCATCCCCTATGGACATAATCCTATGTTGACCAATCTTCGTGATGAGATATGTTGCAATTATACGCACATTTGAAACTGATGGTTCACATAATAGTCTGTAAAAGACAAATGATGAAAGTTTCGCTTATGAAAGGCAAAGAACCTAACCTCCTCCTTTTCCAGAATCTCTTTTATTGGACAGTGGAGGAACACAAAGATTCTGCAACCAAAGAATTAACTGTGTATCAGCATTTCTTTATTTATGTAATGTAGAAATATTTAACAAAAATAATAACACGAACTTCCATAAAACAGCAGCTAAGACAACCTTGAGATCACTTCCTGAACACCCATCAGTCATACTGGCGACTACATCCAAATCCAAATCCAAATCTGAAGGCAAGTCTTCTTTTTCCATTATTACTTTGATGCAAGACACAAAGAGAAAGAAGAAGAAAAAAACTCAGTAAAGCTACATTACAGTTGTGATTTTAGTACAACCATACTTGTACAAATACCTGGGCATGATTTAAGTGACAATCAGTACGAAAAACAATTAATTGAGATTAGGCTACAGTTGTGATTTTTTTACAAGCATGCTTCAACAATGTTATGCGGTTTATTCAAAGATTTAAAGTCTGGATCACATCTCAACTTCGCAATAACAAGGAGACAAAATGATCAACCACACAATATCTACCATGCATTTAAATCCAAGTACACAGTCACACAGGTTACGTAAGAGGCCAAGAACATCCTAAAGAAACAATTAAGAAAATTTAAACCTCAATAAGGTAACTCCAAATGATTACTTCCAACTCATTTGGAAACACTACAACCAATTCTTTATAATTGAACCTCTCCTAATGATAACACTGTCGTAACTGATACAAAATAATAAAAAAAAAAATCAAAAACCCAAGCAGAAAAAAAAAACATTGGAATTCAGTTCCCTATAACAATATTCAAAGCCCCAAATTTTAACCGAGACAAAAAAAAAAAAAAAAAACTAAAATTGTTTACATGTTAAATCCCAAAAATCACTTGTACTACAATTACTAAACAATGCCAAGCATCACTATGAAAACCATAAGAGCATACTCAGTGCCTCCAATGAACAATCATATTTCATGACTAGTAGATCCAATACCTAAAAAAAAAAGAAAAGGATGCAGAACGGAGATTTACTTGAGCAAAAGGTAACTATAGATCGGAAGCAAGAATGACGGTGACGGTTAACTGCAGACACGTGTTGATGATTTACTCTTCTTACATTCCCTCTTACAAACACTCACAACAACACTTCCATCGCAGTAAACCAAGGCCTAGCATTGCAAGAGTACAGTGTTACAGTTGAAAGCTTACATGAATGTTAACTTGTACACATATGCTAGTAATGTATGTTACATAGAGATTAAGACTAACTCATTTAACCAGCAACTCCTAATTTTAGCCAAGTTTCATTTCTTTCTAATATGCTAACAGCTACCACACAACCAGCAGAACTAAAAGGAGAGAGATAAAGTAAGGTACCAATTCCCTTTTCAATAGGCGGCGTAGAAGGCATTTCCACAGCAGTCATAAAGTCAAGGTTGTCAAGCTGACGGTTACGCGTCATAAAACTCTCTCAGACTTCACTGCTACCTTGGGCAAGCCATACAAAATCCTCCCATCTTCTTCTAAAAATTCTCCCTTCCACGTAACCCCACCAGTTCAGTTACACATAGCTTCCATCACAGAATTTGGTCTCAAATCTTAGTACCTATAAACAGTTATAACAAAAGTAAGTATTAATCAAGCGTAAGACACAAACATATAAACTGACTCATATTAATCAGTTGTCTCACCATGTTGATTTGTAAGGAACACCCACTACAGAGTGGAAGCACTTAAAAGAACCAAAAAGGATTAGAGATTTATTTTTCGTTTGGGATGCTTCAAGAATACAACTCATATCCATAAAAAAAAATTTTTGCATTCTACACATTATAACAGGAGTGCCTAACTTGCAAGGTCTTACTTTACAAAACCCAACTTATATGAGGAAGTACCCAAGCATCAACATATATAGAGTCGAATAATCCATACACAAAGCGGAATAACCCATCGTATCGGACTACTACATAGATAGACTAGAATTTGATCCTACAGAACTTCCAAGTACAAAGTATTGTTGCAGGTCATAGTCATTCCATTTGATTCCAAAACAATAAAATACAGAGCCCAATCGAGGAATATTCGGCATCCAACGTTAGCAATCCATACACAATTTTGTAACAAGCCAACTATAAATGCACACTATAGAGATTTATATCCCCTTATCCAGCAATCCAAGGTAACTAATATATAGAAGTGTGCAACTATGCATACATATAACAGAACACCCAATGTTTATCAAGAAGAGGCTATTCCCTATAAAAATTCCTAGCTCCAAAGTCCTTTTATAACATGTGAGAAAACTACACAGATACAACATCAAAACAAAAGTTAAGACTACCCAGTTACCATTACCGAAATATATATGTATATATTACAAAAAGTAGGAACTATTACCCCTTTTATTGTAGTGTCTTGTTGTTAGTGAAAAGACCCTTTAGTTGTTGATTGCCAACCCTTCATTTTTCATCTCCTTAACAACAATTTTGAATTGGAAAACAACCCAATCCATACTATCGTTCATCTCATTTCCTAAACACAAACAACAAGAATTTGAGGATCTAAAACTCAAAACAAAGCTGAATTCAATGTTCAATGTAACTATAAACCAAAACCAAAACTCAAGTTCAAATTGGAACCAAACACAACATTAATTAGCTAAAGCAAGAAATCAATTGTTAGTTACCTCATCAAATTCTCCAGTTCTCTTCTGACCCTCTTTTAAAAAACCTCATTAAGAATCCAACCTCCATCCGAAACATAGATGAGTACACACCCAAATTAAAAAACTTAGGGTTTATTTTTCAAGAAAAACCCCGAAATCAATACAAAATCAAACGATTTAAATCAAAATCAGAAGGAAATTCTTAAAACGAACCATTAAATTACCTAATTGCTTGTAAATCTTATGATACTTCTTCTTCTGTTGGTGAATCCCTGAAATTAGCAAAACAACCAAACCCAGTTAGAACACTATCTCAATTCTTGAATAAAACCCTAACTCCTGAAAAACAAACGATCTAGGAAGAAAATACTAATACTCTTTGTTATGAATCTTACCAGGGGAGCCATTGATACAATAATTCCTCAATTCTAAAACAATTTGCTGAAACAATTTTCAGGAGATGAGGTTACAGATCTGAATGGGTGAGGGAGAAAAAGAAGGAGGAGGAGGAGGCAGAGACTGAGACTGATTTTATGTCTTGATTTCTGCATTAACATATGTGCCTCAGTGGTGGTGGTGAGCCTAGTTAGTAATTCGGCGAATTATTCGCGAATCCGAACGAACAGCCCGAATTACTTAAAACCCGAACATAATACGCGTATTTTATGGAGTACCCGAATTAATCGCGAATAATTCGGATTCTCGGATAATTCGTTGTTTCGATTCGGACAGATGTTAGCTCACTGAATCAGTGAGTTGGTACGGATCCACCTAGTTTTAAGTTTTTTTAAAAAGTTAAGGACGTGAGTTTCGAACACATGACCTGAAGGTTTTTATGCAAGCTATAGACCATTGTTCTACTCGTTGGTTGTTGATTAAACCATTGGATACTTTCTATATAATTCTTGAAAGCATATTTTTCTGTAGCATATCACACTAAATTGTCTTTTGATATGGGCCGAATTTTCAATGCCGAACTCACATTTCTAAAACGAACCTACACGTACGTATGCCGTTCCGAACTACTACCCGAATAACGAACTGTTGACTGGATTTTTGACCGAATCCGATCTCTCAGAATCTGTATAATTCCCGTACGTATGCCGTCCCGAACTCCCCTCCGTACCCCGAATTGCTAACTAGGGTGGTGAGTGAGTCCGTGAAGATGGCGGCACTTAGGGTTTTTCCTTTGGTTAGGTTTGAGAGCACGAGAGAGAGTGAGAGAGAGACGAGGAAGAAAATGAAGTGGGAGATAGAGATAACTCGCACAGATTTATCTGCTTATGCTTTACAAAAAAAAAAGAAAAAAAAAGGCTTTTTCTAAATATATGGGCGGTGATAGAGGTCACATGCATTGAGGCAATGTTTGGACGGTAGAGATTGATTAGAGAACTTCATATGGATCAACCCAAATCATAAGAAAAAAGAAAAAAAAAATTATTGTTAGAGAATTTAGTACCAGAGAATGTCAAACTCATGTCACTTATATCATCACCAAAGAAATATAAGGTTTAGACGTTAGAAAATTTGGACTCAGTTACAAATGATTCGTCTGAATACGTATACAATTTTTCAAAATATTATACTTTTTGTTAACGAAATGTTCTTTTTGGTGTAATTTTATTAGTGCTTTTTTTTTTCTGAAAAAAAAAAGTGATACATTTAGATCACTTAGATGCTCAAGCGGTAGACTCGCCAAGACCAATTTTGTATACAAAATTAGAAACCTTTTGGATGTTAATTGTTTTCACATGCTTAATAAACCATGAACCTTAGTGGTCACCATATCATGTGCTGAAAGCTACTAACCACACAAACCACATATTCACTTGGTGGTTACACATAGTGGATTGAAATATTTACCTTTTACGGTACTTTTTAGTTTCCAAACTCCCGTGGCCGAAAACTATTAACAACGCCAAAAACTTGACGATCGGTTTAGGTGTCTACTAACGGATAGTTTTGGTGGGTAAGACGAGTTACAAAAAATATATGCCTTCAAGGATACATTTTGGTTACTCAATCATGGTGGCTAGAGGATAATAACAACAAGTATGATATTTGGTTGTTAAGTAATTGTTGTTGAAGAGTTCCACCTACTGTCGTTGCTGAAAAACTGGTGGTTAGATGTTTCTCCCAACATGAGTTGTTTTTAGTTACAAAAATCTATTGCTGAAGAGTTTCACCAATTGTGGTTGGAAAGAAAATAGTCGCTAAAGCTAAGTTTTCTTGTAGTGGGTGAAAGGTCCCTGAGAAACAGCAACAGTCCCTGGAACCGTTGCTAAAAAATACAAAACTGTTACACCAACCGTTGCAAGGCAATAAAATACAACAGTTCACAAAACTGTTACAAAAGCCAAAGGGGAAAGATGACAGTTCTTGAAAAGCGCGGCGAAACGTTTCAAAAAAAAAAAAACCGTCGACCTCAACCGGCGGCAATACTCACCTACTTCTGGGGGTGTCGTTCACCCACGTTAAAGCGCCTCACCCACTTCTAGAGTTTTCGTTCACCCACGTTACTTCATGATCATCCACTTCTATCAAGTTTCACCCTTGTTAGCAGTTCTGTTCACCCTCGTTAATTCCTGTCACCCACTTCATATTTTTATTCACCCACGTCATTTGCCACGTGGGGCGTTCGGCTTGGTCATCATGCCACGTCAGCTAAGTGAGCTACAGTCAACTAGCAACGTCAGCAAATTGGTCCAATCGGATGCCACGTCAGCTAAGTGGGCCCGATCAACGTGCCACGTCAGCAAAATGGTCCAGTCAGCATGCCATGTCATCAACGTGAGATCCAGTCACCGTGCCACGTCAGTTAAATGGCGCATGTCAACTTACCACATCAGCAACATCCATTGCCATGTCATCAGTTATGCCACGTAAGCGACAGTCATGTCAAGTCATCAGTGCCACGTCAGCCACATCAGGCATGCTTTTTGGAATCTTGTTTCGTCAATAACTTCTTCGTTTGAAGTCCGAATTGAGAGATTTTTGGCTCGTTGGAATCACCTTTTAATTTTCTACAATATGGGGGAGAAAACTCTCGAGTTTGAAAATATTATTTTTTGGGGTTCCGAGCGGCACATCAACCACTATCAAGTGAAAACTACATATCATATTCAATGTTCGGGAATGGTATTGCGTCTAGTTTCTACCCACAAAACGCCCGTGCAAGTTGTGAGTCTTGGTTCAATTCATAAACCTCAATACGCACATATTCGGTTCCGAGTCATAACTACTACGATCGATTGATCGAATCGATTTAATCCGAAGAATATTGCTGGCGATTGATCGAATATAATCCTTTTTAATTCCTACATCCCGGTTGGTCTGACTGCATGTAGTCCGATTTTCCCCAAAACTGCTTTTGATCTGATTTTCCTCATAACTTCTCGATCCGATTTTATGCATAATTGTTACAAGATGCAATGGATCGCAATTGCTTGAAATATCGATTAATGTGGCAACTGTCTTCAATCGATTTTGATTTAATCGGTGCATTCGATCCACAGACAAATCTAGTTACTAAGATGAGACGAGGCGCTAAGGCAACTATACTAGTCATCGTCGCTGGAAAACACCGACATAGCCAGTGGGCATCCTAATCGCTTCGTAAACGAAGTCACGGTAACATTTTCAATAAGGTAAGTATACAATTTACATATTTTTGCATCTTTTCATATAATCATGCATACTTTTGTTCAATGAGGCACCTATAATGTGGCGAGCATCTTCTCACGAGGAGATGCACACATTTCAATTCTGCGCACATATGGAATAATGGGATTGGCCCCCCGCGCGAATTCCAGATAGCAGACATCTTCAAAATTTCATGCGCGATCAAAATGTAGCAAGGCAGTGCACCCTTGTGCGAGCATTGAGCAGCATGACAATCACTATCTTCTGGGGGCGAGTTTTATATCACTTCAACATGACTGACTATCACTTGGGGGCGAGATATGTAACACCTCATGGTCTAAAATTACTCTTTTGGGGCAAGCTGTGTAACACTTCATACACTTGGAGGCGAGTTACATAACACCTAATTGCAATGCGGAATTAAGCTCCTGAAAATCGAAACTTCACGTAACCCAAACTTCTTAATCCTCAAACGAGTTGCATGATTAAGAGGGGGCGAACGTACACCCTAATATTTTTACGCAATTTTTACAATCATCAGTAATGTTAAACTGCTATAGTTATGTTGATTGAATTATTGTACTCCAGTTCAAAAGCAATCACTGCGCACTCGGTTGACGCGACCGATGCAAATCAATTTTGCCTATGAATTCTATACTCGGTTGGACGCAATCGATGCAATCTGTTGCACTCGCCAGACGCAATCGATGTTGTCTAGTTTTATTTGTAACGATTACACCTAGGTTTATCGAATCGTTTAAATCCAGCCTCAAGAATGGCCGCAGATCCACTGATCGAAGTTAATCGTAGTCCAACCGATCGCACTGGGCGTAATCGTGTTCATCGTCGCTGCCGACTAGCCGATCGAATCCCATCGAAGTCCATCTCTGCTCGCCGATGTTGCATACCACCGATCGGTCCGCCACAAGTCCAGCCCATTCGCAATTCCCGAGTCCAAATATCTGCAATGAATGAGGCTCGTCTGCTTTGTAGTCCAACCGCCCACAACCGCCAGAAGAGCAAGTCGTTGCCGCAATCCAAACTTGATCACAATTGCAGTACTCAACTTTGCTCGTCGCCGATGCAGACTAACTCGATCAAGTCGGCCGCAATCCAAACTATGTTCGCGATCTCCCCGCAATCTAGCTATGTTCGTGATCTCCTCGCAATCCAACTGACTGCGTCGTCAGCAGCTAGCACGTTGTTGTCAGCCGCTAGCTCAAATTGATCAAACTATCAGCAGCTCCGACTTGTTGCGAACTCCCGCAGCTCAAACTGATCGCGAACTGCCGCAGCGGCGCTTGCTTGCCGCTTCCCGCAGCTCCACCGATCGCGAAGAAATCGCCATGCTCGATGTCGTCAGCAGCTCACCTGATCAAGCCGCCAGTAGCCCAGCCTGTCTCGCAACTCCCGCAAATTCAACTGATCGCTACCGCCGCATTGCGCTTTGCTCGCTACTCTGGCAGCTTAGCCGATCGCGAATCGGCCGCAGCTGCGCTTTGCTCGCCGCTCCTCGCAAATTCAGACCGATCGCGAATTGGCCGCACGCTCGATGTCGCCGCAGCACCGACTCGATCGGGTTGCCATACCCACCGCTGTTTGCAACTCCTCGCAATTCAAACCGATCGCAAGTCATCGCAGCTGCGCTTTGCTCCACACTCCTCAGAGGTCCGTACTGATCGCACTCGTCAGAAGGCGGCTTGTCGCCTCAGCTTCAGCTTCACTGCAGCAATTGGCCGCAATGCTCGGATGTCAGCTGGCACTAGCTGATTGGAGCCGCCGCAGCCCAACCTATGTTCTAACTCCTCGGTAGTCCAACTTAATCACAATGTCAGTTGGCGTATGTTTGCTCGCCACTCGCAAATTCAAATTGATCGCAATACTGCCAGCATGGCTTTTGTTTGCCGCTTCCTGTATCTCAAATTGATCGCAGCTTGCCGCAATGCTCGATGTCAGCGTTGCACTACACTGATCAAGTGAGAACTATCCAGCCTATGTTCGTGATCTCCTCGTAGTCCAAAGAAATCACAACCGGCCGGGCAGCTTAAACTTTGCTCGTCGCCGTGATTATACCCGATCGCAACGCTTACATACTCCCAGTTGATCACAAATGCCGCACCAGCCTTCACTCAATGTTGTTACCGCTCATTTCCAACATCACTCTGCTCCATTATGAAGCTTCCGTTGCATCACTTCAGTCTTGTTTTTGCAGCACTTGGGGGCGACTTGATTACGATCTCCACAATCAACGAAGGTGGTTCTATTTACGCCTCAGCAACAAAAATTTACCCTTGGGGGAATCTTGATTTCCGCAAACAACAAGGGAAGTTCGCCAATCACCTCAACATCAATAGTCCACACTTGGGGGCGAGTTTTATCATTGACTAAGGAAAACGAAATTTTTCTTAACCCCCAACAAGTTGGAGGTTAAGAGGGGGCGATGTTTGTACCATAAGTAAAAATACCACTTAATGGGCCAAATTAATACTTGAATCATCTTTTGGTCCTCATCCAAGCCCACTAACCACCAACTACAAGGCATCCCACCACCGCATTGCACCGGCCAATGGTCAAAGCTCTGAAACTATCAAAGTCAACTTACGGTCAAGGTCAATGGTCAAAGTCGATCAACTATCAAAGTCAAACGTCCGGCCAAGATCAATGGTCAAAGTCAACGGCCGGGTCAACAGTCAAAGTCAACCGTCGGTCAACTATCGAAGTCGGGCCGCACTCCTAGCCAATTTTTCGCCTTGTAGCCAAAGAATGTTGCTAACCGCCTCCTCACTGGAAACTCTTCCACACTCACAACTGGCTTCCAATTATGCCGCCAAACTTCCATCACACTACCAACCATCATGTCCACAACCATCAAGCTAGTCCCTACCCATGCAAATCAATTGTCCCGCCAAGAAATGTCCACCAATACCGCCACCATCATTTATGCGTAATTTATCATGGAAACATAAATGTGCAGTTTCATGTAAATTGAATTGCAAGCAGCTTTCAATATGCAAAGATTAAATGCAGCAGCTTCGCCATGCAAGATCGACAATTTCATACATACATGCGTAATTAACTCCTACTGCTTTCATACGTAATTGATGATGGAGGCATGAATGAGCAATTAATGTAATTTATGTTTATATTTAGATATGGAACTGTATAAATAGGGAGAGCGGAAATCAGGAAGAGCTGACAATAGGAGATAAAACATACACCGTAATTCTACATATCAATAAAGTATCACCCCAAGGGATTCGCCGTGGACGTAGGGCAACCTATGCCGAACCACGTTAAACCTTTGTCTCTTTATTTGTTCTTCAATTTGTCTCCTAACCCAAAATACACACCAAACTTTCCATTCATCATGTTTCGTGCCCAAAAATAATTTTGGGTACTAACGAAGTGTTTGGGGGGGTGAGGCTGGAAGTTTTCACTATAAGGATTATCATTATCATGTCCTTTAAGGTAGTTTTCATAGACTTTGTTTCGAAGGTTGATGGAGATGACACGATTAGAGTCATATGCACATATAACTCCGTGCCAGTTACAACAATTTTGATGTTGGTAGCTGCTTTTCCATGATGATAAGCGATTTCCTGGGTCACTTAAAGGAAATTTGAAATCCAAGAGTGCTCTTCTCATGTTCGTGGCATCCATGAATGGTTATTGGGAACTGAACCATGCTGATCAATAAAAAGAACAAGAAATGAAGATGGATAAGAAGAAGAAAGAATAATGTCGTTTGAGCCGAAATAATTCACGGATTATTTATAGCGAATGTAACTTGAACAAACTTTATAAATTGAATTGTTTGCTTGATCAAATGAATGTGCAGAATTGCAATGGAATGGCCTAGCGTATGAACTGGTATTTATTGTTTTTAACATTAGCATTTCATGGCGTTATTGCTGTACTATTAGTGTGGTTGCAAGATTTCCTACAACCACACCCCTCAAAGATTGTATATTATTCTAGACAAATTCCATAATAAATTTATAAAGTTTTATTTATCTTTTTGATGATTCTTACAGAAACAATGGGAATACAAGGAAATCAAAATAGCTCTGGACTTTCTCTCTCCTATTTGTTCTCCTCTCACTCTAAAAAAGATCTCTCTTCTCTCGACTTTGCTTGGTCCTTTATATAGGATATTACATAGTGGATGACAGCTAAGTAGCCTTTATTTTCGGATCTGATATGCGATGTTCTCGCAAGCTTATAAGGGTTTTCTTCGCAAGGTAATCCCAATCTTCGTTGAGTCTTCAAACTTTCCTTATGACTAAGCTGACGTCACTCGCTATATCACTTCTCTAACGCTCTGCGATGATCTTCGAAACCTTCTTACATCTTAAAGCTTCGCTGAGGTATAATTGTTGCGAGATTCTGCTCCTACATCTTGCCTCTTCTCATGTCTTCTCTGCGAAGAAGAGAATGATATGAGAATTTATTTCTCTAAATGCCGCAACCGCTCATTTTTCAATATCCTTTTCCATCGACAATCTTCCTTGATTCCCACGTATTTCTTTACCATTTATTTCTTGACAATAAAACTTTCCTTACACATCATCTCTTTAATGAGTTTATATTCTTTTCTTTCCCTATTTCATCGCTCTTTCTTAAGTTCCGCTTCGTTAAAACTTTTTTAAATCTTTTTCTTCTTCTCCATTCCCATACTCAAAAATGCCTCCAAGTGGTCATAAATATGGTAGTGAATTAAAGAAATTCAAAAAGACTTTAAAGCAGGGTTTTACATTTCCTATTCCCGATCATGGCCCTAAATCCTTTCTTTTCTCGCTAAATTATTTTAAGTTATCACAATGAAGAAATTATAATCTCATCTGATGCTGTCGTAGGTGCAATCAAATTAATTAATACTTTACTACCTAATTAACAAATAATATAAGGGCATTAATGAGTTGTCATATAAACAAACAATTAAAAGATAAAGTTGAAAGCAATAAAAGAAAGATCAAGGAATCCTTCATATCATTATCTTTGTCCCTAATTTCACCGAATAACGGAGTCCGCTTTGCTTCTATTCAAAAGAACCACCTTTTGTAATTCCCCGAATGCATTAAGATTTATGAATTTAGGTTTAGTACTAGTATTAGTTAAACTTATTTTGGTTCACCAACTTTCGTGTTTGCTACTTATGTAAAGAGTCATCTCCTAACTTTCTTGTTGGCCACCAAGACAAACGATAATCAAAAAACTTTAGAATTGAAACAAAAACTCTCATATGTTTAAAACTTTCATCCTCTCCATGTTAAAAGTTCACACAAAGAATAAGAAAAGAAAAGTATTGTGTGTGTGTAGAGATGTGTGTAAAAGATATGTAGAGAGGTGTGTAGAGATGTAGAAAACTTACATAGGCTTCAATGCCTTTTCCTTTGTAATTCAATTTCCAAATCCAAGCTTTTCAACTCTTCCACCTTCTCTTTCCAAATTTGAGTCCACCTCCATCCAATTCCAAGCCCAAGTCTTCACACCCATGAGAAAATTAGATTTTTTCGCTCGCTAAAATCGATTCAAGAAATTTTCTCCGCGAGAAAATTCGACGGAATTTAAAGAGACTAGGCCAAAGGTCAAACTTTACAACCGTTCGGACTCACATGCCAAGCTCCCGGATCAAACTCTCATTCCTTCCATAAACATTAATCTCAATAACATTTCATACAACCTCCAAATCCAGTTTATCCATTCTCCATCAAACTCAGAAATCCATCACGCCCTTCAACTCGGCCCTCCCTCAGCCACAAGCTCCCAACGGTATTCCCGGGCCCACATATCAACTCCTCGCTCAACTTGTGCTTCTTCCATGGCCTTTAATTAAATCAACACCTTGAATTTCCCAACTTTCAACCTCAATTGAAAAATCATAATCCGCCAGAATTCTTTTTTCCGATCACAATCAAATCATCTCCTCCATGTTCCGTGATTATCAAAGACCAAATCCTCTTCTTTACGAGTCTCCCGAGCTTCATCATCTTCGATTCTCCTCAACAAGAAAGATCGATCCTTTCTCAATTCTTCATTGTGGGATACACTCTTCTTTCGGTTATCAAATCGTAACCTCTCCGAATTTCTAATGGTCGCATGGTAAGCCCTACACTCTCCGTGGTTAGAAGGAATGATTGATAAATGAATTCTCATCGAATTCTATCTTTAGGAAATGGATTTGATATTGGCACCCGGAATAAGAGCCACTCCAGTTTAAAGAGAACCGACACCAATTCTACATCCGGTTTTCTAGACAACTAACGGTTCATTCTTCCGCTCCTCGCCAAACCTCGTCCACATAGCTCGCGATCGCCCTTTAGCTGATTCCCACACTTTTTGCTAGTCCTCGATCAAATCAAACTAAACTCCTTGGTGGGAAGGACAACTTCCGAAATATTTTAAAA
Source organism: Papaver armeniacum (assembly GCA_023531295.1). Classification (NCBI taxonomy): domain Eukaryota; kingdom Viridiplantae; phylum Streptophyta; class Magnoliopsida; order Ranunculales; family Papaveraceae; genus Papaver; species Papaver armeniacum. Next base: position 13,116 of record JAJJWW010010742.1, on the reverse strand, counting down.
ACCACATCTTTTAACATTTTGAAAAACCATTTTTTTTCGACGATCTCTAAGAAAGGAAATCAACCATATTATCGAGGATGAGATTACTTACTTACCTTCACATCCGATTGCCAATTATGATAACACCACTCTCACGGCATCCCGATGTGCTCCTTTGCTTCGTCTTCTTTTATATTAAACCCTTGAATTTCATAAATCCTTAACAATTTGAACTCTTTTATCTTAAATTCTTGTCGCTTGAAACTTCCTTATAAATTTTCCTTCCCACGGCTTATTAACAAATATTTCTCTTGTTTTTCTCTTTTTCTTTTTTTCTTTTTTCAATATATATATTTTTTTTTTTTTTTTTTTTTTTTTTTTTTTGAAACAAGAGAAATTAAATACAAAATAAACCATCCCACTTGATTCTTCAAACTTGTTCGTCTTGAAATCATAAACTTGAAAAATTTCACCTTTTAATTTTCTTTCGCTTTCATGAATAAGTCTTCATACTTGAATATAAAATTACCTCATTGTATTGTAAGTCCTCAACATATATGTGAATTTCCGCTCTTTTGTATGACTTTTGTATTTGAAATTTGCTCTTTTTCTCATTCCCTTAAACTTTTCAACTTTCCTTGTAGATTTTGAAATGCTATGGATCCGTTGTTGTCGCGAGAGAGAATGGTGCTAACTGCAAATCGAACTACAAGAAGGAAGCTTTCATCCATGGACGCTCACCCTCATGATTGACAAAATTAGCACTCAAGAGATCAAAGAGTTTAAGGTTGGGTAGCTCACCATTCTACCCCGAATTTACTTACGGTGACACACACTCAAAAGAAGCTCTTTTAGTAGATGGAAAATTTCTGGTTGTCTTTGATTGATCAGCAACTCTAATAACGACTTCTCCCTGCATGATGATTAAATCCATTATTTAACACTCTAACAAATAAGAAATCCGAATGTAGTTCTCTAACATTTCCAAGTTCAATTATGTCGGTCAAAATCTCTATGTAAACATACCTAGAAATATGCTAGGGACTCTAAAATCTTTAAAAGTTGAATTTTTAAGTAAAAATTTTTTTTTTTTCAAATTTTTCAATTTTTTTGTAATTTTGTTTAAAAACATGCTTATTTAAAGTCAAGGTGGGAAATTTTAACTGATAAGAAACAAGAAAAAGAAATAACAAAAAGCAAAAAGGATAAGAAATACAAAACCGAATTAACGCTTGTTTTAAAGTCGACACTTGGCTCTTGTAAGATCTCTTATACTAAATAATCGAAAATTTGAGGATCCTCCCATAATACCTGTTTTGCAAACAATAACTCCATACAAATATTAGCACAAGAAAACAATAAATTTATCGTTCTCCCCCACTTATTCTCGTCCACACTCGGATGTATAAAGAACATAGAATTAGGAACTTCCATGTATTCCTCTTGGCAAACCCATAATAATGATGGATATTTAGAAACAAAATCATCCAAAATACTTTTGTCAATATGCAAAGGGTTAGACAAACCTTGCACAATTTCTTGTATTATAGAATCCTCGTCATCCTTAAAAATTCAAGTGAATCACTTACCTCTTGTTCATTGTGGTCCTCTATTAAACCTTGCAACCATTCTTCGTCTTTCTACCTTAACCATAGTCTCGTGTCATCATAATCATTAGCAAGTTCAATTGGGTCTTCCACAAAATCAATGAATGTGGTTTCATCCTCTAGAATCATCTCTTCAACATTCTCATCATCGGAATCGGGCATTCAAAAATGAATTTAAAGATCTTGTGCGGGTGTTACCGTTTATAACAATAGGTAAGTCACGCAATCTCCTCCTTTGGTAGGTGAAGGATCTTTATTCCATTGTCAACATTCATACACTTCCGCTGACTCCCATCTTTCCCTAAGAAATTTTTCCAAGCAATAAATGCATCTTCCTCAAGCTCGTCCTTTTGAATAGGTGCTTGATCATTATAAGATCATAATGGTCTTCAAAAGTCTCAAAGGTTGATTAATTTGTTCGTATATTTTCTTCCTTTGAATTTCAAATTCTGAAACTTTTTCAAGATCTCAATCACGGGTGAATCTTATCCAAAAAGAAGGATCATAAACAAAACTATCCTCCCATCCTTGCGATTGTCCACTTACATACCATTGTTGATATGTATGAGAATATCCATAAGGTTCTGCAGAGGAATTTGATCATAGCCAAAAGATTGGTTTTGTATCTAAGGATGTTTGGCCGAAATTGCCATTGTTGTAATATGCTTGCTCTTGTCCACATTACATGGAAAAAACCTAAGACGCAACAGTAAGATTCAAAAACCAAGTTAGAATGGAATAGAATCCAACAAAGCAAGAATAAAACAAAAGAAAATAAAAACAACTAAAATCATCCGCTGCTCCGGCAGCGGGCGCCAAAATTTGATGCGTGTCGTAGGTGCAATCAAATTAATTAATACTTTATTACCTAATTAACAAGTAATATAGGGCAGTCAAGGTCGATCCCACGAGGAGCAAGAGATTCTAGTTGTAAAAGTTGTCACAAAAGTGGGTGTAAAAAGCAAAAGAAAATAAACAAAACAATTAAAAAGATAAAGTTGAAAGCTAAAAGAGACAAGATCAAGGAATCCTTCTTCGTTACGAAACAATGAATCCTTGCTGGTCTTCCTATCCCTCTTTATAATCCTAGTTTTCCATTGTTTTATGAGATCATTTCCCATGCGAATTTTTCGCGATCCATCTATCAATTGTGTGGAGACTGCATCCGATTGTTACTAAAATTTTCTTATCGTGGTGCAGGCTTGGGATCTCTTTACCCCTCGAAACTTAGAGATCCTAAATTTGCTAAACTAGAAATCATCCCTGAGAAATACACTGTGGCGAGTTTCTTTGAGAATTATGAAGTAATCACTATGAAGAGAGACAACACTCGCTGGGGGGTTCGTTTGAAGAAGAAAGAAAATGTTTCTAGCGAAAAGATACTAATGCAAGATATTGATTGACATTCTGGCACTAAAAAAACTCCGCTCCAATCAAAAGATGACAAATGGTGTGTCTTCCCATTGACTCTGAAGGGGCCTTACATTTCTGGTTTTATCATGCTACCTGAAAATCTCGCTGCATATCAACCCTGTCTATTTAAGTGGCCCGAAAAGAACGCAGAAGTATGCTTCCAAACTTCGCTCAATATGTGATTCTCCATTTATTCCTATTTCATTATTTTCTTATCTTGCGAAATTTTAAGATTGTGAAGCTGACAAAATATTACAACAAAACTCGGAAAGCAAGCGTCTGAACAGCATTGCGTGCGATCATGGATGAAGTAAGAAATACTCTTTTGCTTCATTATAACAACATTGTTGCCTCTATTTCTTATCTTCATGCGTGTACGCAGGTTGAAATAGAAATTGTTCCAGAAGTTGAAGAACCTATTAAGGATGTGAAAACCAAAGGCAAAGATAAAGGTAATCTTCGCAAGGAGAAATCAACTGTCCCTTCTTCAAAGAAACGAAGACTTCGCTCTCCCTGTCCTTCAAATTTTCAGTCAGATGAAAGCATGGATGAAGAATTTGAAACTTCTTTCATAACGAGAGTTCTTCTCCGAATCATCTATGGCACAATTTTCTGGCATATTCTCTGATTCTCTGCAAGGGATAGGCAACATTCCTTTAGCTAACACTTGTCAGGCACTTGCGAACATCTGTGACGCTCCTCTTTTCGATGATAATCATTCCCTTCATGGTGTTTCTAGATCTATTACTCCAAGTTTTCTAATCTCGCTTGGTATTCTGGTAAGCCTATATTCCTCTAACTCGTTGTTAATTATAATCCAAAATCTACACCTTACTTTGATTTTTCTTTTTATTCTTTCGTAGGCTGGGAAGGCTTCTTATGCAGTTGCCTCTGACTTAGTTAGAAGGTGTGAGAGTTTTGAAAAGAAATACTCCAAGCTTAACAAAATGGTTGAGGAATCTCACAACAAAAATGAAGAGTTAGAAGCTGAGGTCGTTGAACTTCGCAAGAAGAATAAACAAATTAGAGGTAGATTTATCTACTAAACAAAACAAAATATCCAGCCTTCAACAGGCGAATGACCAACTTTATGGTAAGCAATATTTTTTCTTCTCCTCTAATCCGCTTCCCACAGTTTTCCCTTATTTGATTAATCATTTTTGCAGACATTTATGGTCTTTCTGACGAAGCCACATTTCTTCGCACCTTTCCTCAACCTATGGATGATGATACCCTTCTCGAACGTCTTAATACTTCTTTAAACAGTTACACCAATGATAAAAAAAATTCCCTTTCTTTAGATGAACTCAGATCAAAATTCCATCTTTTAGAAATTGACCATAGAAGCAGTTTGAAAATAGCTCACGACTTAAAATGCCGCTACCTTAATTCCAAAGATGATATTAACAAATTGAGAACTAAGATCAGTGATCTTATAGATGATAAAGATCGCATCACTAGCCAAGGTGCTCAAGCTCTAGAAAAATTTCACAAAACTCTCCTCGAAATCCAGCTTGAGCGAGATGAAGTTAATCATAAGAATGCCATTTTTGTCGAAATAGAAAATCAAATTCGTTCTCGTCTTCTGATAACTAACGATGATGAATTCGCTTGGGCTGCGAAAATCTTAGATGATGCCAGAAATAATTTAAGTGTAAATGTTATCCTCCAAGCTGATCACTCGTCCTTGATCAAAGATATGATCTCTAACATAGAAGGTTGCTAACTTTTACTTTCTTATTGGTTATCCTTTTTTATAATCTTATATTGAGTTATTGACATGTTATTGTATAATCGCAGGGGTTGAAAAAGACTTTTGCAAAAGAATTGAAGAACTGGAGACTCAAACTAAATCTCTTGAAGTAGAAATGATAGAACTCGCAGAAGATTAATCTACTCGCAATGATAAATGCCATCGACTCAAGAATCAACTGAATCTTATTGTTGCCAACTTTCAGAATGACATCCTTAAATTTCGCAACCAAACTATCATAAAGGTCTGCGATGATAACAGCATTTCTCACTCTATGTATCCTTGCCTATTAGATGAAATTCCTTCGAATATATCACTTCCAGACATTTCGGATAGTGACGATAGTGAAGAAGAAGAAAATGAAGAAGATATTGGCGAAGAAGAAGCATCAAACAAGAAATAACTGCTCTTTCCTTCATTAGCTTTTCGTCTTTTTGTAACATCTGTACATCTTTTATTCCTTTGATCTTTATGTAAATCTGATACTGCGATCTCCTCTAATTTCCAAAATTTCTCAATATAAATTCTATTCTTCTTGTTTTACCTGCATATATTAGAAAGGCAATCCTTGTTCGCAATAACAATCAAAGATTAGTATGATCAATCATAAATGCATTAATCTATCAGGTGGAAGCAAATAACACTTGCCTCTGTTAAGCATTCCCATACTTGCCTCTGTTATTTGTTTTCAAATGAGAGATTAGTCATGTCGCAATGTTATACAAGATTCTGTGCATCATTTTCGCAATCTTATTTGTAATTTTCTGCGAAATATCGCTATGATAAGTTCATTATCATATGTATCTTGGGATTTTCCCCAAAATTTCATTCAATATTATTTTGTTATGTGGTCTTATTTTGCCTTCCTAAGTAAAGGTCTTATCTTTCCACTTTTTATATTTGCGACAAATTCGCAAGACGTCTTTACATTTTCATGTATTGACCCATTGATCTTGCCTTATCATTTTCTTGTATTTTTTCCTCAGCAGGATATTTTTGATGAGACAATATGATAAGCCTAAATATTCTTGCGAACGTAAAGCCCCATGATATTGTCGTCTTGCGACGAAATCGCAGGACGTCTTTACACTTTCGTGCACCGACCCATTGATCTCGTCTTATCTTTTTTTAGTATTTTTACCTCTGCAGGATCGTTGCGCAAATATTACAAGCCTTAATACTCCCATGAGTAAAAAGTCTCATGACATTTGTGTCTTTAGACACTTATCAGCTCCCTAATGGAGGGTGCCTCCCTTATCATCCCCATGGTTGCCCCTTCAAGGAGGCGTACCTCTACCATACAAGGTTGGCTCGTCCCATCCGGTTTCTTTAAAATAACTAGTTGTTTTCGCGGCCTTTTATCCCTTCGCCGATATGGCTCATGGTTACAAGACCGTACCCTAAGTGGAGTTTTCTTCGGGCCGAGTGCATCATAGCTAAGACTTGCCAAGAATGGCCGAGACGCTTCAAACGCCCCAGGCACTCTTGGCTCAACCGTGTACCTCGGCGCCTTGATCGAGTTCTGCACTCCTTAAGAGAGACCTTCTTACCTCAGTCGCCCAACCCAAGTCATAAGCTTAAGTTGAGAATCCAAGGCGCCTCTCCTGGATGGGTTTAAAAACCCCAAGTCTCCATGACCCGTGTTACAGGGCAAAGGTAACCTTTCCCTGAGCCATGTAATAGGTCTCCCCTTCAATGTCTTTAGGTCTAACATTTGCCTCTTGCGAAATTTTATTCGCGAACTAGGGTGTACGCCAAAGTTGGGTGCCTCTATCTTTTTTTTTTTTTGTAAAATTCATAAATCTTGCGAAATTATCGCATACTTGTTTTGATAAAACTAACTCTGCGAAATCATCGCATCTCATTCTTTTGAATATAATTTCTGCGAAATTAACGTAGGTCTTCATTTTCATTCTTTTGAATAAAAGGTATTTTTTGAATACATCTTTTGCGTTCAACATTGTTTTCTTCCTTGCCCAACTTCATCAATTTCATTCTCATTTCACATTTTGAGCTTCTTATTTTTGTCACCTTGTGTTTGTGCTTCCTTAAGATCTCACACACTATTGATGATCTTATTTCGCAAAATATTCTTTAGTGGTTCATCACCATCTCTTGTACCATACCTCTGCCGATATTTTTCATCATACATTGCAGTTTTCACTCCTTCTAATTCATACTTTCCTTCTTCGAGTACCTTTGTTACTGTGTATGGACCTTCCCATCTGTTCGCATGTTCATCTCCATCATCTTTCCGAAAGATGGGCTGTAAAAGTAATATCAACTCCCCTTTGCGAAATATTCGCGGATGCTCATTCTCAGCAACCATTGCTTTCGCAGATATCCCTTCTCTTCCATGTTCAAATGTGTCTACCATCAACCGTTATCCTCTTTGCTTGTCTCTAACATTGTACTTCCAGTTGATCTTTTTAGTTACTCTCTCTTCACATTTTTATACGTCGATTGCATGACATTTTCTCCCTTCAACCCAATCTCCTCGTATAATTCCAACACCATTAGGGTGAGGAAACTTAATGTATTGATGGAAAGTTGAAGATACTCCCAGAATCCCATGAAGCCAAGGTCGACCAATCAACGCGTTGTATGGTGACTCTACATCAACAACACATAATAGAATTTCATAAGATAATCCCTTCAAAGGAATTCGCATGGTAATCTCTCCCTTAGGCTTGTTCGCAGTACCATTAAAACCATAAATCTTATAAGTCGAAGGTATCAAATCTTCATCGTTTCCTCCTATAATTTTGTAGGTATGGTAAAATAGAATATCTACAGAACTTCCAGTATCAATCAATATTCTATTGATCGCCCATGAATCCTCAGCTTCATCATCTTCATCTTCCCTTGGTTTCGGATTGATGTCTAATTTTACTACTAAAGTATTATCATGCATTTCTCCTCCTTCGGGAATTTCTTCGTCTGTAAAGGAGATAGGATGTTTCTGCCATTCTTTTAGTGGCGAGACTTTCGCAATATTCATAATTTTTTTACCGTCAACATCTCTTGCGAACACTCTGCTCAGAACGTTATCATGAAAATCCTCTATTGTTTTGTATGAATGTACAATTGAATTACATAATAATTTTTTTGCTTTCGATTCGACTTCAATTAATAATATATCTTCTCTTTTCGCCGCATTTGCTCTGCGATCTTCTGGTGGTGGTGGTAATGGTAAAGGTTGCGGTTGTCTTACCAGAAAATGGTTCAACTTTCCTTGATCTATCATTTTTAGGATAATTCTCTTTATGTTTCTGCAATCATTTGTGGAATGTCCATGAAAATGATGATATGAAGAGAATTCATGAGTTCTGTATTTCGGTGGTGGCTCCTTTCCCATGTTCCAAGGTGATGGGATATTTTCCATCAAAATTATAGCTTCCCATATCTTTTCCACACTAGCATTTAAAGGAGGCATTATTATTTCTTCCCATACTACCATGTTAGATCCTGGTCCCCTTTGATAGTTATTCTTCTGTCCCCCATAAGTTTCTTGAGGATGGTCAAGTCTCTGAATCTTATTGTTTCCGCCACGATTATAGAACCTCCTTTCTTTCTCGAACTCTTCTTGATCTCGACTTCCCATCGCAACTAACTTTTGTTGACCTTCAATTTCCATTTCTTTTTGCAAAGCTTACGAAGTACTCGCCACTGTGTTTATTAATCTGGGTAATAAGCTGGCATTCGCAATTGTTGAGCTTGTATTCGCAATTGGGTACGACTCCATCTCATTTTGTCTTTCCTCAAGAGAAATATTCCTCTTGGAACTGCCGCAACTCAGTCATTGTGATGGTATTCTTGATTCTAAATATTTGAACATACAACAAATTTGTTGCGAACATTGCATTAATGAATGATAAAATAAGGTATCTCTCATCCACTCGGCCAGCCATGTTACTACACATTGTCTTCCACCTCATAGTTAAATGCTTCAAACTTTCACCAATTCTTTGTTTCAATCCAAATACATCTTCAATACCAGGACGCAATGAATTGTTACTTATGTCAGCTCCTAAGAATACCGTTTGTAGTTGACTAAAAGATACTATGGTATCCTTTAGCAATCCTTCAAACCATTTTAATGCCTCTCCTGTTAAACTTGATGCAAAGTATTTGCACAACACAACATCATGCTTCTCCCATTGAAGCATGCATCTCACGTAAGATTTGATATGTTGAACAGCACAAGTGGTCCCATCAAAGATACTGGTTAATGTAGGTAAGTTGCATTTTGGCGGTATTCCCTTAACTCAGACTTTGTGTAAACGGCGTCTCATAGCCTTCTTCTATTGCTTCATCCAATTGTCTTCTACCTCCTTCTCTTCTATTAATGAGCATTCCCCTCATCTCTGCCAATTCTTTCAAAATTTGTTCATTTGTGCCTGACCCTTGGTCCATTGGTTTCTTTAATCTTTCTTCTATTCTTCTACGTTCATGTTTATCTTCTCTTGCGAGATTTTGTAATTCCTCTTCATTCTCTTCTCCTCGCCGCTCTCTGCGATCTTCTCTTTCATCCCTTTCATGCATTTGCACATGGTTTCGTCTTTCATCTTCTCCTCTGCGCTCTGGTTCATCCCTCGCTATTTCTCTTTCCCGCCTTTCATTTCTTCTTCGTGTTCTATCTTCTTCTTCATTAACATTATCGCTATTGCGAATTCGTTCGCGCCTTCTTTCTCGGTTATCATGATTGTTCTGACGTATAGCCTCCTGAAACTCTTTTTCTTCAATTTCTTCCCTTCTTCTTTCTCTTTCGCACGCTATACGTGTTTTTTCTGCATTCCGCCTCTCAATCTCATCCTCCACTATTTGTCGATTCCTTTGTATTTCTCTCTCATATAATATCCTTCTTCCTTCCTCCCGGTTTCTTCATCATCTTGATTACTTCGTCCATGATGTTGCTCATCTCTCTGATCTCTATCATTTTGTTCAATATGATAATTTTCTCCACGTTGAATATAATGATCTTCAGCTATTTCTCTCTCTTCACGATGCCCGTCTCCAGGATTCTGCATGTCTCCTTGAATATTCTCAACAACACCTACTTCAAGCAGATATCGTCTTGCTTCTCTTCTAGTTGATCTTGAATTTGACATTGTAGTACTTCTCGACCTTGTATTTTGTAACCTTATATTTTCCATTCAAAACTCATGATTTTGTCGTGTTAAATTTGCACGTTCTTCTGCTTCTAATCTCCTTTCTTCAAATATCCTCTGTCTTAATGTCTCTAATGTTTCATTCCCCTCTTCTCCATGGATTATTTCTCCTTCTACTCGCCTCAATTGTTGTGTTTCTTCTATTCCTTCTGTTGAGTCCGTCCTCCATGTGTGTACACTGACTCTGTCATAATCAATATTTCCACCTTGTATTGATGTCTGCTGAATTGGAAATTGAATTCGTTCTTCTCCTTCATTTCTAGCTCCCATCCTAGAAGATTCTCCCATTTCCTTTCTCCTCCTTCCTGCGATTCTTATGCTTCTCCTTACCATCTTTTCAATTTTAATGATCTCTTACCAATTTCACAAATTCTTCACCAATTTCTTAAAATCTTCTTCAAAACAAATTCCCTGTTTCTAGCGCCAATATGTGGTTGAAAGATTTCCTACAACCACACCCCTCAAAGATTGTATATTATTCTAGCCAAATTCCATGATAAATTTATGAAGTTTTATTTATCTTTTTAATGATTCTTACAGAAATAATGGGAATACAAGGAAATCAAAATAGCTCTGGACTTTCTCTCTCCTATTTGTTCTCCTCTCACTCTAAAAAAGATCTCTCTTCTCTCGACTTTGCTTGGTCCTTTATATAGGGTATTACATAGTGGATGACAACTAAGCAGCCTTTATTTTCGGATCTGATATGCGATGTTCTCACAAGCTTACAAGGGTTTTCTTCGCAAGGTAATCCCAATCTTCGCTGAGTCTTCAAACTTTCCTTATGACTAAGCTGACGTCACTCGCTATATCACTTCTCTAACGCTCTGCGATGATCTTCGCAACCTTCCTACATCTTAAAGCTTCGCTGAGGTATAATTGTTGCGAGATTCTGCTCCTACAATTAGAACCCCAACTAGCCGAGTTATCTCGGGTTTCACTCTCATTGACTTGAGCTTGAATTGGGGTAATCGTGAGTTAGCTCTGTAGGTCACAGCATAGTGCGTACATTCATAAAAGTATCCATGATTGATATATGTTTGGTGAAATTTGTTTCAGAGATATGATTTGAGATTTTGAGTGGACATGCACGAGTACAAGACTTAAATCTGCAGTCAATCGAGACTATCGAGTAAAACAAAGAGTTAATGGAAAAAAACCACTCTGTAATTTGTACAACTTGGGTTTAGTCATTCAGAACACGTTCAAAGAATCGTAAAAGAGATTTGATTGCTAATAGTTGTATGCGATAAAACAGGTTTGATCATACAAGTTTGTATCAGCAGCAGATTTGGCGCCTGGGACGTAGATTTGGTGCTACAATTGGCAGAAAGATTCTAAAAAACTAAGAGCAAGTCTTATTGTGGAATCCAACCTATTCTAAGCTTGAAAAAAGTGTGGAATGTGAAGTCTAATGGATTCCAAGTTGGTGTCATCCACATTTTTCCAAACCATGTTCCATGGTTTTGTGGGATGGTGTCTGGAATCCAAAGAAACGGTTACCTAACTAGTGTTAAACGCTATTTCTAATATCGTGCTAAAAGACATTTGTTAGCATAAGCCAAGCGCAGAAAAACTATTTTTAATCTCAATCATGCAAATATTTTAGTCAAACACCAAAAGCCAAGTCAAACATGATCCTTTTAGCCTTAAACGTTGTTCGGATTCCATCATAAGACTTGGACTTCCATGAAATATTCCAAATGCTTAGCTGGCATAAAAGATGGAAGATGGACCGAATAAATCTGCTTTCCCCATGCCTTTTCGCCTTTAACCTTGGTACGAAAGACTTACAGAGATGATAGACCCACCGAAGATTTGCACCGCAATGTGCACTTCGGGGGAATCCAATGGTCCTAGGAGCACCTCTCAACATTGGGATTAGGAGTGGGGCAGGAGTGGGCCCCACTTCCCTCTCACACGATGCATTTGCGGTGCAGAAATCTAGGTGCATAAATCATTTCTGAAAGACTTAACCCCTCTGGAAAAGGCCCTAAATCTACTACTAGTAAAAGGACTTCCATTTTCTGTTTCCACGACATTTGATACATACCTTAAGTTGCCATGTTCAATTTTTAGAGATAATTGCTTTGATGCATAGGATCCTAACATAATACCTTAAGTTGCCATGTTCATACTTTTGCCTGGTTTGATTGGGGGCCAGACCTTTTAATTGGGGGCCAAGCACTAGATGACAAAAAAGGTCACCCAATCCTAATTTGGGTCACCCCTTATAATTTTTTTTTTAAAATGGCTAAAATGCCCCTAAAACAAAAACAAAAACAGAGGGGAATTGAAAAATTTTGTTTTGAAAAAATATTGTCTTCTCTCTTTCCTTGATGTTTCTTGGGTTTTTCGATTGAAACCCATCATTCTTTTTTAATTCGTTTTATTTGAAAAATTGAGTAAAATCATCAAAATATGGTTTAAAATGGAAGTTAAAGGGTATGTCCGCTAGGGAATAGTTTCAAAAATTAGGTTTTGTAACTAAACATTTCAAACCAAGAACACTAAGAACACTTCTTTGTTATCACTGAATCTAATTTTTTCAAACCAACTCCGAGTTCGCTGGTTCGCAAAATAATAACCAACTCTCATTGAAAACCAATATATTGTGTTCTATTGGTTATGTTAATTGGAATTTTTATTTTTAACGAACACTTGTATTCCTAATGTGCTTAGTCTTTACTGTTCATGAAAAAAATATTTCATAACCGAACCCTTCTTCCAATACCATTATTATGCTTTTCGAGTTCTGCCAGTTCGCAAAAGTTTTGTAACCGAACTTCACTCTAATATCGGGAGCAATCTGTCACCGAAATAATGTTGGAAACCGAACATTACCCGCATACTCGAGCCAAAGTTCTGCTACCTCTGCCCCGTAACTCGCAACCGAACTCATCAAAACCTCCATTAAAAGCAAGGTCGCACCTCGTATTTTGGATTTATTAACCAAACTACATTTGCGTAGTTCAAGCTACATGTTCTTCATATAATATAACCTAACCATGTTGACCTAGCTGAATTTTTTTCTTGCGACATTTTCAAGATATTTTAGGCCATCTATGCAACATTAACTAAGTTAGAAGTATACCTTAATACTTTAAAAGGATGTTTTTCTCCATATTCACCCGATCTCAAAAAAAAAAAAAAAAAAAAATCTCCATCTTCTTCTTCTTCTACTACTTTAATC
>JAJJWW010010741.1:0-26929 GCA_023531295.1 Papaver armeniacum | reverse complement strand
CTAAGTTGCCATGGCATAAGCCATTGCTCTGGACAGAGCTGTGTTGTTGCACAATGATTGTGCTTCACGCCTCAGCCATCATGGCTGTGCCTTCTTCACTTTTGCGGCTTCAGTTTCATCTCATTCACCTATAATTTCAGCTAAGTAGCAACTGCACAAAGACAATTCAGTCTTCTTTGTTGTCTCAAACACCAACACCACATAATTCCTTAGCCATCTTCTCAAACCACCCGATCGCATTTGACACTTCACTCAAACCTTTACAAAGAATCATCACAAGCTACGGCTCCACCACGATCCATTATCGCCCGCAATAACTCGAATCTGCAGCTCAAACTCCATCTCAACTGCATTATAGTAACACAACCAAAACCAAGCAGCTCATATCCCCTCTCATCTTTAATTCAACTCAGCTTCCCCATTACTAGCGAGTCTTACATACAACCAAAGACTGCTCGCAACACCCATTCCGATCCCCGAATATCACCACCAGTTCCAAGCATACAACACCAGATTTGAGCAATATACTAATCATCCACAAATACCATCTAGTCCACTACAACAGTTGCTTGCATACCCCGTTATTCCATCTAACTCGATGCAAAACCACCAGAACCCATAGCCTCCAACCATTCATTACCATCTACACCTTCTGTAGCATCTCAGTTCTATTCTAAGTGCAACTGCAATTCATTAGCTATTACATTGCAGTCGCTTCTTGAATGCAATCCCTGTCTCTCACTGCACCAACAAAACCAACTAGAGAACCAGCAACATCTCCTCCTTGAAATGCACCTGCACTTTCCTTGAGCTTCACTTATTCTTCCCGTTACATTTCCCTGACACTTTATTTACCACACACACCACCAGAATCCATATCTCACAGTTTCAAATCAAAACCCATTCAAACTCATTCACAGCAATTATTGATTCTTCCCTGAACTCATCTTCGATTCTCCATCAGGTTCATCTTCTCCCTGTTCTCTTTGGTTGACGACAGAAGAAACCACCACCATCTGCACCTTTCATCAATCGAACCCTATTCATTCCCATCTGAATCTTAGGTTACATCGAACCCTTATTTCTTCTCTCGGGCATGAACCCTCAAAATCACTTCAATCATCGTTGCCTCCATCTTAGTTCTCTGGCGAACCTTCAATTTCTCTCGGCTGCTCTTGATTAGTCATCACTACCCATACCAGCTCTATGTTTAGTAGCACCACCAATCAGCTGCTCCTCAATCTCTCGAACCAACCAACAACACCACTGCTGTTAATTCCACAAACCCGTTTTCGATTCATCTAAGCCACGAACCCATCTCTAATTAATCTTCATCTCAGCAGATCCCCTTTTGTTCTTCAATGACCTTGTTCATCACCGATCGAGCAACTTCTTCTCTCGGGTCTCGACTGCTTCTCCTCTGAATTTCAATATCTCAGTTTCTCGATCTTGATTTCGGTTTCAACAGCAGATCGTTCTTTACCAGCTCGAGCTTGTCTTGATTCTCTCGATCTTTGACACTGGCAGCAACTCATTAATCCTTTTCAATCTCTCAATCTCACTCAACAGCAGTCACGTCTCAATCGAATCATAGATGCAATCATCGAACCCTTAACATACCCAAATCAGCTGAACCCATGAATTTCTCTTCTCACAGCAAAACCCATTCGATTCATCAATTCCATCTTCAACTCATCTCTTCAATGAACACAACTTCAATTGCCATATGAATCCATCCTCAACCTTTAACAGCAAAACCCATCTCTTAAATCATCCTCTCGATCGATCTACAGCAGCAGCCATGGATGCTTCTTTTTAGTGTCAGGTGAAGGTGATGAATGAGAGGTAATAATCGAGTCTAGGGTTGTAGGAGTAGAGAATGGATAACGATACCCCACTGTATAGGCTAGGGGACACCCCAGGGATAGGGTATAAACACCCCACTCATTAGATAAGGGATACCCCAGTGGACAGCCCCTAACATGTAGTTACCCCTTAACATCAGCTGGCTACTTTTAATACTCTTCTGAGAGAGTTGCCCTTTAACCGTGGCTCGTCTCCCGATAGTGTTTTCCTGTGAAATGACACTCCTGCCCTTTTTGCTCAATTTGGATCATTTATTCTTCTTTTCCTCCGTGCGACTCCAAAGTAGCTATAAAACTCAAAACAAGCGTAAAATACATAATTTACAAGAGAAAAAGCAAAGAAAGCATAAACTACTAGATAGTAAACATGGTGTATTCTACACCTATCAAAATTGCAAATGTCGTGTAAAAGGGAGGTATGAAGGGAAGCAAACATGCGTTTGATCACTGAGTCTCTTTCTCCATGTGCGGGATGCTAAGTCCCCAGTGAATTCCAAAACTATCTTTCTTGTAAAATTGCTGAATAGAACTTACTTGTTTTTGAAGTCTCACTTGTATCAAACCGGAGTAGCCTCTCCAAGGAAGTCGTCCGCATTAATTTTTTAGAGAATGTGAGCTATCCCTCTGAACCAAGTTTCTCCTGAACAATGCGCTTCAAAGCGTTGCACTCACTGGTAGGGTGGTGAAGGAACCGGTGGAAATGACAAAGACCTCGGTCCATTATTTCTTGATCGGTTGGTGGACGCCATACGAGAGGTAGTTCCACCTCTCTATTTCGTACCCACATCTCCAAAGAACTCCAAAATATTTTCCATCGGGAACGGAAAGTGTAGGTACTTCGAGTCCAGCTTTTCCTGCGTTAGTGGGCGTTGTGATGTCTCTACGTGGATTTGATGTGGAGCACGTTCCGGAGATGAAGTTGGAAGATTTGCGAGTGCCATCATATCCGCGGATCGCTTGCCTGGGTAAAGGGATGTGGAAGGTGTCGTAATATCACTGCTGAGTGATCGAATTGAACGCTCCCATCCTCTGTATTCACGTATTTCCTGATCGATCTCTCCTTCCTCAAGCATTTCTTCGCTTGGATGAAAGGCCGATGCGTATTGGACAGTCTTCCGGGCTTCAACAAGAGTTTTGAGATATAAATCTTCTAACAGGGCTCCATAGGCTGCAGGCTCCCTTTCTTTATCTGGTAGACGTTGTAGTACTCCGGACAAGTCCTTTCCTCTGTGGAGTTGCCTCGGTTCTTAATTGTTGACTGGACCATGTTGTTCATCTTTCCCGAGTCTCCTGCAGTTATGCGCTCTTTTTGCCTCTCCACCGGTAAAGGTGTGACTCCTGACTAAGGATTCAGCATTTCTTGCACTGCTTGAGTAGATGCCTGCCCAGCCTTCTTGTAATTGTGCTGCTATAATGTCTCGCTCTGCCTTCTGGTGATACCGGCTTGATTTGCCAAGACATACTCCAGCATTCTAGCTACACTTCCCATGATATCTGAACCACCTGTGGTTTCCGGATACATTGCGAGATGGAAACCGAAAAATTGAGAATTCAATTTTGTGCAACCGAGAGATCAACCTCCCACTGTGGTCGCCAATTGTTTATGGGTGAAAACTATTCCTGTCGGAGTTGGTAATTTGGGGTGTATGGATGAGGAATGAATCTAAACCCTAAACAAATGCACTGCGCGGTGAGTTCTTGTAGATTCGGAAATCAATCTGTGCAAGTCCGGCCTAAACCAAGAAATGGCCGTTCCAGACTTGTTTCGGTCACAAAGTGAAGGAGATGGGGTTGATCTTAGGGAGGGAAGCGAAGAAGGTGTTGATATTGTGAAGGTGTTGGCTTGCTTATGACTTGTAACAGAAAGGTGAGCAGGCTTACGATTGATGCAAGCAGGCTCAGTGTGTTTGAATACGTTTTGTATTAACACTTGGTTTCTGTCTCGTCTGGACTTGTGTTGTTTTTCTCCTTGTCTCCTGTTTTTCTCCTGTGTTGGAAATTGGGAGGAGAACCTATTTATACAAGTCATTTGAGCCTTATTCACGTCTCTCGTGGGAAGTGGAGGAAGTGGAGTGATGGAGTAGTGGAGGTGTGTGTTGGTGTTACACGACCAGTCTTGCCCACTTCTCCTGTCATCTCTAACCGTCCATGACTTCCTAACACGTTCTTGTGATGGCGTGTTGCACGCTGCACGCTGTAAACCGCCAGACCAATACCCCAGTATGTATCCCCCAGTTTGTGACATGATTGATGTCTGGAATGTGTGGATCGTGGGACCCACAAAAGGTAGCATATAATGCTAAATTGAATAACTGCGTTATTCAGGAAGTTGATACTTGTGAAGTATCATGTGTATTTTAAGAAGGTACTGCATTATGGTGTGGTAAAGTGACGGGTGGTGATTACCATGACGCCTCACTGACCAATTAAATCCTGACCAGGGTTGTATAACCAAACCGGTGAAGTTGGACGGATGAGATAATCTTTGAGACACTCATCTGCGACCGTTGGTGAAATCAGGGTTTTGAAGAGGTGCGCAGGCATCACTCTTCAGCTTGGTCGAAACCAAGCATGGGAAGGGTTTTGGAAAGGACCGACCGGGCATGCGTGTAGACAGCATGCCGGTGTACACGTCCGTATCTCTCTGTCCCATAAAGGCGCAATCTAGGCCACTCAATTTGACCGGCAAAGAGGAGTGGTTGAGATCGATTTTGCGACAGAAATCCGGTGCCGCAAAAGCCGCGCGTTACGCCCACTTCGGGCGCACGTTCCAAGATGACCAATCTTGGTCGGTCTTGGCCGATCGGTCTGGTGTGAAGGTGGTAGGCTGATGTTCACGCCTATACCTGAATATCCCATGAAAACGTGATCTGAGCCATCCAAATCGTCCGGCGAAGTTGAGTGGTCGAGATCAGTTTGTGGTTTGGGATGTGTGACCACGCTAGTTTGGGCGTGCGTTTTGGAATATCCAGGCATGATATGCCTTGGCCGACCACGTGAGGACATAGATGGGCCCACGGTGGTCATGCTGGTATGACCGGACCTGTTTAATCTAATCTGGGACCCTTCATTCGTGCCGGAGAAGATGGACGCTTGTGATGCTCAAAACCCTAATTTTGGGTTTCAAGGCCGTAAGGCCAATGCTTGATTCGGGATACGAATCGGGATGACCAACCATGGTTGGTCCCGACCGATTGGTCGTGTGTAGGCGGGCCCACGGTGATTGTGTTGATATGCTCTGGGCCCTTTGAATCTACATCTACACCCTCCATCTATACCGCGAAGATGGATGGTTGAGACCGTTTTTGCGACACATGTAATATGCCGCAAACCCTAATTTAGGGTTTTCCGTCCATACTGCTCTGGTTTGGACGTTTTTGGCAAGCTAGGCCAATCCTTTGGGGAAGGCCGACCGTGCGGGGTCCGCGTTGGTTCGGCAGTGGATATTCCATACCTGCTTGGGGGTGATGGAATTGATATGGGTCATCCAATCATGCTTGTGGAGTTGGATGACTGTGATCATATCCGGACTGATACGGTCAGTCCGGATGCTCAATCGGGCTAGTATAACACACCGAGAGGGGCTCAATCGGGCTAGTATAACACACCGAGAGTCACCAGACGGGTACTTCGTACATGGTTTCATTATAATGCTTGGAGGTTCGTGTTGCTCAGTAAGAGCAACACTCGATCGTCATCATGCCGCACCGATAATGAGTACAGAAATACAAGGCTGATTGCGCATTAATTAATAATGCTAGAAATTCACAGGGTATATGGGATTGTTGCTACATGCTCCAACCTGGATGAATTTCATGTATTCACAGAATGGGATTGTTGCCACATGCTCCATTCTAGGTGAATTAAGTGAGGGAGTATCCAACACTTATTGATGGACTTATCTTTTACAATATGTCAGCGCATAATTTTTTCCGGTTTTTTACAATTTTAACCTTAAATGAAAATCCACCATCAACATTAAGTCCCCTGCCTAGCACATAATGGTTACACTATTGTGGGGTAGGCATGAGATGGTGACATACATATATGAGAAAGACAGGATAGAGGAAGTTTACCCGGAAGAGTGTTGGCCGACCGCTAGTTGCCCACGCCGTCATGCTTGTATGGAATGCTTTGGTGGGACCGGTTTCCTTCCTTAGGATATTTGAATCAAAAGAGGAATCCAAACAAAAGAGGTATCCTTGTTCTATTGGGATTCTTCTAATTTTTTGTCTATAAAAGGGACCAACCCCTTTTTTTTTCTCACGATTTTTTTTTTTGTTTGTTGAGCAGCTCCCGTCCGTGGTCTTCACTGCCGTCGCCAACCGTCGCCGTCCGTCCGTCCGCGGAAGGTGAGCGTTTTTTTTTTTTAAAGGTAAAACCCTAGTTTGCTAGGTAAACACCTTTTGTAAGATGCGTATATGCTTAGTTTTTCCACCGAAGTTGATACGCCAATATTTTCTAGAATTGCTTAGTAAAACAACCGTGAATCCATGATCATGTTGTTTTTGCTTCTTTCCACCATTGCATGCAAAACCTAGCTTTTAGGTTGTATCTTGAAAAGAAAAACCTTGGCTTGAATCTCGTAGACACGATTCCCATGAATAAAGAAAAATCGTGTTATGATGTGTGCGGATGAACGCGGGCCCGCCGTGTATGCTTGATTGAACGTGGGTCTCACCCACATATGCTTGACTGAAAGTCGACCTTATATTAGTCTTGTGCCCGGACTTGAAACTTGAGTAACACCGAACTTGAAATTTATACCGGACTTGAAACTTGTACCTGACTTGAAACCAATACTGATCGAAACTTGTACCGGACTTGAAACCAATACCATCGAAACTTGTACCAATGGACTTGAAACCAATACCATACTTGAAACTTGAGTAATACTGGTGTTTGGACCTAATCCCAGCTTTTGTGCATTCCAACGTGTCTTGTCGTGCGTGACTACACGCTTCATGCGCTTTTCATACAAGTTCTAACTCCTGTCCTTTATTTCATTGTGGAATGAGGAAAAGAATTCCTGTTGAGATGTCTTCCGGAGATAATGCTGGTGCCAAGCCAGGAAGTGTTAACAGCTTCAAAGATATGCCGAACATCGATGACGAGTTGTTCACCTCGCCTTTTCCAAACATTAGAAGACATCCTTCTCATAAGATAGTCCTCGCTTTCCAATTCGTAAAATATAGGAGATGATCCATCTTCTTCTTCGGCACTTGTGATGAGGTTCTGTCTTCAAAGAAATGAATATCCGCCATCTCCTATCGACTTCAAGACTTGTCATACTCCACTGGCCTCTTATGAAGGATGGATGAGGCGCCTGTTGAATAATAAGAACATTAAGGCCAATTTGACCAAAGCGCAAATCCTCGATGCAGTCATGGCATCTGCTACTCTTGAAATTAAGAAAGACGCTGCAGGCTTGATTACTTTCATTTCTCGGTGGCGCCCTTCTACTCATACAGCTATATCTAGGTGGGGAGAGATGACTATTACTCTGGAAAGCGTAGATGCATTGATGAATCTTCCTGTTGCTGGGAATCTTTATTATGAGCTTTCTGACACGGAACAACATGATTATGACACTATACTCCGAAAGGTGGCAGAATTCGACGATCTGGACAAGGAGGAGAAAAAAGATACAAGATGCTTTTACACCTGGTGGGTATCGGAATGGTCTCCGTAAACCCGCAGCCGAATCGGAGTTGGAAAACGAGCCCAGTGTGATTGCATTCTGTCTTTGTGGTTATCCGTAGATATATATGATGACGGTTCTGGAAAGAAAACCATAAGGGGTGTTCTGGTTAAGATTGCTATAAAGCTAGCAAAAGGCGAAGTTCTTCCCTTAGGTGCCTTATTCCTTGGATCATTGTATTCTCATCTGGACGCCTTAGCAATGGATATGCATGTTTCCAACGGGTACAAGAAGGTGGAGTCGTATGTCCACTTCGCTTTTCTTCGTGCATTCTTGTAGGAACATTTCAAAAGTTATGCTCCTGCTCCCGCAACTTCGCTCACAATTTGTATGGTGGCTCGAGAATACTCCGTTGGCAAAGGAGGCGTCCCAGAACTGGTGCGAAACTTGTGGATATCTTTGATAATGTGTCTTCTGTTACTTTCCGTCCATGGGGGCCGATCCACCCTTCCATAGTTCAGCCAAAGACTTTTGCTATTGCTTCTGACGGTCCTGATGCTGCGTTGCGTACTGATGCCGAGACTATGAAATTCGGAGAACTTATTTACCTACAAAGCTGCATTCCAGGATATATCTCGTCTCTATTCAATGAAGCTCTTACCGTGACTCCGTATAACATCGACAGGGCTGCTCGTCAAATGGGATTTGACCAGGGTGTTCCCTTTATTCGTCCTTCGGAGGTTTCGAAAGAACTTTTCCCGGTTATCTTTGATGCTGACATATTCTTTGCGTCGCAGAGTCTTCCCTTCTGGCCTATTGGGAGAAACTCAGTGGTAACCGACAAGTATAAGGAATTTTGGAGGAAGCAACTGTTGGCTTTCCAAGAATTCTCGGAGGATGTTGTGATAAATTCCCGTGGTGAGCCATCTTCTGACGTCCTGAAGGAGCATTTCCGGTTGAGGCCACTTCCATCCAAACGGACCAGAGCTGATGATTGCATTCCCCAGACAGGAGTGAGATCTAAGAGGCAGGCATGTGATTCGGTGATCCTCAATTCCTCCAATATGAAGGTATTTAAATCTCTTTCCGTTGGTTCCTTCATTTCTCCAGAGTAAATTCTTCTAAGAGTGATTCTTGCTTGAAATCAGGGAATTCCGAAAGAGAATGTCTTCACAAGGTTGGCGCGCATTCAGAATGAGAAGGCTGGTAATGTTGGCCTTCATGTTAAGAAGTCTGGCGGTACTGATCTTCATGCCGAGGAGTCTGGAGAAACCGCTCATTTTCCCGACCATGACGGAGATGATGCAAGCTCGGTTGGACAAGGCGCCTCCCTAAGTGATCTTGTTGATGGGGCCGTGATGGAAATTAGCACCCAAAGCGAAGTAGATATCGGGAGGAATGTAAGAGAGGCAACATCCGGTATTGTTGAGGTGTCTCCCCTTGAAGAATGTTCTGAGCAGGTTCCAATCAATAAAGCTGTCATGGCGACTTGTTCTGAAAGATCTCCTACAACTGGAAAGGCTCCTCTGATTGGTGAGGTACTGGTAGGGCAACCTGGAGCTTTGTTCGATCCTCCTTTCATTGTTCCTTATCCAGGCCGTGTGTTGGTTGGAGGATTCAGTGTGCCGGTTCGGTTCAAGGAGTTGTACACGACAATATGGGATAAACACGGCCACATTGCTACCACTACGAAGCTCAAAAGTTGTCTTGCATTGGTCAACCGCGTTCAGGAGGCTTTATTTTCTATCCATGGGATGAGCGTCACGACTGGTCGAACAGTTTTCGAGGAGATGATTGAAGACTGGAAGTGCCATCGAGATGTGTTTGTGCAATACGACTTCAATGCTCCTTGGTTCCTCAAAGGGTTCTCCGAGATTCAGGAGCTCCAGAAATTACAAGGTGAAGCCCCTTCTGCAGAATGTGTTACTCGCCAGGAAGAAGAGGTTGAAAAGTTGTCTGAGGAGTTGAAGCTGAAGCAGGCTGTACTTCAAAGGATGAAAGTTGCTCTTGCCCAGAAGGACGAGTTGCTTCTTTGAAGGACTTTCCTTGAAGGATTCGTGCCATATACTTGTCTCTTCTTTTTCTTTTTGAGTGATAGTGAGGATCTCTTTTCATAACTTGACCTCTGGTTTTGAATTAATAGGTAATTGAATTGGTTTATTTTGAGATAGTTTTGTGAATAACTTTTCTGAAAGAGGTTATTTTAAATGGAATTTGCATCTTGGTCATGAATGATTGCACATGTCATATGAAATTGAAAATGTCGTGTAAAAGGGAGGTATGAAGGGAAGCAAACATGTGTTTGATCACTGAGTCTCTTTCTCCATGTGCGGGATGCTAAGTCCCCAGTGAATTCCAAAACTATCTTTCTTATAAAATTGCTGAATAGAACTTACTTGTTTTTGAAGTCTCACTTGTATCAAACCGAAGTATCCTCTCCAAGGAAGTCGTCCGCATTAATTTTTTAGAGAATGAGAGCTATCCCTCTCAAACCAAGTTTCTCCCGAACAATGCGCTTCAAAGCGTTGCACTCACCGGGTAGGGTGGTAAAGGAACCGGTGGAAATGACAAGTACCTCGGGTCCATTATTTCTTGATCGGTTGGTGGACGCCATACGGAGGTAGTTCCACCTCTCTATTGCGTACCCACATCTCCAGCAACTCCAAAATATTTTCCATCGGGAACGGAAAGTGTAGGTACTTCGAGTCCAGCTTTTCCTGCGTTAGTGGGCGTTGTGATGTCTCTACGTGGCTTTGATGTGGAGCACGTTCCGGAGATGAAGTTGGAAGATTTGCGAGTGCCATCATATCCGCGGATCGCTTGCCTGGGTAAAGGGATGTGGAAGGTGTCGTAATATCACTGCTGAGTGATCGAATTGAACGCTCCCATCCTCTGTATTCACGTATTTCCTGATCGATCTCTCCTTCCTCAAGCATTTCTTCGCTTAGATGAAAGGCCGATGCGGATTGGACAGTCTTCCGGGCTTCAACAAGAGTTTTGAGATATAAATCTTCTAACAGGGCTCCATAGGCTGCAGGCTCCCTTTCTTTATCTGGTAGACGTTGTAGTACTCCGTACAAGTCCTTTCCTATGTGGAGTTGCCTCGGTTCTTCATTGTTAACTAGACCATGTTGTTCATCTTTCCTGAGTCTCCTGCGGTTACGCGCTCTTTTTGCCTCTCCACCGGTAAAGGTGTGACTCCTGACTAAGGATTCAACATTTCTTGCACTGCTTGAGTAGATGCCTGCCGACCCTTCTTGTAATTGTGCTGCTATAATGTCTCGCTCTGCCTTCTGGTGATACCGGCTTGATTTGCCAAGACATCCTCTAGTATTCTAGCTACACTTCCCATGATATCTGAACCACCTGTGGTTTCCGGATACATTGCGAGATGGAAACCGAAAAATTGAGAATTCAATTTTGTGCAACCGAGAGATCAACCTCCCACTGTGGTCGCCAATTGTTTATGGGTGAAAACTATTCTCGCGGATTTGGTAATTTGGGGTGTGTGGATGAGGAATGAATCTAAACCCTAAACAAATGCACTCACGCGGTGAGTTCTTGTAGATTCGGAAATCAATCTGTGCAAGTCCTACCTAAACCAAGAAATGGCCGTTCCGCACTTGTTTCGGTCACAAAGTGAAGGAGATGGGGTTGATCTTAGAGAGGGAAGCGAAGAAGGTGTTGAGATTGTGAAGGTGTTGGCTTGCTTATGACTTGTAACAGAAAGGTGAGCAGGCTTACGATTGATGCAAGCAGGCTCAGTGTGTTTGAATACGTTTTGTATTAACACTTGGTTTCTGTCTCGTCTGGACTTGTGTTGTTTTTCTCCTTGTCTCATGTTTTTCTCCTGTGTTGGAAATAGGGAGGAGAACCTATTTATACAAGTCATTTGAGCCTTATTCACGTCTCTCGTGGGAAGTGGAGAAAGTGGAGTGATGGAGTAGTGGAGGTGTGTGTTGGTGTTACACGACCGCCTTGCCCACTTCTCCCGTCATCTCTAACCGTCCATGACTCCCTAACACGTTCTGTGATGGCGCGTTGCACGGAAACCGCCACCAATACCCCAAGATGTATCCCCAGTTTGTGACATGATTGATGTCTGAATGTGTGGATCGTGGGACCCACAAAAGGTAGCATGTAATGCTAAATTGAATAACTGCGTTATTCAGGAAGTTGATACTTGTGAAGTATCATGTGTATTTTAAGAAGGTACTGCATTATGGTGTGGTAAAGTGACGGTGGTGATTACCATGACGCCTCACTGACCAATTAACTCCCGACTGTGGTTGTATAACCAAACCTATGAAGTTGGACGGATGAGATGATCTTTGAGACACTCATCTGCGACCGTTGGTGAAATCAGGGTTTTGAAGAGGTGCGCAGGCATCACTCTTTAGCTTGGTCGAAACCAAGCATGGGAAGGTTTTTGGAAAGGACCGACCAGGCATGCGTGTAGACAGCATGCCGGTGTACACGTCTGTACCTCTCTGTCCCATAAAGGCGCGATCTAGGCCACTCAATTTGACCGGCAAAGAGGAGTAGTTGAGATCGATTTTGTGATAGAAATCCGGTGCCTCAAAAGCCGCGCGTCACGCCCACTTCGGGCGCACGTTCCAAGATGACCAATCTTGGTCGGTCTTGGCCGATCGGTCTGGTGTGAAGGTGGTAGGCTGGTGTTCACGCCTACACCTGAATATCCCATGAAAACGTGATCTGAGCCATCCAAATCGTCCGGCGAAGTTGAGCGGTCGAGATCAGTTTGCGGTTTGGGATGTGTGACCACGCTAGTTTGGGCGTGCGTTTTGGAATAGCCAGGCATGATATGCCTTGGCCGACCACGTGAGGAGATAGATGGGTCCACGGTGGTCATGCTGGTATGACCGGACCTGTTTAATCTAATCTGGAACCCTCCATTCGTGCCGGAGAAGATGGACGCTTGTGATGCTCAAAACCCTAATTTTGGGTTTCAAGGCCGTGCGTCAATGCTTTATTCGGGATACGAATAGGGATGACCAACCATGGTTGGTCCTGACCGATTGGTCAGGTGTGTAGGCGGGCCCACGGTGATTGTGTTGATATGCTCTGGGCCCTTTGAATCTACATCTACACCCTCCATCTATACCTGCGAAGATGGATGGTAGAGACTGTTTTGCGACACATGTAATATGATGCAAACCCTAATTTAGGGTTTTCCGTCCATACTGCTCTGGTTTGGACGTTTTTGGCAAGCTAGGCCAATCCTTTGGGGAAGGCCGACCGTGCGGGTCCGCGTTGGTTCGGCAAAGGATATTCCATACCGCTTGGGGGTGATGGAATTGATCCGGGTCATCCAATCATGCTTGTGGAGTTGGATGATCGTGATCATATCCGACCGATACGTTCGGTCCGGATGCTCAATCGGCTAGTATAACACACCGAGAGGGGCTCAATCGGGATAGTATAACACACCGAGAGTCAGCCTGTACGGGTACTTCGTACATGGTTTCATTATAATTCTTGGAGGTTCGTGTTGCTCTGTAAGAGCAACACTCAGTCGTCATGCCGCACTGATAATGAGTACTAAAATACAAGGCTGATTGCGCATTAATTAATAATGCTAGAAATTCACAGGGTATATGGGATTGTTGCTACATGCTCCAACCTGGATGAATTTCATGTATTCACTGAGAATGGGATTGTTGCCACATGCTCCATTCTAGGTGAATTAAGTGAGGGAGTATCCAACACTTATTGATGGCCTTATCTTTTACAAGATGTCAGCGCATAATTTTTTCCGGTTTTTTACAATTTTAACCTTAAATGAAAATCCACCATCAACAGATTCGTTTTACTAGTCTACTGCGCACTTAATCAAATAACTAGTGGTTATTTTGAGCCATTTACCTGATTTGTTTTTATACTTGATGTTTCACTAAGTAAAAATAAGCATCGAGGAATTGGCTTAAGTTCCACTAAAGCATTTCAGTTCAAATCGAGGAAGGCATCCGTCATCAGCGTATGGCCTGATCACCTTGTTATCTTCTTTCTTCTCCTACAACACGGATACTGGTTTGCGCCTCCTATTTCTGTTATGTGCTTATATTACTTCGGTAATGCACTCCCACCTTACCTTGGTGGGCTGCATTTTTCATTAACATGGAGAATCCATATATAGCAGCCGATAGTTTCATAATTACATACAGGGAGCAGCTTAATATATTGATGGATCCATCTTTCTTGCTGACGACAACATATGTTTAGTCTCTATAAAAAAAGATACATAACTATATTCCTGATGATATTTATTTAAGTCATAATTTTGGCTAACACTCATGACATGCGGAGTTTATAGATTTTGTAATTGCTTTGGCAGCCAAAGGAAGATATGACACTACACCAAATTCTAAGATTAGAAACAGAACCAGGCCGTTACAAAAACGGGTTGTAACGGCCCTCGCCTGTTGCAAAAGTGGGTGTTATATTTTTTTTGTAATGGCTTTGTGGCCATTACGAATTTTTTTTGTAACGGCCCTCGTAACAGGCTTGAGCCGTTACGAATTTTTTTTGTAACGGCCCTCGTAACAGGCTTGAGCCGTTACGAATTTGCCACGTGGTAACAGCTCAGGGCCGTTACGAATTTTTTTTAACAGGGATGTTGTAACCGCTCAGGGCCGTTACGAACTTTTTTGTAACAGCAAAAAAATTACTGCCGGTCAACCTTGACCTGCAGTTCATTTTCTGTCGGAAATAAGCCAGAATTCCAAAAACCTATCTGCATACACCTTTCATTTCATCTTCCACAATCAACAATATTTTCTTCAATCAAATTCATCTCACATTCAATCAATTCTTATCACATTCAAATAGCTTAATACAAAAATGAACTTAAATTCTTCTAAGTATCAAAATTTTTGTTAAGTATGAAATACTAGGGGGATACTAAGTATCAGTTCATAGAAATTCTTATGTTCACAAACTCATCTAACTTAGAAACACATAAAAACTTACAAAACTTGCATCTGCTCTCCAACCTAATGACTGCCTTGTTCTCCAACATTTCTGCTCCAAACTTGCAACAGAGCATCAATTCAATTAACCTGCAAACACAAAATATCTATAAGGCTACCAAATTTATGAAATTTAAAAGCATAAAAAACCGAACACGCAGAGAGGTCACAGGCTCTCAACATGGTATTTTGCACAAGGCCAGTGATTTTAAACAAGGCCATAGATAATATACAAGCAGACAAAACTGAACATATCAAATTTAGGAAAACAAATTCTGTTAAGTATCAAATTCATTTTTCAACATGATACATTCATTGCAAGAACTTGAGCAAACTAAGAAACAAAGGGGTACCAGAACATAATTACCAAAGAAGAGATCCAAAGAAGACCAAAACTCAGAATCGTTATGAGCATCCAAGCCAAATGAATATTGTTGCAACGTTGGTCTGACCCAGGAAATCAATGCAACTGGTCCTGCAACAAACCACACATGAATCAGAACTAACATGATAAACTGGCAAAATCATGCAAATAACACAACCTTGATCAATGCCTCTAGTTTAAGAATATATTAAGAAGAAAAAAGGTTTCGACAACTTGTGTATTTACACTAACATTATGTGACTGGGACACCATCTGTGTTGCTGCCAAGACATGGTACCCTAATTATCACTACTTAGTTGAAGGACATCTCTTCTCAACATAGTAAACATGTCATACGGCAATTATTCATTTAATCAATTGATAAGTAAGAATGGTCTTTTGCAGTAATAATCTTATTTGTAGCAGAACTACAAAAGCATCAGAGCAAAGAGGGCACTCTACTCATTCTCCTGAAATAAATTAAACAAAATGTTGGTATTTTGGGTTCGTGTAACGAGCCTATAGCACAAAAATTTACTAATTCAGTGATTTGGTAAGAGCTTACATGCCCTACCAAGTGCAAAGAATCCAAATTACTGAGGTTAGCGTCATTTCATTATTGGGGAGGCATCCTTCATCATAAGAAATTATTTCTTCATTCATTTCACCTTCAATAAACTGCATCCTACAAAGAGAGATGAGTGATCAATGCATCTTAATCCAGCAGAAAAGATGGCAGGGCAGTGACATAGCCATAAAATATGAAAAATGATAAGAACCATGCAATGTTTCTTATCAAACCAAAGTAAAGTTGATGAAAGCTCTGGACAAGGGTATCCACTATCTATTAAACCATAAAGTCGTAATTGCACCTTCTGTAAAATAAAGGGCATGATAGAGCATCTACCAACAAGAATAAATTTGACCACATAGGCATATAAAAAAAAAAGTCCCATTACTAGAATATGGGATAGAGATAGATCAATTACCTTTGGTATTTTGTTCCTTAAGCACGGAAAGTAGATATGGCGAACCATCCAGTAAGGAATAACCAGTGAAATAACCTCAATAATTATGTTTTCACAATGGAAACAATTCAACATTTTCTTCTTTTTTTTATTTAGACTTCTTGGATCGTGTCCATTTACTTGGTGGATGTACTAAAAACTGAAAATCTATCTTCATATACATAGGAAGATCCTTCCTTGTGGTTTTTTAAGTAGCACAGTGGTGGTCTACATGTGTAGGAGGAATACTTCCGGTTAAACGATTATTATACATTTTCAAACCCACAAGTTTCTGACAATTGCCTGATTCAGGTGGAATCCTTCCCTGAATTTGATTTTGGAAAATGTTTAGCTGTTGCAACTCTGACAAATTACCAATCTCTGAAGGTATTACTCCTGACAACTGGTTTACACTCACATCTAAAGCTTGTAAAGATCCCAACTTCTCAATAGAAACAGGTATTGAACCGACAAGAGTATTATTGTAAACCGAAAGAACCTAAAGATTAACCAAATTACCGATGCAAGAAGGGATAGTACCAGTGAGTTTGTTTTCGTATAAGCCAAGCGCAGTTAAGGCTGTGCAGCTTCAAATGCTATCCGGTATGCTTCCTTGCAGACGGTTAATTCCGACTGCCAGAATTTGAAGACTCTTTAGTTTTCCCAACTCCACAGGTACAACACCTGACAACAAATTGTCTTCAAGTCCTAACCCAGTAAGCTCCAAGCAGTTTCCTAACTGAGAAGGAATTGAACCATTGAACGAATTTGAAGATAAATCAAGAACCTGCAAACTCGATAAGTTCCCAATGAACAGAGAAATTTTCCCTTCAGCCAGCCCTTGGTGCTGCAAAGATAGGCTCTTCTCCATTGCAACTATTATTTACAGATGAGATTATCAGCCACAAATAAACATAATAAAGAGGCAAACGGCACAACACGATCAATAACAGAAACATGCACAACAGGACACCATTAGCGCGGAATATGTTAGCACCAGAAGCCTAAAACATTTAACACATCCTACTCCAAAAATCTTAATCTACAGTAATAAGCACAATCTACTAAAAGCTTAATCCAAACTGACAGATTTTAAAATCAACCAATAGTGGACCTGAAAACCCTATATTAATTCTAGATGGGGAAAGAGATAGAGGGTTCAATTACCAAATTGATCAAATGACGTAACTGGATTTGTATACTTGTCCATATCTAAAAGCTTCCAACTGATTTCCAAGCTTTATAAGCAATTTGTAAAACTTCTGAGTCAATAACACATTCATAATCAGAAACAAACCTAGAATCATAAATAAAATTATCATTTTAACTTAAGCAAATAAAGAAGAAATTGATTAGATGAACAACCAACTAGATCTTCCAAATAAACTATAGGATGAATTCAAAAACCAGAGGAAAAAAAATAAAACACAACACAACGAAAATCGAATAACTACGATTCAAAATCTTACCTCAAATAAAAAACCGAAACCCTAGATTTCTATTTGCTTCTTTACAGAGAAGAAAACCGAAACCCTAGTTTTCTATTTGTTTTATTAGACCTTCCAATACCCTAGTTCTTCATAGAGAAGAGCACTTGCACAGTTTTCTTTACAGAAAAGGCCGTTATGAATTTCTGTTACTCATCCGGGAATTTGGTGTAGTGTGAGAGATCGATGGAAGAAACTGAGAAGGTAAAGAAGATCTCTTTTTCGCCTCTCTGGTTTGAGATTTTCGACGGAAGAAAAGGAAATGAAAGATAGGATTTAGGGTTAGATAGAAAGTTTATGATTGAGACGCATCTAGAGATTAAAATGAAGGGTATAGATATTAGTTTAGGCATAAACGGTGCAGATGAAACACAATAGCACGCATGTGAATGGCACGCGCACATTCTAAAGGTGTTACCACCTTGGTGTGACCAAGCGTGTGACTGACACGCCTAAAAAAAAATTCGTAACGGCTTGGTCCTGTTACGAATTTTTAAATAATTAGTAACGGCAAAGCCTGTTATGAAATTTTTGTAACGGCCATTTGTAACGGGAAATTCGTAACGACCCATAAGCCGTTACAAATTCCTGTTATGAATCCGGGAATTTGGTGTAGTGTGAGTTTCTCTAATTGATTTATTTTACGTTACGAGCGACTAAGCTTCCCCCTATTCTGCAAGGACTGGCAACACGGCGCAGGTTCATGACCACAACCAAACACGATGTGGGATCATCCTGACGTGTAAACTACATTTGCATTTTCACAATATGTATGAGTACTTCCAATCCCACTCGCACTGTAAGTCTCTTTCACATACTTCATTGTACGTTTTAACAATGTTCACCAGTCTCAACCTTTGTATGTTTGCATTTGGAAGACCAAGAAGGTGAAAATGTCCCAATTGTCTCGACTAATATAATGTTTTAGTTTAAAAGGAACCGATATTTTCAGTGTCGGTCTTACTTGAAAATACCAACCTTGACATTTCACCGAGAAGTCAAGCTACACCAACAAGAATGACTACTTGTCATGGCAAACTCCACCTGCACTTTCAACACTGGCCAGCCACCCTGGGTTATATTACACCAATTTACTCCATAGCCTAAATGCTAGTGGGGGTTAAAATTAGGTGTATATCGGTTTTTGACTTTCTTTTTCGTGGTAGAGTCCATAGGCAGATGATCTCAGAATCTTCTTGCCTCATCCCTTTTGGTTTTATGACTTCTACGTATCTACGATGTTTGGTCACTGGTATTATTCATGATAGGCCTCTTACTGAGAGATGCACAGATGCGGAAGCTAATATACAGGCAGTGGCACGTACGTACAAATCTGCGTCCAACGATTCCTTACATATGTCCCATCTCCATAACCATCTTGAATTTGAGTCCCTTGATTTCTTTATGCAATTGCACTAGATTTAGTGGTACAGGTGTTAGTAGTAACTAAAAGTTTTGGGCACGAGAGCATATATATCTCATCATTCCAATGAATATAGAAGTTGCATGCAACTATGTAGAGCAAATACGCCATACTCCAAATCAGCTATAACGGCTGCAAATGGGGGCGACATGGCTTGTGACTACGTAACCAATGGGGAAGACTAAATCACACCTTCAAATTTCTTAGCCCCTTAATATATCAAGGGTTAAGAGGGGCGATGTGTGTACCCTATACAAATGATAGCGGGTATGAGCAAGAATGCCAATTCAAATCGCCGGCCCAAGCTGCCAGCCTAGACTGCCGGCCATAGCCCTGGCTGCAATTACGGTCTCAAGTCACGGTCGTTATTTCATGTGCGAACTTCTTTCTTAAACCCTATGGAAGATTCGAGAAAGTATTATAGTCAATCTTCTCGTAGGTTGGATAAGTAACATGAGCGGAAATGTATCAAAAGAGACTTATCCAGAGATTCGATTAACCTATAAAAGGAGAAGATAAATTCTCAACAAGGTATGCGATCAAACCCTAGAAAACTCACCTGCAAATACTTGAGACTAACTTGAGCGTCGGAGTATTTGTTTTGTAGGTACCCCACCCTTTCATGGCGGAGTTGAAGGAGAAATTACTGTTGTGGATCGTCCACTATCCTCATCAATCGAGGAATGCTTGTGTTACATTTTTGCACAAACAGTACCCATCTATAACACATAAGAAAGTATTCATCCCAACCATACTACTACACGGTCTATTGAAAGTAGGTTCAAAACATAAAGAGCAGCCGTCTGCGTCCCTTTATACACAGACCATAAACGAAGCCCTTACGCGAAAAACAAGAGCAGTCCAACTCCAACTCATTTGGTACGATGACAAGGCTAGACTACTAGAAAAAACAAAAAAGAAAACACAATTACAGGCCTTTCCGGGAGCTTACCCAAAAGTGTGACTGAAAAGTGGGTTTCTTCCAAAACTATAACCAATTTGAAATTTGTTCTAAAAGTGTGACCATGACCGGTCAACGGACATGTATACCCTAGTCTTTTCTGGAAATACCTGATTTTATCCTATCCGTACGTGTGATATGTGGACATCGGATTTTTCTATTATTATTATTTTTTTTAATGTTAAAGTAAGTTTATTTTTGACTGCGACCCCATCATTTTTTTACCGACGCCACGTGGATGTGTAGTAAGGATATGTAGACATCCATTAGCTAGGCCTAATATGATGTTTGATATGTGTACACACCCATGTTTATTTCTTCTACACATCGAACACTATTCATAATTAACAAAAAGATTAAGGGATATTTTGACTTTGGGTCACATAAAAGTGACCAAAGTTGTGTTTGGGTCACCTATAAATTTTAATTAGAGTTTGGGTCACAGGACCGTTATTTGTTAGGAAAGTTAGTTAAGTGTTGAAATGACTAACTGAAACTTAGGGATCTATTTATTTACTAACTCTAGCCTTCCACCAGAGAAATAACTCTCATCTTTTTCTCTCTAATTTTGATCATGCCTTCCGTCTTAAAAGCATCCCGCATAGACTATAACAGCAACGAAGAAATTGATTTGTCTAGTGGTTGATTGATAGAGACTAGATATATCCGGTTTTCCGATTTGGATGGATGTATGTTTAGATTGAATCATCAGAAAATTGGGCTTTCCTTGATTCCAATCAGATCTGTATACTTTGTCTAGGGTTATGAATTAAGATGATGATTTTTAAGGGTTGGTTTGAGTTTGAAGGCATGGCTGGTCTTTTTTGTTTTGTTTTGTTTCATGATGGATTGGCTCAATTTCTGCTGGTCGAGAAGGTATGTTCACATCAGTAAACTTAAGTTGATCAATGATTAATATATAAAAATTTATTTTTCATTTTGATTGATTGTAGCTGATGTATGGTTGAATTGAGTACTGCAAATTGGTTTAATAAATATTCGGCTAGGAAGGAGATGATTTATAAAGTTTCTGTGATTGTCCTTCATAATGTATATATTGGCACCATTTGTGCTGCTTCATACATTGATTGGCTCCAACCATGAAATGGTGAATATGTTGGATGAATTATAGTCATAAGTTGATCAGATGCCAATTAAATTAAAATCATCTTCAATCTGATGTGTAACAATGGTGATGGAAAAACTCATCCATCAAAACTTAGTAACCTTATCTCACTCCAAAGACGGGTTTGGTTGGATCATTGAACCCTTCCAAGAAGGGTTTGGTTGGATTAATGCGATGACTCCCCTGCACCTCTACTGTTTGATAAAAATCCTCAAATAGGAGAAAAACTCAAAACAACCCATCTCATCCAACGGTTTAGATCAATTGCACATAAATTAATTAAAATAAAATTTACTTTAATAACGGTCAAGACAGTCAATAACGGTCCTGTGACCCAAACTTTAATTAAAATTTGCAGGTGACCCAAACGCAACTTTGGTCACTTTTATGTGACCCAAAGTCAAAATATCCCAAATATTAATCATAATAACAAAAAGATTAATCATAATTACAGAAAGATTATACGGTATTGTATAAGAATAAATGATTATACAAGAATTATACAGGATTAAAGAAGAATTATTAGGCTAATAGTGACATTAATTTAATCTGGGTTTCACTTCTATATCTTCGACTTCAGCTCTCCCATAGAACACACCACACACCTTCGCAGGACTTCAATCTTTCTTATTATTCCTCTTCCTTTTTTCCTAAAGTGAAGCTCATCTATAAGATCTACATATCATGTATGGGAAATCCCGTTTTTCAGAAATCAAAATAATGTTTGATTTTGAACCCTGGAAATTTGATTTCTAATTTTTTTAGATTTTGAACTCCATGTAGATCAAAAATATGTTCTGATCGGAAATTAGGGTTCTCCATATAGATCGAAAATAAGCCATGTTAGGTTATGATATAGTTGATTGTGGTATTTTGTCGATATTGATTTTGCTTTAACAAATGATGATAATGTAAAATTGGATAAAAATTTTCATTTTGATTTCATGAAATAGGTTTCAAATAGGGGTTAATAGGGAGTTTCTTAGTGGGTTGGATACGAATTCTGATTGTGAATGTTACTGTTTGATTTTGGTAGTGCGGTTTTTAAAGATGATTTAAGCAGAAGAGTTAGATTAATATCATTATGGATCAACATGTTAGTCAGTCTCCTGAAATGCCAGTCTCAATGTGTAAGCACTATTCTGCAGTAGTGAGAAAATGAATTTGGGTTATCTTCTGTTCACAATGAAATTTTGTTCAAGTAGTTATTCAACACCCTTTTTGTTGCACCATTTTCTGTAATTACCATTGAAGTAGTTATTGAAGCCATATCTACTTATTCAGTGGAGGCCCTTATTGGGGTACTAGTCGTCTCAT
The DNA here is from genome assembly GCA_023531295.1 of Papaver armeniacum. Lineage (NCBI taxonomy): Eukaryota > Viridiplantae > Streptophyta > Magnoliopsida > Ranunculales > Papaveraceae > Papaver > Papaver armeniacum. The sequence goes on along the minus strand of JAJJWW010010741.1, from coordinate 4,749 downwards.
AATTTGGAGTGGCACATGGCACAAAGAACAGTGCGCCAACTTGTGTTTTTAGTGCCATTAGCAAGACCAATTCATTGAATTTGTGTTCCTTCGGTGCAATTTTCACTTTTCTACTGTATATTCAGATATTGTAAGGGTTGTAATGATTTTTTATATGTTTCAGGTGCAGGTGTTTTTGTTTGATGCCTGATATGAAAGTACATGTGCACTACAATGGATATTGGGTACGGAGAAGCGGTAACGATGCATATACCGGGATTCATTTACAATATCTGGTTTTCCAGGAAATGTTTACTCTAGAGGATATAAAGAAGCAAGTAGCGGGTATACCTGGTTTTGAGCAGGGACCTAATTTTGAAGTCTATGGTCTGGTACTAGTTCCAGTTACAGGGTGTAGACAACGGATATTGATTACCGGACAATAAACCTTTAACTCTTATGTGGAGGAAGCACCAGGAGTTCCATCTTTTTTCGTAATAGCATCTCGGAAAGAGGCATCTCCGCAAGTAACAGTAGATCGTACTCCCACAACTCCCTTTACCAGTAATGTTACTCAAGTGTGTTCAACTGGGAATATACCTTCAACTGGGAATACACCTTCAACCCCATTAGCTCCTACCAGCAGTAGCATAGTGAATTCCTCCGTCAATGATAACTCCAGCATTGTACGGCGGCACCTCCCAAGTCATACTGGCAGTGGTAATAATTTTATCTGCTTCTCCCTCTAATTGTTATATCTTGTTATCATTTCCAAATCTCTGTATCCCACTTTGTGGATCTTACTTTGTATTTTTCTTGTAAAGAACACTCGTAACTTTGTTATGTTGCTTACGCAACCTGGTAATAGCTAGCAATCTGTGTATATATTTTTACACACGACACTAAAATAGGTCATGCCAAAGATGTATTCCTACATTATCTAGTCTCACTAATCTCTATTGTGTTTATCTATTTCAGGGACTGAATATGTTTCCAAAGCTAGGAGAAGCCTTGAATCAACTTGGGACACACCATTTGCCATCGAGTTACCCCGCCTACATGATGCTCCGTCTAATCCAAAACCTTGCGGAGTTCTCCACCTCCCGGAACCTACAGGAAATTGCAGTGGTATGAGCTGTGTGAGAATCAAAGATTCAAAACCAAGGATCAGCTGAAACAGGCTGTTGGGTTGGTCCAAATACTAGACTTTTTGAGGCCGAGGTTTCGGTGAGTAGGCTACATTCTATGTGCTTCGTATGTAAGGATCCCACTAAGCAGTGCAGGTGGGATGTGTGGGCAAGACAGCTGTCAGCCCTTACTTGGTGGGTAATCACTAAAGTCGCAGCTCCACACACTTATTGTAGAGAGGACAACTTGGACCCCGCACTCAGGAAAAAAACAAAGGCTCGTGCAATGGCCAAACTCTTCAGGAAGGAATTTTCCAAGTGTGACTATGTGTATACACCCAAACAACTGATGCAAGACATGTGGAGAGATCATGGTATCACCATCACTTACAGGTAGGCATACTCTGGTTGTAAGAGGGTAACTGAAGCGGTTAGGGGTTCTCCCGACGATTCATACCAATACTTGGTAGGTTACATCCACATGCTTGAACTACACAACAAAGGCACAAAAACGGCGATTCATACCAATGCAAATGATCAATTTATGTATTATTTTTTTGCGCTGGCTGCATGTCTACATGGATTCAAAACTTGGTGTAGACCCGCATTTGCTGTGGATGGTACGCATCTCTCTGGGGACGGCTATGGAACTCTACTTTCGGCAGTTGCGTTTGACGCTAATAATCAAATATTCCCTATTGCGTTTTCCATTGTTGATTCTGAGAATAAGGAATCCTGTGAATGATTTATGCAACAGTTATTCGATGCGCTTGGTAAAGACTTTTCATCAAGAGAGGATCTAGTTGTGTGTTCAGAAAGATCGCAAAGCATCGAACACGGGGTTTCAATAGTGTTTACCAAGGCATCTCATGTTTACTGCGCCTACCATCTTAAAGGCATTTAGCAACAACACTTTACGGTCGAGTCACATTTGTTAGAAACTCATCTCCCTTAACCCTTGAGCTTATCTTTAGCTTTATGTAGCACTAACCTTTGGCTAGTCTGAAGAGCATATTACATTGAGGGCATATTCAATACTTGGTTGATTGATTGTCATTTTCTCACAATGCAGAGAATATCAGAACGAAGCATCACAATGCCGCAAATGCTACGGCGTTTATGAACATTGCTAGCATACACCGTTGATGATTACCGGAAGGCTATGGAAGAAGTCAAAAAATATCCGAAGGTTTTAGCCTTTGTACGGGATGTTTAAGAAAGGCATTGGGCTAGGATTCATTGCAAAACAGACCGTTATCTTTTCATGACAACAAACCTCTGTGAGAGTTGGAATGCCCTTCTTTTGAATACTAGAAAGCTACCAATCACCCATTTGGTCGATTGCATACGGTCACAAATCATGTTGTGGTTATCTGAACGTAGAGACCTAGCTAAGCAAGATAGGTATGCTTTGAGTGACTTTGCTAAAAAAACAATTAGAGATCGGTGGGATTTGGCGTATTCCTTTGATGTCATGAAAATATGTGATGGTGAATTCCAAGTAGGTGAGGCAGTTAATAAATATCAGCATTATGTGAATCTGGAGCAGAAGTCTTGCACTTGCAAGGTCTTTAACTTCGAGCATTTTCCATGTCCACACTCCATTGCAGTAGTTATCACCACGAAGATTAATGTTATTCCGCTGTGTGGAGATTACTATTCATGATTCAGATGGAGATCAATGTATGCTCCTGTGATATACTCAGTACTGAGTCAAGAACGCTGGGTTATGCCAGAGAATGGGCTCATAGTGTTGCCTCCATACCGAGCAGCGCCAGAAAAGGGTCGTCGAAAAAGGAAGCGATATGTCTCTGTTGGTGAAAAAGCAGGCAAAGGTCGGAAAAAAGGCCCTGCAGTAACTGCCATGAGCCAGGTCATTATGTTAAAACTTGTCCTGAATTGTGAAACCAGTAGCTTTCCAAGCAGTACTTTTCATCCGTCGTATGTTTTGTTTTAACTGTGTTTTAAAATTCAGTGTCGTGGAAAATTTTCTTTGATGAACCTAAACCCCAATCCTTTCAATTGCTTTGTAAGTTAAGTTTTTTGGATCTCTCCAAAAGTAAATTATGGACTCCTAGCAGAATCAATGTTTTTTATTTTGGATTTGGACTAATATGATTGAGTCCGTCTCTTAATGGATGATTTTTCAAACTTATATGTGCTTACAAAAACTCTATAAAAAGAGGTTGGTTATCTAGAGTTTATAATCCAACGGCTGATGCGAACCACCAACGAACGGCTAAGGATGACCCTATTTTCTTCTTGTGCAAAAGCTTTGTGTCCAAGCCTTAATTCACCCGCATCTGCCTGTGCAGGTTATTTGGGAATATACACAACGCTTTTGCATAACACCAATATTGTACAATCTGACTTGTGCTTGGACTATGTCAATTTGACTTTATCTCGTCGAGGTACAGGTACAAATGGAGGGAGAAAAACAAAGGTATAAAGAATGAATTTGTCTTCTACACGTCTGTTCTAACTTTATTACAGTTTCACAACTACTTCTCTAAGAAAAAAAAATTCAAAAACCAAATTCATTCTCACCTCCTTTTGTAAATATTTTTCGTTGTCATCTTCTTTGTCGTCATTTTCTTATCGTCAATTGATAATCAACAATTTGAGAGAGTAGACAGTAAATCAGATTTTTTAAATGGGAAAAAAACTTGGACAAAAAATTCGAAAGAAATTGAACGCGATTCAGATGCAAATCTAGTGTGCAGATATTATCCACATTAACTTTATGTTACTGTTTGTAATTTGATTGAGTATATTTGATAGTTTAGATTGATTTTGATTTGAAATTTTTTTTTTTTTTTGATAAAAGGAAATTCATTAAAACTAAGCATAAAGAGATACATTGTTCATATTACAGACATTTTTAAGGAAATCCAACTTTAACTTACTGTTCCAACTCCTAGAATCTATATCCTTATAGGAAGACCTATTTAACTTCTTAGCTATTTTATCCGCTATAAAGTTACAATCCCTTCTAACATAAAAGAAAGAAGAAGAGGCAAAAAAAAATCGCTAATCTCCAGCGCTTTGTCTATGAAGACTTTACACCTCCAACTTGCAGCAAAATTTCTTCTTCTCATACCATTGGTAACATTGAGATTGTCATTAAGAAAGATGATATCATTCATTCCTGAGTTTGTAGCCCACCTAGTGGCTTCTCGGCAAGCTCTTGCCTCTGCTTCGTCAAAGTTTGAGCATCTTCCAGTTCCGCCTGCAAAATCACAAATAGAACCAAATTTGTCAACTAACACCAGAGCAAAAGCAAAGTTCTTAGATTGACTATTAAAAGCAGCGTCAAACATAATATAACTTGAATTGAACACATAATTTGAATTCCCTTTGCATCCTGGGTGGTGAATATCACAAGTTTTTTCCTGGATAGTTATATGACCAGTAGCATTACAAAGGTTAGTAATTTGAAAAAAAAGTAATATCAAGGGCTATTAGCATCACTAGTTCATTTAAACAAAAGAAATGAGGCTAATTAGAAATGAAGTCCCACTGCTTAGTTCTTAAGTTCTTATCTAATGCACCATAAACAAAAGAAATATTAAAGCTCATATTATCCTTTAAAACATGAAAATTGAAAACATTATCTTTAAAAGAAATGAGGCTAGCGGAAACT
>JAJJWW010010740.1:0-22875 GCA_023531295.1 Papaver armeniacum | reverse complement strand
ATTATTTTTAAGCGAAACCATATTAGCGCAGAATGTTATGCAAGTCTGTTTTTTGATGAAACCAAAAAGGGTTCCAGCATATTTTGGTTCCACTATAGCTAGGCCTGTCAATGGCACTAAACGAAACAAATAATGCCTCTGCCGCTACCGTTGCCATTAGATTTAGCGGTTAACCGATATCCGTTAAGTCCGACGGAATTGTGAAATCCAAAACCATTACCGTTACGTCGGACTTATCGACTAACGGTTAATTTTCCGGTATGTCACAGGACCACCACTCATCATCAGCAGATTCAATCACCACCGCCACCACTCTTCGTCACCATTATATAGATTATTTCTAGGGTTTGTTTTCGATCCAGGGATTTCTAATTCGTTCACAGGAAAATTAGGGTTTTTGACTTCAAATTTGTACTGCGAAGTCAAATCCACCATTAAAATTGAGATTGATGAATGAGAATGTTGAATTTGGTGATTAGATTCCAATATGAATTTTTCGAATGTTGGAGGATTGAGACTGAATGAGAATCGAGATTTCAGAAGATGGGATTAGAATCTGAATTGAGGTGATGGAGGGTTGCAGAAGATTTAAGAAAGGCGTTCTTGTTGGTTGTTACTTTCTTGAAGAGTATTGAGCAGAATAAGGAGAAGTCGGTGATGATTACTGTGTTAATGGGTTTGATTTCAGAGGTTAGGGTTTGGAAAATCTGATATTGAACTAAAGAGATGGTGATGAATTGGAAGATGGGTTGTGGTTGATTTGATGAGAAAGAAGATGGATGTGTTGTAGCTAGGTTAAAGTTCAGAATGGGTTTGATGATAAATGGTGGTGGTAGTGATTGAGATGGAGAATCGATGGGTGATGGTCTCGCGGAGTTGTTGTTGAAATTGATGCGAGTATTGCCGGTACAAAGCTTCTGAGATGGTGATGAAGTATGTGATGCAGATACAATGGGATGTGGTAGCAGGTACAGGATGGTGTTGGTGTTGTACACAGGTTCAATTGCTATCCGAAATGTGAAGTTTTATTCCAAGTCTAATCGCTTATATTTGCAGGTTCTTATAAATCTATGTACGTGGTAAATTCTCATATGCAGGTAGTGGGAATCTTTATTCCGTGGTGTAGTTCATGCAACTATAGGAGTGTGTTTTTCTTCTCTCGTTTGTGTCGAGTTGAAGAACAGAAGAAGAATTGGATAAAGATGATGATTCATTCGAGTATAGTAACCTAGGTATAGAGGAATGTACACGTGCTAGGCACACGTTAGTGATGGTTATTTTCAATGATGTTGTAGTAAAAGGTTCGTTGAGACTTGTGAAGACTGTGCTTTTAAATTTAAATTTTAAGACTAAGCAAATTAAAATTTACTATATTAGAGAGACCGAGGTTCAGGATTTCACCATTCACCAAAATTCATGTGATTTAATGTTAATGTTTATCATGCAATTCTAGACAATATAACTCCAATCAAAAGAAGCTGTGATTCTAATCATTGCCTAAATTAGATTTTCAAAACATCAATTGTTAATCGCAAGCATGAAGTATCAAAAGCTCTAAACTAAGCATACTTCATCAAGAGAAAACACAACTAATTAATAAAAATCATTTACTCAATTTTCATTCGGTGCAAATAATCATAAAAGAATTGCATAGGTAAATTTAAATAAATTTTACCACATAACTTTTGGAAGAATGGCTTCCTCCATCAGCCCCAGGAGGATTGGTTTAGCTCTCTTCATGATGGAAACATGCTCAAAAGTTGATTTCATTACTCAAAAATGGTTTACAAATGATGAATAAGGAGAAATAATGAAAAATCGGGTTCAGTAATAATTATAAGTGTTACAAACCGAAACATTGCAAAGAACGATAAAACCTTCCCTGTCGTTGTTACTGTGTTGATTTAAGACTGTCTCGAACTAAGACCCTCGGTGTGAGTCGTTAACACTTGTTGAAGAACGCACGGCCGCTTGTGGGTCTTATGTTCTTCGTGTTCTTCACTACACCAAAGCAGAAACAATTTTTTCTAGTTGTTGATTTTGCGCCTCGTGATGCTTCTAAACTATCCCAAACTCTCGTAACTCTTCTCTCGACCTCCCGTAACTCTATATATAGTCGACGACGCACTCAAAATCACAGTAATAACTCCCCAAAATTCTGTCATCACTCGGCAGTAAAGAAAATATTTTTTCTTTCCTTTAATCTCTTGCACGTATCCATGTCAGCCACTTACGTGCATACTATCCATGTTTAACTTCTTCACGCTTCTCTAGCTACCAGAATCCACCCAAACACGTGCAGCACACGTCTAGACTCGCTGTAATCACTTGATTATCTCCTCCCGTACATGAACGCCCTGATGTGTGGAAAATCTACGTACCAATCCTGTTTGTTTGATTCTAACGGATTTACCAACCATGTTTAATTGAATAGCAGTGGTATAAACTCATCGAGGCATTAAATCTCCTCACAAATCTCCAAAAATCGTATCAAAATTCTCGTCATACAAAATTTGAACCCGCACTTTTCCCGCCAATTTCGTGGAAGAGAAAGGTTGCCCCCTATCCGAGTAGGGGTGCGAATAGCACTCGCCTACTGGGTGCCCCTTATCCAAAGCGAAGGTGCCTTTAGTACTTTTTCTCCAGGGGTCCAAATAGCACTTTTTGAGCAACTTTTTCCACACAAGTGTATTTCTCCAAAACACCTACACAAAAACACCATAATAAGTACAAAAATCGAGACTAACAATAGAGACACTCGAGGACAATCTCAGACACAAAATGTGTCTATCAAATACCCCCAAACTTATTATTTGCTAGTCCTCGAGCAAATTTATTTTAGAAAAATAAAATGACTACACTTAGCACGTGCAAGAAGTCGTTAAACCGCTAGGTGGTCCTAGTCAAGGAGTGTTGTCTCCGGAGGGTTTACCAGAGGTGTACCCACAAAACCTTTACTCAGACTGTAGCTATCTACGCAGTAACCTTGGAAGGCACTAAAGAATCTCCTTGGTTGGCATACTTATTGACTACAAGAGGAAGTACCTCGATGCGAAATTCCAATTGTCGTATACCGAGTTTGCACTCAAGCATACTAAAATTCATATAAAGTGACAGAGCTCTACTCAGATAGTTTCTGGACATAATAAACCGGAGTCAACCAATCACATGGAAAGATTAAGAAGATGTATGTAGAGAAGATGATTTTGATATTAACTAAGGTGAACCTATCCTAATGGATCGAGATATAGGTCCGACTAATATCAACCCACTCGCGAAATACAAGGGGACCAAGTGGTCGATAATCCTAACTCTAGGTCAACACAACCGGCATATACAAGGGCTCCAAAGGGTCGACTTTATTGAATTTATTCGCGTTGGTCTCGATGGTCCGGTCTTTTTTTTTTTTTTTTTTTTTTTTGAGTATCTCGACTACTCTATTTCACCCTAGCAATGGTAAAAAGAAAAGAAAAAGAAGTGATCGGGATTCTTTCGATGTTTCTATCACGAGGATATGGCGAAACTACCATGTTTTCTTTCTAACACCTCGAGCTCGTGCTTTTATGAATAGATTCTTTAGATGTTTCCATCTAATCGATTGGTTCCTCAACTCCTATAACCAAGATGCTTCCATCCACTTAGATTGGTTAGTGCCATCCTTAATAAACATAAATTTCTAGGCTCTTGAGTTTTATTTATTGCAACTAAAAAGTTTCTCCCATACCCCCAAACTTAAATCTAACATTGTCCTCAATGTTCTAAAGATGAACTTAAAAACATGAATAAGGAGAAACTGTTACCATTTTAAGCAAAAGAGATAAGGAAAGATATTACCATGTTGCATGAGCAAGGGATACCTCCCAAGGAGTGTTAAGTTTAAAGTCTTCAGCCAGACATCAAATACCTCAAAAGGATCTTCACCTTTCAAAGTCATACACCAATAGCCGAAATAGTTGTGGGTCCATAAGACTAAATAGAGCTAACACCAATATCGAGAACCGCACTCTGGTTCGAAAAATGAATAAAAGGAGCACATTCTCATCTAAGGTATCCATCAAGACAACCGGGTTTATCCGGGGCGCGCTATTGAACTTCATATGTGTGTCTCGATAAATAGGTTCATCCGAAAATGGGTCTCTAATACTGGGTTACCTCCCGGAGCTGCATCGGAGGATCGGGTCGCCGAGTCCGAATAGACTCGAGTAATATCTCGGACGCACATGGCTCGAGTCCCAAGTTAGGGACTCTCAATTAGGATACATGACAATCACAAGAACCATCACTACCCCCAAACTTAGGGTTTTCATTACTCACTGCACAAACCTCTAATTATTGCTTGAATTTCCGGATCTTCGGAGTCCTTAAAATACTTAAGAGATTCTTCTAGTTCTCTACCCCCAAACTTAGGGTCATCATCATCCTCAGAAAGACCTAACATTATTGCCTGGATTTCTGGGTCCATAGAGTCTTTAAAATACTCAAGGGTTTCTTCTAAAGATTGATCACACATCTGGTCTAAGAGAATGGTTTCCTCAAATTCATCTAAAGAATCTCCCAGTAAAGTGTCATGCCAACTATCCTGAACTAAAGTGCTAATCATATTCACTTCTTCTAAATCATCATTCTCAGAAGGTTGTCTAGTAACATTAAAGATATTTAGTTCAGTGGTCATATTACCAAAGGATATATTCATAAGCCCGGTCCTACAGTTGATGACAACATGAGCTGATGGCTAAAAATGGGCGACCTAGAATTACCACGGATTTGAGCACTTGGGTCCTGAACAGGTTGGGTGTCTAGAACAACAAAATCCACTTGATAAATAAACTTATCAACCTCAATCGAACATCCTCTATGACACCACGAGGGACTTTGACGAGACCTATCGCCTAACTCGAAGTGTCATTTTGGTCGATTTCTAACTTACCAAGTTCTAGCTGGGTATACACATGGTATGGGATTAAGTTAACACTAGCTCCTAAGTCAAGTAAAGCTTTATCGACCATGTGATTACCAATCGCACAAGAAATGGTGGGGCATCCAGGGTCCTTATACTTAGGGGGTGTTTGGTTCGTAAGAATGGAACTTACTTGACCACCTAAAAAGACTTTCTTTTGGACATTAAGCTTACGCTTTTGTGTGTACAAAGATCTTTAAGGAACTTGGCATAAGCGATGCATCTGCACTAATTGCTTCTAATAACTGGAATATTGATGTTCACATGTTTAAATGTTTCCATTATCTCGTTGAATGTCGACTCCTTCTTTGTTGGGGATAACAACTGCGGATATGGGGCTCTAGGCACAAAGGTAGTCCTATCAGAATTTCTTGGGACTCCTTAGGGATTGTTTCAGTTTCTCGCCTACGGGTTCCTCTTGGGACGTAGAAGGTGGAACTACAATATGTCCACTAGGCATGGCTACCTTATTGTCTACTGTTTTACCGCTCCTAAGGGTTTTTATCGAGTTCACATGGTTTGATGATTCCTCACCAACTAAAGATATTTGATGGACCCCCCTAGGATTGGGTTGAGATTGACTAGGAAACTTACCTTCTTCTCTCTCACTTAAATACTTAGCTATTTGGCCGACTTGAAGTTCTAATTTAGCAAGAGTCCGGGAATTATCCTTATGGTTCTCATCTGGTTTCTTGTTGAAAGCTAAGGTGGTTGGCTGATAACATATCATGGTTCTTTACTAACATAGTAAGAGCTTCTTCTAAGGTAGAGATCATTTTCTAAGAAGTGTTCCGAAACTGGGTTTGACCTGAAGGGTTTTGAGCATAACCAAAACCTGGGGGAGGCTGAGAATTACTAGATCTGTCCTTGATTCCCGCCCTTAGACCAAGAAAAATTAGGATGGTTTCTCCAACCAGTGGTTGTAGGTCTCCGAGTAGGGGTCAAACTTCCGATCGGCTCTCAAACCTAGCATTGTTATAAACAAAGATGGGCTTGTTCTTCACTAACATGACCTTCCCAAAATGAGTTATCTGGCCTCTATTCCACAACTAGAGACTTGAGAGGCTCTATTAGGTTCAACAAGGGACCTATTTTTAGAATGACCCATTTCCAAAGCTTCTAACCTTCTAGACAAAGCAACAGAAACTTAGCATCCGACTCAAGCTTGTATCTACCACATTGGATGCTACTTATATTGACTCAAGAGTCTTTTAGGGGTTCTACACAAGACTCCCACTTGTTGGGATTTTTCAACGATAGTTCCTAAGAAGGTAAAAGCATCATCGCTAGCTTTATTTGTGGACTCACCTAAGACACATAGACTCGACCATGGATTTAGTCGAATAGTCTAAACCATTATAAATAATCTCCACGAGTTTTACATCTTATCAAATCCATGGTGAGGACACTGGGATAGGAGATCATTGAATCTCTCTAAAACCTATAAAGAGACTCTCCCTCTTGTTGCACACTAGCACTAATTTTACGCTTAACAAATGCAGCTTTATGCTTAGGGTAGAATTTCATATGAAAGCCGCAACCGGTCCTCGCCATGTTTCAATGGATTCAAATGGTAGGTTGTTCAGCCTGAGTCTTGGCTTTATCTATCAAGAAAAAGGGAAACATCTTAAGTTTCAAGACTTCATCATGAAGGTCTTTTATTCTAATCGTCCTGCAAATTTCCTCAAAGTCCCTAATATGAAAATAAGGGTTCTCATCATCTTTTTCTAAGAATATAGGGATCATCTCGAAGAATACTAGCTTTTATCTCGAGTTAGCCGTATTGGCTGGGCAACTTAATGCACGAAGCTCGATTGGTCCTAGTTGGGAACATTTAATCTTTCAAAGTGGCCATCGCTAGCACCTACTAAGTACTAGGGGTACTTTCTTCACGAAGAGACAGATTCTCAAACTCGAGTTTCCAAAACGGGGCTCTCGAAAGAAGAGTCTTCGAGTTCCCGCCTTCACAAGAAGAACTACTAGGTTTGTCACTAATCAAACGACCTAGAGTGTTTCTTTTCCAAGCTCGTTCTCTAATGACCTCGGGCATACACTAGAAAAACAAAAGAAAAAGAAAAATCCTAAAGGAAGGGAAGTTACACTAGTGCAAACACAAACAAGGCTGACTCCACCACAACAAACCTAATGATATCTAGCAAAAAGCATGATGGCTCCACTTAGTAATTCATATCCCCAAATTACGCGTTCGCTTAATATCTTGAGCAAATCGAAGCGGATTAATAATTTAGGACGGAGGAGTATTATTTAAAGCTGTGACATCATAGATCGTTTTGGTAAAATGTTAATATTTGGGTAAATTGTAAATCGGGGAAGGTTATATATGTATTTATCATATATTAAATAACTTTTAATTAAATTGTCACCAATTAGCTGGGATGGACTAATTTGTACTACTATTTGATGTGTTTTTGGACTAAACCGTTTTTTCCTTAAAACATAGATAGGATTTGCCAGCATAGATTACCCAGTGTGGCAGCGTCAGTCTAAATTCCCATATGAAAATTATACCACGAATTAGCCTAAATAAGCCGGCTGTTGTGGCAGTATTTTTAATCGTTTTACTTGTGTTTGTTTCTTGACCGGTGGAGCACTTTACTCCCATCACCAAGTTGGTTCTTCGAGTATAATATTTTTTTCTGGTTTAAAACCTTTAAATAAAAAATGAAGTAGTAAATATGATTATGGTAATCATGGACCAACCCCCTCATTTGGTCAGGTCAAGCCTTTGTGCTTGCTTACATGTAGATAGTGATGCATCAGCATGAGTCAATCTAATACTTCAGTAGTTCATTCTTCTGACTTTCTTAGCTTCTTCTCACCTATATACAAAGTCATTCTTATTTGGTTGGTCCACAAACACCACTCTGAATTTCGAAAAAGAAAGACACTAATTGTGGAAAGGAAAAGTAAAAAAGTGAATGGGCCTACTAGTAGTAGTACTATATATACTGGGTGTGGCCAGAACATGAATCTGCTTGGAAATTCTCTATCATATACGGAAAGAAACATGTGACTAATTAGAAATAAAAATCAAGGTAGGCTGTTAGTGCTCATTTCGTTCTATCCATATCAACATATTATATAAACCCCATGTAATGATCTAAAACAATCACTCACACAACTTCTTCATATTCCTCTTTACCAAACTAAAACAACTTTCATTTTAACTTCAAAGCTTCATATCCATTTCCAAGATCAGTCTTCATCCATTCTTTGGTTTTGATTCTTAAACCAACCTCTCATAATTCCTTAGCAATGGCAATTGGTTTGATTAACAACACCATCTTGAAGGCTGGTTCTTCTCTTACATCACTAAGCACGATGCATGATCAATCAGTTAGTATCCCTATTGATGATGTCTTAATTCCTCTTACAGTCTTTGATAAAGCTGCTTTTGATCTCCATGTAGCTGTTTTATATGCATTTAAACCTCCCATGCCATCAAATGAAGTCTTGAAAGATGCACTCTCAAAGTTCTAGTTTACTATCCACACTTAGCAGGAAGGTTCATAACTGATGATCTAGGCCGAACTTGTATCATTTTGAACAATGCAGGCGTTCGCATAACCGAAACCTACATCCCCTCAACATTAGCTGAGCAGCTCCCATTCAATCCATCCAAAGATGTTAGCCATCTCCTTCCACCTGTTGAAGGAGTTGAAGAGTTGTTTCAAATTCAACTCAACCGTTACGCATGCGGTGGTCTAGTCATCGGTGAAACTTCTCATCACCGTGTTGCGGATGGTCAATCCATGAGTTCTTTCTTTGTAGCATGGGCAAGAATGGTCCGCGGTCTCGACATAGAGACACTTCCTTATCATGATAGATTTGCTGTTTCTCAACCTAGAAGCCCACCCAATGTTGAATTCGACCATCCATCCATCGAGTTCAAAAAGACTGTTGTTAATCCGGACATTACTCCAGTCTTTTCTCCATTGAAACTTTGATCATCAACTATTCAACTGATTTCATTAACAAGCTCAAAACTAAAGTTCTTGGTGAAAATTGTAACCCACACAGAAGATACAGTACTTTTGAATGTTTACTTTCTCATACGTGGAAGAAAGTGACCCAAGCTAGAGGACTTGACTTAGAAGAGTCGACACAAGTTAGAGTTGCTGTAAATGGAAGAGCAAGAATCAAACCAGCAGTACCAATGGAGTATTTCGGCAATTTAGTACTGTGGGCTTATCCAACTTTGAAAGTGAAGGAATTGTTGCAAGAGAGTCATTCATATGTTGCAAAAGCAATCCATGATGAGGTTATTCGTGTAGATAGTAGGTATTTCAAATCCTTTATAGATTTCGGAGCCACAACAGATGTTGGAAATACTGAAGGTGAGGAACTTGAAGCAACAGCACCAGAATTTGAAACACACTGTGCCCAAATTTGGAAGTGGACAGTTAGTTGAGATTCCAGTTTCATGATCTTGATTTTGGTGGTGGAAGTCCTTGTGCATTTTTCCACCCAACATTCCGGTTGAAGGTTTAATCATTTCTTGCCTACATGCAGTGAAGATGGCGGGGTTGATGTGGTGATTTCGCTTTTACCTGAACATGTTCCTCTCTTTAGACAGATTTCCCACTCGATGGATGACTAGATGAAGTCTCCCAACTTAACTTTATAAACAAACTGAAGGTTATCTTTGTATGTTTAGTAGTGATTAAATTGTTCAAGGTAAATTATTTTCTTAATTCTTGTAAAGCTGTGTTATTATATATGTAAAATCGCATATGTACTTGTAATAAACTCTATCAAAATAAATTATATTCTTTAATTATCTCAGTGAAATGAAATGAAATATATTTACTTGAATTTGTACGAATGAAACTGTCTGAGTCAGTACATATAATATTTGTGTGGGGATAATCCGATCAAACCATAATTGAATCATGTATAAGATGATTTGGCCAAGATGTGATTTCTGCAATGGTGAAATGAATCAAGCTGAGGACATTATGCACATTATCCCGGATGCTAATGAGTTGCAGTTCTACTTTAATAATTTAGGCATTCAGAATAGCATGGGTTCAAGAACCATCCCCTTTACATCCATCCTTATTTATTTAATGAGACATGTAAAAATATATGCAAACTACTGCATGTTGTGTAGTGGCAGCTGAGTGGAAGGAGACCTGTAGTCATGTGTTTGTTTCACAGGGGAAACGTGAAATTCATTTGTAATAGCCAAATCGTTGGGTCTTTGTAAAGAGCATTGCATCATGTTTTTCATGTCAATGCACATAGGCTTTTTTGGTTCTAAGAAAATAAATATTGTTCCACTAAATTATTATTATAATGTACAATAATGGAAGAGTGGATTCTCCATTCACTTCCACTTATCCACACTATGATGACCCGAGCCATCGACCATGATCGTGACCCGTCTTGGCTGAAGATTTGGTTGCTAAAAACAGTCCCTGGTGTTCGTTTTTCATTTGCAAATTGACCTCCCGTATGCTTCCGACTTCTGCTTGTTTAGCTCTGTATGTTCCTACCATCACTCCTCAGTGAGTCGTGTCGGCTGTGTAACTACAGGTCCCTAAGACAGAACACGACTGCTTCTGCTTCTGCTTCTGCTTTCTTTCTTCTTTATGTCATATCACTTGCAAACTTAATGACCCCAAACTCCAGTAGAGTTAACGAGTGGTTTTACTTTTATTCTCTTATCCCCTGGATCTCAATGATACCGATATGCTGCCAACTGGTTGGGCTGCTTTTCAAGGGTTCAGAGCTCCAGCTGACCTATTGGAATAATTACAAAGGGTTTGGTGTGGGGATGGATAGTACTATAAGTAAGTTGAGGATTTCGGGTATCTAACCGATTCAACACAATGAAAAGCCAGAACTAGTAGAGATAAAAATCCCATTAAATTACCCAGAGTTTAAACTCTAGATATAGAAGTTTGAAAAATTGAAATTCAGAAACAAATATTTCATTTACAGCAATATGGAATTGGGTTCAAAAACTTCCCTACCAATAGTCTCGGCAAGAACACAGCCCATTTTTAAAACAATGGAATCTGTTTCTATCGCGCACTACTATCTCTCGATCAACAATATCTGATATTAATTTTAAAGCTGAATGACAGTCTTCGCAAACGCTGGAGTTTTTCGATTCTTATAGTCGTTCCAGGAGGTGTTTTCATAAGTCCAAACGTTGTCGCTAGTTTCTCGCTATGACGATACAAAACTTGCACTTTGTTCTCTTCTCCATCCATGTCTAGCAATACAACTTTAGTATTTGGAATGTATCCTCTTGGCTTCATTTGTGTGAGTAATTCATCCCATTTCTGATATATCTCCTCAGCTTCAGGGTGATTTCCATCCCCAGCCACAAACTCGTGAACTTCACCGTTAACTGTTACTGTACTCCAGCCAGGCGTTTTCTTCACTCCACGATCTTTCATTAACCTCCTTACTCTAGCTGTCTCTTCCCATCTCCCTTTCTCTGCATAGATGTTTGAAAGAACCACGTAGTATCCATCGTTAAGTGGGTCTAAAACTTGGAGATGTTTGATTGCTTCTTCCGCTAATTCGATATTCTTGTGTACTCTGCATCCACCAAGTAGAGCGCCCCAAACAACTCCATTAGCCTTTATTGGCATGTTCTTGATAAACTCGTGCGCTTCTGAAAGTAAGCCTGAGCGACTTAAGAGATCAACCATGCACCCGTAGTGCTCAAGTTCTGGAGTTATTCCATAATCCCTAGTCATGCTGGTGAAGAATTCACGACCCTCTGCTATCAATCCCATGTGACTACAAGCATGTAAAAGACCGACAAAGGTGACAGCATTCGGCCGAATGCCTATCGAGAGTCATCTTCGAGAAAAGCTTTAAAGCTTCTTCTCCTTCCCCATGCATTGCAAGGCCACCTATCGCCGCAGACCAAGATACAATTGTCCGTTCTTCCATCTCATCGAAAAACACTCCTGGCAATCTCTAAACAACCGCATTTTATGTACATATCGATTAATGTATTACACACACGTACATTCTTCCTAAATCCACATTTATCCAAGTATTCATGAATACGGCGACCAAGATCAATGTACCCAAATCTGCACAAGCAGCAAGCACAGCCACGACGGTCACCTCATTAGGACTTTCCCAGCTTCTTCCATCTGTTTAAAAAGATCAACAGCTTCCTTGGGTTTGCCACACTGTACATAACCAGCAATCATAGCCGTCCAGGACCTGACACTTTTATCAGGCATCTGATCAAACAGCTCTTGTGCCTTGTCAATCTCCATTCAACTTCGTCAACTGAGTTATCAAGATATTCCAAGTTACACTATCTCGTCTTGGCATTTTCTCAAACAACTTCCTAGCATCGTTAATAGCACCACCTTTTGCATACATATGAACAATCGTATTTTGAAGGAACAAATCTGATTGATAACCAAGTTTCAGAACCAACCCATGAACAATTCTCCCATTATGAAGATCTAATAAGATCGAACAAGCTTTAAGAACGAAAGAACAAGTAAATGTGTCTGGGCAAAGATTGAATGCCTTAATCGATAAAAAAAACGAATTGCGTTAATTGGAGACTCACTTTCAGCATAAGTCTTCAAACAAGAATTCCATATAAAAAGTTTCATTCTTCTCGACGCGCTCGAATATTGTACGGGCATAATCAAAACTGGGTGAGAGACACATATAGATGCGATTCGAGTTACAGGTAAAATAGAATAGTCTTTGTTGGTTTTGATTATGTAAGAGTGAAGTTGTTTGAGTTCAAAAACAGTATTGAAACTGTCAAGAAGATCTTTTGGTGTTGGAGTTAGTGTTTCTGTTGGTGAAGAAGATGATTTCCAGTTTTTTCTTTGAACTTGATTTGGTTTTGGTAATGGAGGAATATGAACAGAAGATAAGGAAAATGAAGAAATCATTTCTCAACTGTGCATCCAGAATTCAGTAAAACACCTCAACTTTAACGGTCATTCGAAAATTGGGTATTATATCATGTAACCCTTGCAAGCTTAGGTGATACCTTATCGCTTGGGTCCCTCGGAGCCTTTGGAGTTTGGATGCCTATTGGAAATTGGAAATTGGAATATTTAGAGGAGGTAAAAATTGGAATATTGGAAAGATTTATAAGGTGTTTCGATGTTAGAAGTAAAAAAGTTTTTTTTTGTTTCTGCAGAAGCAATCCTCGAAGTTAAAAGTAAAAATATTTGCGTCACAAACTTTTAGAATTCATTCTAAAATTGTATAGTAAATTAATTGCTGACTCTTTCTTGTTTCCTGAAATCGAAAAAACAAAATTCTAAAGCGATATCCAAACATGCAATAGTAGTAAATCTGTTTATTCTACAAAAGTTTACCTAGTCAAAATAGTTAGTTTGTCATAGGTTTATGATCTCTGTTTATCTTATAATTCTTATAAATAAGAATCACTTATGTAAATGTATCTATCTCAGTATCTATTGATGATCATCAATATAATCTACCCTACAAGGTTTCATCTATGGACGAAGTCTACTACTGTCGAACCACGTTAAATATTGTTATGATTTTGATATGTAGAACTTATTTTAACTTACTTGTCATTGATGGGCGATTTCCATCTTAGTTTTGATTTACATATCAAAATCTAAGATGGTATTAGACAAGAAATGCTCTTGATGCGGTCACTTTCGCTTTCTTATTTCATTGAATCTGAATTGTTTTTGCTAATATCAAGTTATTTGCTTTTCTATTGAATATAGCCTTCGAGTCATCATCATTTTCGGTTTCTTATTGATACGTTTATCTCTTCTCATTTCAACAATTTCTAGTGAATATTTTCTCTGCTTTACTTTTAGCGGATGTTTTATCTTATTCTCTAAAAATTATTTGTTTTTAAAATTAATCACATATATCATCACATTTTTAGGTTTCAATCTTAAATAGCGGCATCGAGTGTTCTTTTTGACTTGTGCATATGATTCCTAAGAACTAATAACAGTAAAATTAATCATCTTTTTTTTATCAACCCATTTGATTATTTGTATTCATGTCCAAGACCTTTTTTTTATTTTTTTATGTTGGGCTTATAACAACATGATCATCAAAGTTTGTATCTTTTGTACTTGGTGGAGTTATTTTATTCACAAATTTCAATCATAATCCAAATTCGATGGAAATACCAATCAATCCATATTTGGATTTCATATCCTTGATTCCTTATGCTACGGATTCTATATCTTATCGGGTAATCCCCATTAATATCTTGTGATCAAAACACGAGAATCTTTACATTTTTGGCAGTATCTTGCCATTACATCGATCTATTATTTTGGAACTTAGTTACATGTTGCGAAAACTTTGAGTGTAAAAATTTATTTATTTATTTGGGTGAAATATCAATTCGAACTATCATTTTATTTTCGAATATCTCAATATTTCACGAATTTCCCAAGATGCTTTCAATTTTATTTAATCTTCATTCTAGATGACTTTGCCATACCACAAGCTAACTTTCTTAGAAAATCTTACTATATCCAATATTGATGTATGTATATCGATATTCTTCCCCTATATGATATACTTTGTTTCTTGCATTTCATCTATGGTGCAAGTTTTTGTATTGAAATTAATATTTATGTACCTTATTTTCAATTCAGTATCATTTTTACAAACTCTTATTAATTTTCAACAATAATACTATTTTCTTTATTGGAACTAGTATAACACGCCACCTTGCCAATCATCTTGTAGCTCCCGTCCACGAAATAAATTGAACTTTGCATTCTATAACTTGGTTATAATAAAAATATCCATTTATAAAAAAATAAATAAAGAAAGCAACATAAGTGTTTTTGCATGTGTCTTTTACAGATATGTGCAGCGAGACACAAAGGCCGAATATCACTCTTGCTTATAAGGTATATGCATGAATGAAATTCAATATCCATGATTTTCAGAAGAAACCCTGGTCTAGTAGTGGATTGGAGTTACGTATATCGTAAGAAAACACCCACGTTGTTACGCCATTACATCTGCCTCATCGCCGGGTTTATCAACTATATATGTTGGCGACTTGAATACACGTAGTTGATAAGCAACAATATTTGCATTGTACCAGCAGATGTTGATGTTGCCTTCCTTCCCCCATCTAATCTAGGTTCCACGAGCGTTAGCGGTTTCCCACATTGGGAAAATGACATCTTTGATGAGAAACTTGCATTTTTTTCCAATGTATCAGTTCATCCAATTCTGCATTCATTAAAGAACATGTTTAGAAGGAATTAAGCACAAAACAAAGTCCACAAAGATTTTAGCAAACCTCACCCTCATATAGTATTGTGTTTATAACTTTGAATATTATAAATACCAAAATCTGAGAGATAGTAAAGAATTAAATTGAACACAAAACAAACATCACACAATAAGGAACCAAATTCAAACATCCACAATTCTTGCATTGTGCAATTTGTCAGAAATCCATTAGGCGAGGAATTCAATGAGGTGCGATCATTAACAAAAATTCTCACAGAAACATGAAACTTAACACTTAAGAGTATTTCCGTAGAACACTACACCTCGGCAAAAAGGCTCAATAATTCATATCATTAAATCGACAAACCATGATTAAAAGAAAATGAATACACTTTATCATTGTTTTTCATAATTTTTGTCTGGCAAACAAATACCATAGAGTTTATATATGTACAATCTTTAAAGTCCATATTAAAAGGCAAACAATATGTATGACAACTAATCAATCTAGGCGGGGATCTGGTGGACCTCAAACGTGCATTACGACAACGATTGAGAAATAATGGGCAGTTAACCTCAACTTTAAAATAGGGGTAATGGGTAACTTTGAGCCTCCATCTACATTGTTGTGTTTCTAAAATTTGCAAGGCGGTGATCGGTTGTCAATCAGTCAAAAATAATTTCACTTTCTTACTCACTAAATTTAAATGAAGTATAAAGTAAGGAAGAGTTAGTATCCATGAGAGAGGCAATTGTTGTTATCAATTTCGATTTCTAAGGTAACTTGAGGGAATGTTTGTTGTATCTAAGAAATAAAAGTAATTGAAAGCAAAGTAAGTAATTGGAATAATCAATAAGGAGAAGATATTGGTCATGGGATAGTATCTTTCACAAACATGTATTTTCATCAATGATTAGAATTGGTATTTTTTAATCTCTTATTTTACTAATAGTCTAGGATACCTTGATTGCAAGTATATCCGTTAATTCCATTTTTCATCACAACCATTAAAGATGCATATGTGAATTCTTCACAGAAGCAACCTAAAGTGTAAAAGCACAATTAGATTTAACTCCCTAAAAGCAATAAGTTCTATGGAATAAGACTAATCAATGCAAGCAGTGTGTAAAAGCACTAAACGTTTTAACAAAGTTATGATTCACTTGTGACTAGTAGGATATATCACTACAAGCACTACCCACAATTATCTTTACTTAGAAATGGGGATAAACAACTTTTTCGTATTGAAAACCTAATATGAGCTCTAGAGATGAATGTAAATCGGATTGATTAGGACTCAACCAAACAAACTATCAAATCATGCTAACACTACTAATTGTGAATCCCGCAAACAATAAAATATTGAAGACAAAACTAATTCATTGAATCATATAACATATTGAGAAATCAACTTTATCCATAACCCGATAATATGTTTAAATTTACTCATGCTATGGAGTTCATCATAAAAATATTAATTGAAAGAAGAAGATGAACAAAAGCAAACCCTAGAAAGCGTAAACAAAACCCGGCTCTCCAAAGTTCCAAGAAAAATATATATCCCTTAAGTTGTGAAAACTTTCCCTTTTATAAACTTTCTCCAACCAAATTAGATCTTCATAGCCCAAAGTTCATGTGGTCCACCAAGCCCATTGTGTGAGAAAAACCCATGTAAAAACTCTTTGCCCAAACGGTCAAAGTAAAGTAGTATTATGGCGAGGAATCCGGCCTTGGGAAAGTATCTCAGGAGTGGCCAAGCAAAGTCACCGGTCACCCGTCAGCCCGAGTCAAATCGGGCGGGAGAGTCGAGTCAAGTCCCATTTGAGTCAAGCCCAGGGTTATCGGTGAATCAGCGGTGGCTGGAGTCGGATGACTTGTCGGAGCAGTCGAGTTACAGTCGGCCCAGTCAGGTCTTTGCGTGTTTAATTATCGAACCGCGATTTTGCACGAGGCCATTCCAAGTGTTGTGCCATCTTGGCGCGTCCGACTCACAACTGCTACACAGCACCATTACAGCCCAAAAACCCATCGCATATGTAAGCGGCTGTTACTCCTCTGACCAGATAACCTAACATTCATAATCACTTCATTACGGGCTTCAACCACGCCGTTCCCTTGAGTTTCGACCTTGTATCCACAGGTCTCATAACAGCTCCATGGCACAATGGCTTCATTCTTCAATTACAGGTAGAAAACAATCCCAAAGTCGGGCACTGCGATCTTGCCCTTTCTGCGTTATTAAACATCATTACTGATCACTTTGATCCTGCCCATCCTGAACCATTACGCATCTGCCTAAACCCACAGCGGCAAAGCACCACCTCCTCGGTTCAAGAACAAATCTCATTTCGGTTCCTGCGGCATGATAGGGCTTTGTATGTGTTTCTATTTAGTCCTACAATTTATACCGCAAGTGCACGGTGTCTAGTTTATAGACTGATGGCAAATACGGAGTCATTCCTGAGAACTAGAGTGCGTAAGATGATCCAAGGCTTCTCTTAACTGATTTCGAGCAAAGGTAAAGATATTTTGATTTGTTGTGTGTCGATCGACAAATTTGAGAGTAGTTAGGTGATTGTAAACTAAGGTAATGACAAGCAAAGCTGTTATGGCCCATGAATTGAGGGCACTTAGGGTGATTGAATTCACCTCCTAAACCTATACTAAGGTAATACACACAAGTTCTAGTCTTACCTTTACCTTGGAGGTATTATATGGAAATTTTGCTAATTGCTTTCACTAATCGGCTCCTAGTATAGAGTGTCTTTTGTGACGGTACACTCTATCACAAACTCATTTGTTCAACAATTAGTTAATAATCCTAATGCATTACACAATAATAAAATGAAACTTGATAGTGAATTAACTTTTATAGACATAAGTGGTTTCATCTACACCTAGCGAGTGTTTAGAACATGATGCGAGAGAATAAAAGCAATTTCAAATAAAAATTACAGACGAAACTATGAACCTAAAATTGACTAGTTTTCTCTTTCATCTCAAATATCAATTTATACTCTCAAAATACTCAAAAATAACCAATAATCGATGACCCAAACTGCTCACGATCGCCATGTCTTTCCTCGACCTCTGAATCGACATGCAATGGGGGTTTGGTGAAAACCTAACCCTAATTATCTCTAACCTAGCTTCTAGGTTGATAAGAAGCTAAGAACGAGATAATCGAGATATAGGTGATGGAGTAAGAGCTAGTAGTGATGGTGTTGACGGGAGGCGATGATGGAGGTGGTGATGGCTCACGGGGTATGGAAGGGAAAGTGAAGACATGGGTTTTGCGGAGGGTGGTCGAGAGAGGAAAGATGGAAGGGGAAATGGGTTTGCTCGAGTGGGGGTATAGGGATAGGCGATTTCTTGTGAGGCATGGACTGCGATGATCGATGAGGAAGGCTGCGGCGGCGTAGGATCTCGGCGGGAAGATGTGAGCAGGCGTGAAGGCGAATGGGGCGATTCGGTGTGGAGGCGGAAGTATCAAGACTTGATGTGAGCGATGGGCGGCCGTGGATGTATCTAGGCAGATCTCACAGAGCGGCTTGGGATGAACGGGTTGGATCGGGTCATGGGTAGCTCTAGCCCATGTCTTAACTTTAGTTGCAAGCTGATTCGCACGCGGGCTTTGGCTCTCTGCTCCATAGATGCTTGACTCGATTCTTAGCTCTTTTGGCTCCTCAGTTCTCAGGCTTTATTTTATTACCTAAAAACAAAAATTAATTAATACAAATATTTATTCTTGAAAACAAAGAAAACCGCGAATTTGGGATAATCGATTTCTAAAGCGCAAAAGATGAGTAAAATGCCCGATAAAAAGGTGTATAAATATGCACTGTTTAGCACTCATCAAATACCCCCAAACCTGAATTTTACTTGTCCTCAAGTGAAACAGCAATGAAGAAATCCCTAACTATACCCTTGCTGTAGGTCTCTCAAATGCATTTCGCGTATGCACTATTGCCTTTAAAGCTGGGGTGTCCCTGGTGGACGAGTTGTAGTCTCGTGAGGGTTTACAAGGGGTGTACCCGAAGCCTTCTCTCCCGACTTGAGTGTAAAAAGAGTCTCAAGCCTCCAGAAGCTGAGGACATAGAGTTTACTATACTAGTAACAAAGTTAGAACTCTTTTAAAGAACGCATTCGTCCTGTAAGTCTTTAGTAAGTAACAATACCATATAGAAAAGATCGGATTCGATTGTGATCATAAGTCTCGGCTCTGCCTCACCATTAGGGTTTTATGATAATTGCACTCAAAAGATCGCTTTTTAGTCTCTCATGTGTGCGAGGCGGGGAATAAAGAGAAATCTGCACGTTGTAGGTAAGAAGGATAACCTTGAAATAATTTACGGAGACTCCACGAAGTGTGGACAAAGAATCTTTTACGATGATCTCTAAGGAAGGGAAATCAACCATTAGCAAGGGTGGGAGTACTCACTACCTTTTTCACCCGATCGGCAATTAATATCACTCTCTCGCCAGAACCATAGAAACGCGTCTTCACTCCCGGTCTTGATGCTTTAAATGTTGATGGCGAACTTCTAAACTTCATGAAAACTTGACAATTTTTAACTTTTCTACTCTCGATTTCCTTGTTACTTGCGATTTTCTTCTTTACCATGGTGGTATCAAAACTAAGAAAATAAACAATTTTTTTTTTTGGTGTAAGAACTTACATATATACATTAATTGAAAATAAAAACAATAAAACTACTAACTCCATGGATGAAGGACTATATCACACAATTTCCATAACTTGTATTGTCTTGATTTTACAAACTTCATTAATTCTCATCATATTTTCTTTTCTTTTCTTTGTTGCATAGGCCTTGGTATCTCAACTTTTCTTGAATATTACGTGTTGCTCAAAAAAACTGGCAGCGATGATGTGTTTCTATGGAACTTCTTGTTGAGAGAAGAGTGATGCTAGCGCAAATCGATATTTAGAAGGAGTTTTTTCATCTTTAGGCGTCACCCTCATGATTGTGAATTACTCAGCACTCAAAGAGAACAAAGTAGTGATGAGAGTAGTGCGAAGTTGGGTAGCTCGCCATTCTACCCACAGGTTGTCGTACGGTGACACACACTGCAAAAGCTTTTACAGAAAGTCACGAAAATTGAAGATGGGGTACCTCGCTTGATGTAAATGGGTAGTCTCACTTATGATTTGATCACAATTCTATACACAGAATATCTAAACGACACCTAATTACGCCTCAGGGTATGGTTAAATCAGACTTTAACGCTCATAATCAACTAAGGAACCCGATTGCGTTCTCCGGTACTTCCAAGTTCTTGTTATTTCGGTCGGACTCTCTATGTAAACATAGCTAAAAGCATGCTAGTGACTCTAAAATCTCTAAAAGTTGGAGGTTTTTATGCAAATTTTGATTTTTTCGATTTTTTTTTTTTTTTTTTTTTTTTGTAAAAGTAAAATAAAAGACTAAAAACTCTATATGCAAATCTACGTACCCCAGAACCTAAATTAAACATTGTCCTCAATGTGTCAATGAGATAATAAGAGTTCAAAAAGTCACATACCAAGAGAACTATGTTGAATAAAGAAAAGGAAGAGATTCTGGGATGTACAAGGATGTTGCTAAACCATAGGAGGGTGAATGCTTTGAAAGCAAACAATCACGAGCGCAAGACAAAAAGGTTGGTTAGGCGATGAGTGCCAAATAGTGCATATTTATACACCTTTTATTGGCATTTTACTCATCTTTTGCGCTTAGAAATCGAGATATTATCCGGTCTGTGTTTTCTTTGTTTTCAAGAATAAATATTTGTATTAATTAATTTTGTGTTTTTAGGTAATAAATAAAGCTCGGAGAATCGAGGAGCTAAGAAGCGAAGAATTGGAGTCAAACATCTATGGAGCGAGATAGCCAAAGCCGCAGCGCAAATCGGTTGCAACCTGACAAAGGAAGACTTGGGCTAGAGCTACCCACGGCCGGATCGAACCAGCTCGTCCCGTGGTTGAGATCTCGCCGGATACATCATACGAGTCGCTCATCGCTCGCATCCTCTCTCGATGTCCTGCTCCACCAAATCGCCTGAGTCATCTCGGTAGTTCAAATCTTCCTCTCATGAGATCCTACGCTCGGCAGGCACTACTCCATCAATCTTCGATGCACCGTGCAACAAGGCGACCCATACACCTATACCCACTATTGTCGACCCATTCCTCCCTCTCCTTTCTCTTTCTTCTCGAACAACCCCTCTGCAAAACCCGGAGCCGAGGCTCTGCTCCTCCGTCTCCTCGGCAGAGCCGGCGGCCCTCCACGCCTCCATCACCACCTCACCTTCTGACACCATCCTTGACCACCTCCGTACCATCTCTAGGTCTAGTTATCTTTCATTTAGCTTCATCAACCTAGAAGCTAAGTTAAGAATAGTGGGACTAGGGTTTCTCACACATCAAGTCGAGGCTGGAGTTAATCAAGAGGAGCTCGATTCGGAGAGATATCGGAGTATGGGTACTGCATTTTTCATTTAATTTCTACTTTTGAGAAATTTAGGGTTTGGTTTAGGGATATGTTTGCATGTATAAATAGAAAGGGAAGATGATTTAGACACGCTGGATTAGCCGGTCGCGGTCGCTTTAGGTTTAATTTGTTATTTTTAGTTTAATTATGTTTTAATTTCATTCAACGGGGTGTTGATGAAACCCCTAGTTTCATGCTAATATGATCAATGTTTAAGTTGTTCTTGATGAGCTTACTGATGTTTTAGGATTAATGCTATGAATCCGATGGATCAAACAGTTGCAGTGATAAGGTGTCTTGTGAAAGACATCTTATACTTAGGGAAGGAGTTAGTGAGAGTTAGCTAATCCCAAAAATCCACGAGGCCTTGATAGAAGGGTTCAAGAGCACTGATAAGAACTTGATTTGCCTTAGCTTAGAGCTAGAGGTTGGTTCAATCACCCTAGTGCTCTTTTACAACCTCTGCACCTTAGTTCGGTGTCACCCATTTCACTTAGTCGCATCGACACAAAACTCATAACTCTGTTACCTTCATAGAATCCAGGTAGAGGCATAGCCATGAATCAATTAGAGCACCACGAGTCCTTGTGGGATCGACCCGATAACTAGCGTCGTCTCGATAGGCGCAGTGCACTCTGCGGTATTACACGTAGGTCAAAATATATTCATACTTAGAGGCTACCAAGTTTTTGGCGCGCTGCTGCAGGGACTTAGCGCGTGCCTTGCTGATTTTAGCTCCTTCTTGTGTTTCATCCTACCCCTGTACATATTCACATCTTGCTGTTTTTAGCACCATGCATTTTCAAATACATGTCGTACACTGTAAGTCTCCATTGTTGATTTTAGCTTCATACGCATATCATAAACTCCATTATATATCAGTTAGTGTAACTTAGTTAGTCTACTTGCATTATAGTATAACTTAGCATATTGTAACTTTACCATGGCATTCTAGATAATTTTTTTTAGCACTTGCATTAGCTGCATCTTGAGCATCTTTGCATCTGTAACTTAGTGCACATCTGCATCTGCATCTGCATCTTGAGCATCTTGCTCCATTGCTTTGCACATCTTCATCACTTAGTGCACATCTGCTTCTCATAATGCAAATGCTAGCGGTGGCTAACCCCAGTGATTTGAAGCTGGCATGAGGCCCAGGGTTTGTGTGTAGGATCATAATATCGCAACGTACAAGGCTC
>JAJJWW010010739.1:0-37700 GCA_023531295.1 Papaver armeniacum | reverse complement strand
TAAATCTATAATTTTTAAGGTGTCCATAAGTACGATGTTGTATTAAGTTAGTGATTTTTTATTTATTTTTTTTTCCTTTTTTTCTTTTTGTTTGTAGTGTAACGACTATTTTTTACTCGATGAAGAAGCTTTTGCAGACGAGTTTCGAGCTCTTGTCATTAGTATCCATGTATTTTTTTGTGTTTTTTTGATCATCCGATTAAAGACTGATTTCAATTCCAAAGTTTGATTTCTAAGATTTGAAATGAAAGTGTCGAAAGGATCATATTAAAACTCGATAAGTAATTGAAGCTCGGTGGATATTAGTAAATTGATTCATTTAAAGGGAAAATCCGAAGGATAAAGTGAAATTGAGCAAGTCGAAGCGTGTTAGGTTATATTGATGAATACCCGGAAGAAATTGACGAAATCCGTGAAGTGGTGAAATTGAGTAAGATGGATAGATATTCCTGGTGAAACTAATGGATAGTCAAGGGAAATGGATGGTATCCGATGAAAACAAGTAAGGTCAAGCGATATTATTGCTTGGTAGATAATAAATGTAAAATGATATGGACATTAAGTTAAATTGGTGGTCGGTGATAAACCAATGAAACGTGCGAATTTTCGTTAAATATGCACCCAGAAGTAAAGAATTTGTTGGATCTTGTTGGGGATGCTAGAGATTTACATAAGTTGATTCAATACAAGATTGTATTTACTTTAAAATTGGTCTATCTCACGGACGCGCATAGAGATTTACAAAAACCCGATTTCATAAAAATTTATAGATCATGTTAGAGTAATATATATGATCAAGGACTAAGCCTCAAAAGGTCATCCAGAGTCCATGCCCGAACTAATTTCTCAAAGCTCACGACCGAGTAGGCCCTCGAGGAAGTCAAAATACTTGAGGCCTAATAAGTTATCTGCAAAAATCATTCGACTTTATATTTTTGTTCTTTTAAGTCAAGGATAATGGTAAATATCATAATTCGAACTTCAAATTTTATTTTTTTGTAAATGTTGGTGGAGTTAGCACCCCAATATAACTCAATCGGAGCAAGCTTGAAGGAGATACCATGGATCAAGAGTGCATACTGATTGTGACCAAATTCAACGATAGATGTTAATTGTGTACAATAGATTGAGTTGACATGTAATATACATGGATGGTATCAATCAATATGAAGTTATGTAAGCATGAAAGGGGTAAAGGTATACCCAAGATGTTGCATAATGGTGATCGTACAAAGATAGGCGGTGAGATGGTTCGATCTCAAGCAAAGGATTAGTAGTGACTTTGC
The DNA here is from genome assembly GCA_023531295.1 of Papaver armeniacum. Lineage (NCBI taxonomy): Eukaryota > Viridiplantae > Streptophyta > Magnoliopsida > Ranunculales > Papaveraceae > Papaver > Papaver armeniacum. Next base: position 36,414 of record JAJJWW010010739.1, on the reverse strand, counting down.
CTCGATCAAAGCAAATAAGATTAGTCCCACGTGGGATAAGAGGACAACTACAAAAATCCTCCATATGGAGTCAAACCACTCCCCTAAGATTTGCTGGGAAACTTATCAAGAGATTTATGGACCTAATTTTTTTTAACTTTGAATCCCAAATACATGCAATTTTAAGATTTGAGTGTAATAACAAACCGTACAAAGACTTTAATACAAGAAAACTGTATAAATCTTAGAAATTTTAATTGAGTTACCAAACACACAAGGAATTCACATGAATCCCAAAATTTGTAATCCCCTGGGATTATAAATTCTTGGAAACGGTGAATTCTGCAAACAAACCCACCATAAGTTTCTTCAAATATACTTAAAATATTTAAATGATCCCAAAAAAGATCGATCCATCTCTATAATTTGTTTGTTCTTGTTGGATATGCTTTCGGATTACTTGAGTGATTCACAACAAATTCATTAGCCTCATAATTACGTTCATTCTACTTGACACTTATATGCTTAGTGATTCATTACATAAGTCAATTCCAAAACAAATTGAGCCAAATCGAGATTTATGTCTAATATCGATTTTTTACATAAGTTGATAACAATTCTCGAACTCATCTCATTTTTTACATTCATGTTCATTATTATATATTCTCAAAATTTACTTTTAATCCAAGGTCGATAACAATTTTCATTCATATAGATTATTAAAAATGCGTGTAGATCGATAACTCTCGGAGTTAAGGACTTGTTTTCATACTCTGTTTATTTGATACATACATGTTTAAAGATTTATTTAAGTTAATTATCAAAAAGAAATACATACTCCTCCGTTTTTAAAAATGAAAAACTTTTACTTTTTTTAATTAGACCTATTTTTTCCGATAAAATAAAAAAAATAATTAGTCTATTTTAAGCTAAAAGCCTAAAATGATGAAAGTATCTTTTTTTCCAAAAACAAAAGGAATAAAATCTATTTTTCTTTTTATAGAAATTAGACCCCTGCAAAATGATGTCACATGGTTTCCTAGGTCCACAAAATATAAGACTTTTAGAATTAATGCGAACCGTTAGATTAATTTTTCTCTCGACGCATGGTTCTATGCTAACCCTTAGATCTACGGAGGCCAATCAAATTGGTGTCAGATAATCATCCAACCTTGCTATATTACAACAGAGGAGATGTGCATGTGGGAAATGCACGGATAGAAAATCTTGGCCACATATCTAGTTTATTAGTGCCTCGAGGTCCACTCAGAGGTCTAATATAAGCGAAAAGAGAAGTAGGAAATACCATATGGTCCTAGAAATAATATATTAGAAGAGATCTAGTCGATTGACCTGCAGTCAATTATCTCATTTAGTCTTATTGGTAATATAAATTATCGTTTTGGTCGCAAAAATTATAGTTTGGTCTGAGGGTGATGTCATGGATGATGTAAATGTATTCATGTAGTAAAACACCATATTATTATTTGGTCCTAGAAAATAATGGTTTGGTCTTAAGGTGATGTCACAGTCCTTTGTTTTTTCTCTCTCTTAATAAAAATAAATAAATAAAATTTAAAACTTAAATATCTTATGAACCATATGTCTAAAAATGATAAATTTTATATATTCGGAAAGCCCTCGCGAAGCTTTCCAACGAGTACCATTATCGTATGTTTGGAGCTTTTAATTTTTATTTTTTTATATGGACTTCATTAGAATGAAGTCGGTTATATGTGTTTTATATGGACGTTTATGGAATGAAGTGCATTTTTCATGTTTTTATAGACACGTTCAGAAATGAAGTGTTATAAACATATACAAACTTCTTATTCCGAAATGAAATATAAAACTCACATACAAACTTCATTTTTTTTATTTATATGTAGGAAATACCATATGGTCTAGAAATAATATATTAGAGTTCTAGTCAATTGACCTAGTCAATTTATGCATTTAGTCTATTTGGTAATATAAATTATCATTTGGTCACAAAAATTATAGTTTGATCCCAGGGTGATGTAAATGGATGATGTAAATGTCATCGTGTAGTGACAAAACACTTATATTATTATTTGGTCCTGAAAATAATGGTTTAGTCTTGAGTGATGTCATGGTCAAATTGTTTTTTCTCTCTTAATAAAAATAAATAAATAAAATTTAAAACTTAAATATCTTATGAACCATATGTCTAAAAATGATAAATTTTATATATTCGGAAAACCCTCGCGGTAGCTTTCCAACCAGTACCATTATCATTTATGTTTGGAGCTTTTTTAATTTTTATTTTTATATGGACTTCATTCCGAAATGAAGTCATTTATATGTGTTTTATATGGACTTCATTTATGGAATGAAGTACATTTTTTCATGTTTTTATATGGACTTCATTCGAAATGAAGTCCATAAAAACTATATCTAATGACTTCATTCAGTGATGAAGTCCATATAAAACACATACAAACAAACTTCATTTCTGGAATGAAGTCCATATAAAAACATGAAAAAAACAGACTTCATTCCAGAAATGAAGTCCATATAAAACATATACAAACAGACTTCATTCCAGAAATGAAGTCCATATAAAACATATACAAACAGACTTCATTCCAGAAATGAAGTCCATATAAAACACATACAAACAAACTTCATTTCTGGAATGAAGTCCATATAAAAATATATATGGACTTCATTTACGAAATAAATCATATAAAACACATACTGAAATGCATTTCATTTCTAATGAAGTCATATAAAAACATATATCTGAAACAAGACTTCATTTTTACGGAATGAAGTCCATATAAAACAGACTTAAATTCAAAATGAAGTCATATAAAACATATACAAACAAATTTCATTTTAGGAATAAGTCCATATAAAAAAAAAAAAAAAAAAATTAAAAGCTCCAAACATAGACAATGGTACTCGTTGAAAGCTATCAAGTCAGGACTTCAGAATATATAAAATTTATTAATTTTTGACATATATTTTTGAGAGATATTTAATTTTAAACTTTTAAATATTAAGAGTAAGAATGAGAGAAATTAGTAGAAAATAAACAAAAGAGAAAAAACATTCACGTGAGAGGAAAAATAAGAGAAGGGTACTTTAGTTATTTTAATAATTATGGACCAAATGGAAAAGGTGATTTCTGAAAGGACCAAATAGACATGGGACCACCTTGAAAAGGACCAAACCATATTTTTCTCAAAAGAGAAAACCTAAAACCTAAAATCTAACCCTAATCTTTATCTCTTCCTCTCTGTCCCTCACAGCCTCTCCTCTTTCTCTCCGCCTCCCTCACCCTAACTCGACCTCTCGTTTTCTTATCTAAATTCATCAAATCTGATTTATAACCAGATGACGAGAAACAAAAGTAATTAGGAACCCCATTTTAGTTTGTGGTATTGCAATTTTCTCAATTTGCCTTCAAATTTTTTCTGCGAAATTGCATCCGGAAGATGGTGGCAGTTAAGGTTGCTTTTGGATCCACTTTTATGTTTTAGGCACCAAAAACCATAGAGTAAATTTTTCATCTTCTATTGTCTTTGCTTCTATTATTTCATAACAACTTCCTATTCATCCATGGTCATAATGTTTTAGAGTATGGAAATTGGAATTTCTGAGACCAATATCTTAAATATGTTGTTGGAATTTGGGTGTTACTAAGGTTGGAGTTGTTTGCTTAAGTTTGTTAGAATTAATTTCTGAAAATGTTGGGGTTAGTTTTGAGTATTCTTTATATGTTACTAATATTCAGGGGTTTTGATGGTTTTTATTATTCATGGAATGGATTTTGTATTGTGAATTTGTTAGCTAGGTTTTGAATTTGGGATAACAGTCCCTGAAAGAATTCCTGATCGAATGTGGATTTTCTTTTGTGACTTATTTTTTTATCAGCATTGCATTAAGCAGCTAATATAGGTTTTAGGTTATGTAGTGCCTTCATTGAATAACCCATTGAACATGCATGATTCGATCTCTAGATTCTCATGTAATTCTAGGTACCGTGATTCTCTCATTTCCTTCGTCTTCCCTCTGATGTCTAATAGATTTATTTGGAAACTGGCTTGTTATCCTGGCTGTTGCTTTCCAAGATAATCTTATTGTATTTGTTAATAAAGTATTAACCTTAATCTAATTCAAAGAAATATTCATTGGATACCACCATTTCATCTGATCTTCTTTTTTTGTTTGGCTTTTGTGTTCCAGTGAATCTATGAGGAAGGATTTGTTCGAGTGGACCAAGCAGGATTGTACAATTAGAGTGTAAATAGTGCTGTTTTCTTTTTTCTTTTATGAGATGCAGCTTAATGTGATCTCTTGTCTATACTTTGTTGTAACTGAAATAATAAATATAAATAACAAAATTTACTTTTTCTCATATATTTTGGTTTAGCTTTATCTCCTACGGCATTTATTTAATTTTTGTTATTAATTTTGTATTAATGTTGTTGTAGTCCCAAGATAACACTAGGGCATAGGAAATCTGCACTGGTCTATATATATGACCAAATAACCATTAATTTTGTATTAATGCTTGTTTACGGTCCCAATTTGTGGCACTGCAACCAAAATAAATTGCACTGCTAATTTGTAATAAATTTTTGCGCTGGTCTTAAGGGTTGACCAATTAATAGTTAGTTCATCATTAATGCTAATTTATAATCCTGATCCCTGACACTACAATCAAAGAAGTTTGCATTGTTCTAGATATTTCCCGGATATTCATCTCACCCATTCGGCGTTTGGCAACTCAAAAATCTATTTGTTGCTCGATGATTGAAAACCAAATGGAAATTACGAATTTGATTGTTAAATGATTCACCAACTATGTGCCAACTACAAATTAGTTGTTTTGATCTATCGCAATTACGAATCAAGATACTTGGTTACTACCAAATCAATTGCTAAATAAATTCGTAACAAGACATAAACTTAGTTGCTATAGTGTTAAGCAAAATTGCGACAACTATCATAGTCTTGTTGTTAAATTGTTTGGGTAAGTAATCTTTGAGCAACTACAAAAATTTGTAGGTCTAATCTATTGCATTTAACAAATAATGTGTTTGGCTACAACAACTCAAGTTGCCAAAGCGCGAATAGCAACAAAGCATTTTTGTAGTTGCCTTTACATTTGAAACAACCCATACGGCAATCAAGCTCATGACTTCACAAGTTAGTTGTCTTTCTGTTTGGTAACTAAAATCTCATCTTAGGCAACTTAACTGGTTTGGTTGCCATTGCTCATCAAAAGTTAAGTCTTTCATATGTCGATATGCATGTATTGATAAAATAATGAATGAACTTTTGACATTACAAAAGTTTTAAGCCTATTGTATGTCATTATGCAAATATTGATGGAAGATAGGATGAAATTTTGTTTACTTAGGATTATGTCTATTGTATGTCATTGTGCAAATAGTGATGGAAAATAGAATGAATCCTTGTCTATTCCAATATTGATCTTCCACGATCCATATTTTTATGTATATATTAATGCGGCTCAGTAAGTTCTCTTATGTTGAGCATTTCGGGTAAAATTAATCATGGGTTTTCTTGTGGTTAATTTGATTGAGTATTTGGATTCAAATTCATATTCGTATGTGATTTGTTATATCCAAAGAAATCCTTCTTTTCTTGGCAAGAAAGTAAGGTCGCTCTTGTTGTTCTTTCGGGAATGACATTTTATGAGAGTTCTAATTGAACTTGTGCTTAATTTCCAAATATTTTTGGGGGAGTGCAATGTGGAATATTATAGGGGTTGTCTTGTATCTTTATAAACTCCTTGATGAAAGCATTTAGCTTCGGCTATATGATTGCATCTAAAAAGTTGATATGCTTGCTTTTTGGTCATGAAATGTCTCTATGGAAATTTCATTAGGATCCCACTAGTTTTCATACCTTTGCGATTTTATTGACAAAAAAGGAGAATTAATGTGTAGTTCACACTACAAATACATATGGTTTTTTGGATCATTATGTAAGGGGAGTGGTTTACATGTGAGATGGAGTATTGAGTAAGGGGGAGTGATACATATCACCATAGTATTATGGTCGAAGTTGTGAAACAATTGAACTTTGATGTTGTGTAATAATACTATGACACTGTGTAACAATGATTGAGAATTCTTGTTTTCTCATTGTTATAAAGACTGATTTTCAACAACGATGATACTAAACTTACAACCTTTGGAATCATTGGAGTACTTGGAAGTGACGAAGATTTGAGTAATGTTGAAGAACGAGGAGATCATACATGTGGAAGAGATGCTACAAAAGTTTATTTATCTATTTTGTATTCCATATGTATTGATAGTCTTGTTACTAAAATTGACAAGGGGGGGATTGTTAGAGCACTACTCGGTCGAACTCGCATGTGTTGCTATCTCAAGCATGTTTGTCAATGTTAGTGATCAAAATTATAAGTCTTGATTTCTAATCTACTTATAGCTGAGTCTCGGACTAGGATAAAAAGTGTAGTTGAGCTCAAGACTCCATGGCGATCATCATAAAAAGATGAAGAACTACTCAAGGAACTAGTGGAACTTCGCCACTAAAAGGTATGTGGAGACTTGAACTTATCTATCACTCAAAAGTATATCTACTCGATATCTCCTATCTTGAGACAAAAGTCGTATTGCTATATAAACTTTGATTATACACATTTGCTATTTGATCGAGTTTATCTATTATCTATTTCTAAATATGTATTAGTAAACTTTAAAGCTTGTCCAAGTTCATCTTTACTAGTACCTAAAGTCATATTAAGTTTCAATTACTTGAAATTGCTTTGTGAAAAATGGTTTGTGAATAACAACTATATAACGTCCTCTAAGAATGTTTCAATGATTGAAATGAGAGTTTAGAATATATAACCATTGTTGGATATAAACACTGCATTATGATAACTCATACGTGTGCTTAAGTTTATTCCTTGAACCAAAGTATCGTACTTTGTTGCTCAAAAAACCCGGAACTAAAGTCCGCTGCGTCTGATGCCGCGCGTGAAGTTCACGTCCCATGAAAATATGATGGGGTTTGTGAACTGCAAACAAACTTATTAGGGGTACTTAAGTCTGCGTACCAGTATCGTACTTAGGTTGGTTATTTTCTAAAACGATTATTCGCGAACTTGAATTTATATAAACTAAGGAATGCATAATTGCAAACCGTGGCTATAAAGTTCATGAATCCATTCGAGTGAATCAAATCATTTTTGCTTCGATCGTGTCTTGTGTACTTCTATAAGATCTAAGCAATTGAACAACTCTCTAACTAGTTCATTTGAGTCATTTGAGTCATTTGAACTAGTTATGGTAAAAGAATATGGTTGATATGAAAGTGCTCATATGGCTAACCATTTTGTTAACTATTGTTGAACCAACTAAGTGTACATGTTTGGAGTGCAGTTTACACAAACCTAAATAAACATGCATTTCATTTGTGTGTAACAAGCTAAGTTTCGATCTAACGGTTTGAAAGATATTAGCTTGAATATCGGGTTTTCATCTAAAGGTTAATATTGAATGCTTTGTTACCAAGGTAACTTAGATTACAAAACCACGATTTGAAAAGACTATATAAAGGAGAACTCTAGCAACCTGGGAAACTTAATCCCCCACCTCACATGTGATACTAGTTGTATAAGCTAGAGTTGAGTCTCCTTTAACCTTAGGTTTCTCTCAGAGACCACAGCCAGGTTAACGACTTGAAGACTTCATTGGGATTGTGAAGCTGGACCCAACTATTTTCTTTGTAGTTGCTTCATTTGATCTTCTTTATTTAAAGTCGTACTAAGTACAATTGTAAGATTGACTTGAGATTGATTTCTACGATAGGCAAGATTAAAAAGAAGTCACAAACATCTTCTTCTCGCCGTTTGTGATTTAGCGATATCTTCTTTCGCTAGTCGGTTAAGATTATTGTGAGGTGATTGATAATTTTTAGAACATTCTTCGGGAATATAAGTCGGGTTATCAATTAGTTTCTGTTCACCTTGATTTATCAAAATGGAACAAAAACTTCGTAGAGTATTTACGTGGGAGATAAATTTATCTATTACCATAGACTTTTACGTGTGATATAGATTTGTTTATTAAAGTCTTCGACTTTGGGTCGTAGGAACTCTTAGTTGTGGGTGAGATCAACTAAAGGGAATCAAGTGAGTAGTATCCTCTGAGATCGAGAGGCGTGGGAGCGCAAGCGCCACCTTGGATCGGTGTGAGATTGATTGGGGTTCAACTACGGTCCATCACAGAAGTTAGTTTGTAGTAGGATAGTGTGCCTTATGCGGCTTAATACGGTGTGTGTTCAATCCGGACTAGGTCACGAGGTTTTCTACATTTGTGGTTTCCTCGTTAACAAAACTTTTGGTGCTTGTGTTATTTCTTTTCCGCATTATATTTTGTTATATAATCGAAATATGTGCGTTGAATCGATCAACTGGGAAATCCAACCTTTGGTTGTTGATTGAAATTGATTGATCCTTGAACATTGGTCTTTGGTACCGTTCAAATGATTTCTCTTGTATTCAATTAGACTCGCAGATTTCTATTTGCTTGAGTAAGTATTGAATCGAGAAAGAGAGATATAACACTTTGATATACTTTTATTAAGATTGAGTATGACTTTCTAGTTGATTCTCTTAAAAGTATATTGGAGTTAGTCCATACAGATTGCTAAGCGAAATATTGGGTGTGGTTTTTGTACCCCCACTTTACTCCTTTGTTCCAGACAGTTTTAGAATAATTGATGATGAATGTTGTGATAAACATGAGGCAAATAAGCAAGACAATAAATCGTCCTTGATTTGTTCATTTTGTGGTAATGCATTTCATGTCCAAGATAAGTGTTGGAAATTCAAGAGGAACAACAAAAGGATTGCCAAACTTAAAAATTACATGCAAAGAATGAACTTGGCCTTGGGTAATAAACATGGTAATACTAAAGACAAGAAGAAATATAAGAGAACCAGATTCAGACGAGGTAAGAAGTCTGTTTATATAACAAACCTTGATAAGTAACTATGTGATAATAGATGTGAGCATTCGGCTCACTCATGTATCTAATACTAGTGATATCTGCATCCTCATCTTTAACTTGAGAAAATGAGGATTGCATCAAGGTTGTTCAAGTTTTGTATAATTATTAATTTCTTATTTTTTATGTTAAGAAAATATCTTCTTAGTTAAAATAGATAATGGATCATGAACCGTAAAATACTTTTTTCAAAGTTCTTCTAAGGTTTGACTGTCCATAGGTCTATTTATATTCATTTGTGATCAAAATGCCCTTCACTTCCTTTATCTTTGAAAGATACAGTTTCATGGCTCCTATAACTAAAGGTACTTCAAAAAGGGATGCAATTGAAGCAGTTAATGTATATCTTTGTGAAGTAATCAAATCCTCAAGGAAGAAGAAGGAGAGATCTACAAATGATGAAGAAGGTTCTTCCTCTAACTGCCTCTTGTCTGTTTGTCATTTTGATAATAACTTTAGAGGTATAGTGAAGGATTTCATCAACAAAAGAAATTATTTAAAATCTTAAATCATTTTCTCTTTAGAAAAGATAGCTCACTATGAACATATGTTGTCTCTAACAAAGAACACCTTATGTGGACTAAAAAGAGAACTTAGTGAGTTTTCAGAAGATTTGGAGGAATTGAACGATCCCATAATCAATGGGTTTTTCAATAATGAGAAGGAATTCTCAGTAGATGCTCTGAGAAAGCTCTACGATGTCTAGGAAACTTCTTATGAGAATTTATTCTTGTTTTTAAGAAGGATAACTAGGGTTTGGAATAACAATTATTGTGAGTACACATAGCTATCAACGATTTTCATCTTGCAATGTTTTTAGATTTATTTATTTAAATTCTAAAGTTTATTTGGAAGATGATTTTGCAGTATTAATCTTTATATGTTTTATATATCGCAAATAATGTTATGGGATATGTGTGTTTGCATCCTAGTGAACTATGATTATCCCATATATGTCAAAAGTTAAGTATATTATATGTCTTTATGCAAATATTGATGGAAAATAGAATGAACTTTTGATAACAAAGATTAAGTCTATGGTATCATTATGCAAATATTGATGAAAATAGAATGAATCTTTGTATATTCCCATGATATTGATCTTTCCACATCCACTTACATGTGAAAGAAATCTTGTCTGCGGACTCATAGTAAGTTCTCTAATGTTGAGCATTTACGATTAAATTAATCATGGGTTCTCTTGTGGTTAATTTAATTAAGTTTTCTGGATACAAATTCATGTTTCATGTAATTTTTTATGTCCAAAGAAATCCTTCTTTTCTTGCAAAAGTAAAAGTCTTTTGTTGTTCTCTCGGGAATGACATTTTATGGGGAGAGTTCTTAATTGAACAACTCTATAACTAGTTTCACTTGAGTCATTTGAACTAGTTGTGTTAAGATGAACAAGGTTGATATGAAAGTTTTCATATGGTAACAGTTAACTATTGTTGAGCCAACAAAAATTTGTACACATTTAAGTACAGTTACCCATATCTAAATGAAGTCACTTTTCATTTGTGTGTAACAAGCTAAGGTTGATCTAATGGTTGAAAGATATTAGCTTGAGTCTAATCAGGTTTTCATCTAACAGTGAATATTGAATGCTTTGTTACCAAGGTAATATTGATTGCAAACCCTGACTTGAAGACTATATAAGGGATAACTCTAGCAACTGGGAAACATAACACGTCCTATATGATACTAGTTGCTAGTAGAGTTGATTCTCCTTTGACCTAGGTTTTTCCTAAAACCATTATAGGTTAACGACTTAAAGACTTCATTGGGATTGTGAATCCAGACCCAACTATTTTCTATGTAGTTGCGTGTTCTAGTCTTTCTTTATTCTATCGTATTGAGTACTATCTTCTCTCAGATTTTCTCGAGATTTAATCTCCAATAGGCAAGATAAAAATTAGTCAGAAACATCTTCGTCTCATCGTTTGTGATTCCACAATATCTTGTTTCGCTACCATACAATTAAGATTATTGTGAGGTGATTGATGTTGCTAGGCTGTTCTTCATGAATATAAGTCCGGTGTATCAATTGGTTCCTGTGCACCTTGATTTATCAAAAGAAAGAACAAAACTCATTGGTTTTACGTGGGAGATGATTTATCTATTCAATAGACTTTTACGTATCTCGAGACAGATTGGTTTATCAAGTCTTGACTTTGGGTCGTGCAACTCTTAGTTGTGGGTGAGATCGGCTAAAGGGAATCAGAGTGCGTCGAGTCTGTGGGACTTAGAGGCGTAAGGAACACGACTGTACCTTAATCGGTGTGAGATTGCTTAGGCTCAACTTCATTCCGGTCAAAGTCAACTTGTAGTAGGCTAGTGTATGTAGCGACTTAATACGGTGTGGTGTTCAAATCTGGACTAGGTCCCGAGATTTTTCTACTTTAGCGTTTTCCTCGTTAACAAAACTTCTATTAGATATACTTTTATTCAATACTAAAGGGTAACTTACATACACGTATGGTTTTATCAAAAAGAGTGGGGTGGGGGGCGCTACAACGGGGTTTAACTCCCCTTTGCTTCCGCCCATGATCTAGGTTGAATCTAGTATTCCACGTTGTGCATATGGCTTATGGATATGTAGTCCAAGGATCGGATCCCATCATACATTTGCTTCTTTTTGAATACCGCTAGTATGGTATAGTATTCGATTTATAAAAGGGGATACCTAAATTCAAATCCAGTGGTTAGGACTGTGTTAGAGCATTGCTCGGTCGAACTCACAAGTGTTGCTATCTCAAGATTGTTGTCAAATTTAGTTGTCAAAACTGTATCTTGATTTCTAGTCTACAATTAGTTAAGTCTCGGACTACGATAAAAATGTAGTTGAGAAACAGTGGATCATGGAAGTCATCATTGTGTTCTACCGTTTGAAGGCGAAGATCAACTGAAGCCTTTGGAGAACTTCATCAACAAAAGGTACGTTAAGACTGAACCACCTATTTCTCAAGTTATATTCACTTTTTTATCATTGAGACGATGTCGCATAACTAATTAGACTATTATGCATAGACAAGACTTTCGAGTCAAGTTTATGTTGATAATTAGTTCTCGAAATATAATGACTAAGCTTAATGAACATTTGTTCATACATGATGAATTTCGGTTAAGGACAACTTATTATTCTGAATTAAAATCATGATTCGAAAATAGCCTGGAACATTGATATGTGTCATTGATGTTATTCGGGAATGTTTCGAATTGATTTAGAGAGAAATATAGAAATACTATAGATTCATATACAAGACAGTATTATCTGTCTTACAAACTGGGAAAACTGTTATAAGTCTGAACTCGTATTACATGTACTCATACACGTAGTGAAGTACCTATATATCGACTTGCAGAATTGTGGTACGCATATTCTTATGTATATCATATGAAAATCTGTTCAACTCGTGAAGAGGATCGGTACGCATACTTGTATGCAAATTATTTAGAAATTGTGGTCACGGGGCCGGGTTAGTATCCAAACCGGTATACATACCAAAATAATTATGTGTTCCTGAATTCGGTTTAGTACCCATAACGGTAAACAAACCAAAATAGTTATGTGAACTCCGGAACCAGTCATGTCTTAAGGTTTCCAAACATGTACGCATACCTAAATAGTTTTGTTAACTCCAGAACTTGGTTTGGTTAAATGTGTACAAACCTAATTTTCACGTCTCTTATTGACACAGTCACCGAATGACTATGGTAATTGTACTTTTTGCATTTACTAACCATGTCGATTATCTTCAAGTGCTTATTCCTACGAGATAATTAGCATTTGATTAATTCTCCAAAACACTAGACTTATTTGATCACATGATTGTGACTCAAGGATAATGTCTTAAGTTTTCATGAAAATGAATATTAAGCTTTTAAGTTCAAATCTGCTAGTTTCGGCTAACCACCTTGAACATAGTCCACGGTTCGGTTTGGTTTCACCTAACTAGAGTGCATATCTTGTTTATGTAAATCAGATTCAAAAGATTCATTTAACGGTGGATATTGTTTACTTGGTTCCAAAGTTATCTTAGCTTAAACCTAAATCAACCTATGCTTTGAATGTCTATAAAAGGGGAAATTCAAGCAACTGGGATATTTGAATCTCACTACTTTGGTGTGTCCTAGTTGTAACTAGAGTAGTCCTCTTCCGAACCATTTTAGGGTTTAGTGACTACAAAGACTTCATAGGGATTCGTGAAGCCAGGTCCAGTTATCTTTCCTTGATAACTCGAGTATCTTGATCTTGATCGATTGTTGAGCTGCTTACTTGATCGAGATAGATAGAATCATCAAAGTTCTCTTCATTTTTGTTGATTCCACAAGTTTTATACTTGTAAGGTGAATAATAATCTAGGCTGCACTTCGGGTTGCATAAGTCCGTATTTTGAGGTTAGCTAAACTTTGTCTATTGCTATCAATTTCTATCACCTTTGATCAAACATACATTTTTTGTTTATATGGTGATTTCACAATAAATATACCTTTTTTGTTTTAGGTCCAGTGTGGGTTATACCCTTTTTCAACAACATGAATTCTTATCTGCTTCTCTATGGTCTGATTATCAAACAGTTTTGCCAAGTCCCATGTATGGTTTGTAGTAAATAAATCATTGACTTTAACTAGGCCAACATCATCCATTTGAGGTCTCTGCAGTAGGGGTGAAGTATTTGGGATCCAGAAATCATCCCAAATGTCAATATTGGTTCCGTTCCCCAATCCCCAGAACCAATTTTTTTTTTAATTTGTTGAATACCCGAGAAAATTCCCTTCCATATCCAACTATCCTTTCTATTTGGGACAGTGTCAATATGAAGGATATCGTATCGCAGTTTGGGTATTATTTGGCTTTCAGAATTTTAGCACAATGAGAATCAGGATTCTTCTTTAGTCTCCGTTAGAACCCATCTTCTAATGATTTACAAATAAAGGTCCGGTTCTTTAAACAAACCCCCTTTTTACCATTTTCATTAAGCCCTTTTTCGTATTTCCCCCACCGATAATTTCTCTAAAGTTTGGTTAAGTTATTGCATATCTTAACAGGAATTATAAAGCAGTTCATTTGGTACACATAAAGAGAAGCAATTACATTTTTGATCATAACAGTTTTCCCCACATTATTTAACTGAGTTCCGTCCTAACTCTGCATTTTAATTTTCATTTTTTCAAACAAAGGCTCAAAACATACGATTTTTTGATCTATTGGTAAACAAAGGTGAACCTAAATATTTGTCATTTAGGGGAATACCAGTGACTCCTAGAATTTCCTAACCCTATTTCTACTGTTTGAATCAGTTTTGGGGCTAAAGAACACTCTATATTTTAGTTAAATCAGTTCCTATGGACTCAACAAACTTGAAGTTTGTTGATTTTGCTCCCACTATGGACTCAACAAACATGAAAAATGGATGTACAAACCAACAAATTTGTTGGTTTGTTGAGTGAGGTGAAACATGCAGCACGCGCGAGATGTAAGACCGGGCGAGTGATGGTTATTTTCAATGATGTTGTAGTAAAAGGTTCGTTGAGACTTGTGAAAGCAGATTTTTAGACTTAATTTTTAAAGCAAAAATATAACAAACTCAAAATACAAAATGTTGTGAAAATTATGGAGAGGTTGGAGCTAGGATTTCACCATTCATCAATACTTATGTGGTTTTAAATTAATTTATATCATGCAATTTAAACGATTGATTTGATTCTAAAGTATTGCCAAAATCAGATTTCCAAAATATCAAATGTTAGTTGCAAGCATAACGCATCAAGAGTCTAAAACTAAGCATGCATCATCAAGAGAAAACACATTTGATTAATAAAAATCATTTAATTCATTTTTATCAATGCAATTAATCATATAAAAATATTGCATAAATTAATAAAGTAAATATTACCACATAATTCTTGAAAGAATGGCTTCCTCTGTCGCCCCAGAGGATGGGTTTATCTCATCATGTTGGAAACACACTCAAAAGTTGATTTCATTGCTCAAAAATGGTTCACAAATGATGAAATGGGAGAAAAACAATAAAAACTGGGTTTGTAACACTTATATTTGTTACAAACCAGCTGAAAGAGAACGATAATGATGAATCATTGTTGTTGCTTGTAGCTCATGACCCACGCTTGGTAGTCGTTTCTGTAGCATGAACGACTGTCCCTTGTGCGTCTTATGTTCTTCGTGTTCTTCAGCAGCAACAAAAATGGCAGTTCTCTGTACTCGATTTTTTTCTGCTCTGTGATGTTCCAAACTCGCCCCAAACTCTCCTCCCCCTTCAGTGAAACCCCTAGAGCCTATTTATACTCAACATGGCTAAGAAAATCCTCGCCATTACTCCAAATAATCTTCATAACTCGGCAGTAAAGAAAGATATTCTAAGAATATTTTCTTTCCCTAATATATCTTCTAACGCTGTTTTCTCGTGTTTAAACACTCCAAACATGCTCAGTCAACATCCAAGAAGTGGTTACACGCGCTGTAGGCATACGCAAACCTATGTTACATACTCAAATGACTCTGAAGAATAACCTAAACCCGGTGTCGCTCTGTTTTACTTCAATCTTAATGTTGACCAATTTCGATCAATTAACAACCCTTCCACGCCTGTTATCCGTAATCGAGTCTTCCCCAACAATCGCGCCATTGGAGTCTCTCTAAAATGCCTTCAAATCTCGAACGAAAATTACTGCAGTGAGAACTAAGTTTTCCACAAACCCGATTTTTGAAATGGAGAAGAAGGTGTCCCCTAACCAAACCTAAGGTGCGAATACGGGTGCCCAACCGAGGTGCCCCTTATCCAAAGTGAGGGTGACTTTAGTACTTTTCTCCGGGGGTCCAAATAGCACTTTTTGAGCAACTTTTTCCACACAAGTGTATTTCTCCAAAATCACCTACACAAACATAAAAACACCATAATAAGTACAAAATCAAGCACTAACAATATATAGTATTGAGATCAAATTAGACACAAAAATGTGTCTATCAAATACCCCAAACTTATTATTTGCTAGTCCTAAAGCAAATTTATTTTAGAAAAATAAAATGACTACACTTAGCACGTGCAACAATAGTTAAACCGCTAGTGGCCTTAGCGACGGAGTGATGTCTCAGGAGGAGTTTGCAGTGTACCCACAAAACCTTTTACCCAGGACCCTAACTATCTCGCAGATCCTTGGAAAGGCACTAAAGAATCTCCTTGGTTGGCATACTTATTGACTACGGGAGGAAGTACTCACGATGCGAAATTCCAATTGTCAGACACGAGTTTGCACTCAAGCATACTAAAATTCATATATAAGTGACAGATCTCTACTCGCCTAGTTTCGGACATCATAAACCTGAGTCAACCAATCACATGGAAAGATTTAGAAGATGGATGTAGAGAAGATGATTTTGATATTAACTAAGGTGAACCTATCCTAATGGACTGAGATACCGGTCTGACTAATATCAACCCAAATGGCATATACAAGGGGACCAGGATTCTTTCGATGTTTCCATCACGGGATATGGCGAAACTACCGTGTTTTTTAATTCTAACACCTGAGCTCTGTGCTTTTTTGAATAGACTCTTTAGATTTTTCCATCTAATCGGATTGGTTCCTCAAATCCTATAACCAAGATGCTTCCATCCACTTAGATTGGTTAGTGCCATCCTTAATAAACATAAATTTCTAGGCTCTGGAGTTTTATTTATTGCAACTAAAAAGTTTCTCCCATACCCCCAAACTTAAATCTAACATTGTCCTCAATGTTCTAAAGATGAAATTAAAAAAAAAAACATGAACAAGGAGAAATCAACCACTAGAAGGAAATGAGGAAAAATATTACCGTGTTGCATGAGCAAGGGATACCTCCCAAGGAGTGCTAAGCTTAAAGTCTTCAAATGGACATCAAATACCTCAAAAAGGATCTTCACCTTCCAAAGTCATACACCAATAGCCGAAATAGTTGTGGGTCCATAAGACCAAATAGAGCTAACACCAATATCGCACAATTGCACTGGTTCAAAAAATGAATAGAAGGAGCACATTCTCATCTAAGGTATATGTCAAGACAACTGGGTTTATCCGGGACGTTATTGAACTTCATATGTGTCTCGATAAATAGGTTCATCCGAAAATGGGTCTCTAATACTCCGGTTACCTCCCGGGCCGAGTGTCGAGGATCGGGTTGCTGAGTGCTGAATAGACTCGAGTAATATCTCGGACGCACATGGCTTGAGTCCCAAGTTAGGACTCTAATTAGGGATACATGACAATCACAAGAACCATCACTACCCCCAAACTTAGGGTTTTCATTACTCACAGACAAACCTTTAACTATTACTTGAATTTCCGGATCTTTAGAGTCCTTAAAATACTCAAGAGATTCTTCTAGTTCTCTACCCCCAAACTTAGGGTCATCATTATTCTCAGAAAGACCTAACACTATTGCACGGATTTTACAGGTCCGTAGAGTCTTTAAAATAATCAAGGGCTTTTCTAAAGATTGATCACACATCTGGTCTAAGAGAATGGTTTCCTCAAATTCATTTAAAGAATCTCTAGAAAGTGTCATGCCAATTATCCTGAACTAAATCCCGAACTAAAGTGCTAATCATATTCACTTCTTCTAAATCATCATTCTCAGAAGGTTGTCTAGTAACATTAAAGACATTTAGTTTAGTGGTCATATTACCAAAGGATATGTTCATAAGCCCGGTCCTACAATTGATGACAGCGTTAGATGTGGATAAAAATGGGCGACCTAGAATCACTGGGATTTGAGCATTTGGGTCTTGAACAGGTTGGGTGTCTAGAATAACGAAATCCACTAGATAAATAAACTTATCAACCTCAATCAGAACATCCTCTATGACACCACGAGGGACTTTTTACGGACCTATCGCCTAATTGTAGTGTCATTTTAGTCGGTTTCAACTTACCAAGACCTAGCTGGGTGTATACATGATACGGGAGTAAGTTAACACTAGCACCTAAGTCAAGTTAAGCTTTATCGACCATGTGATTACCAATCGCACAAGAAATGGTGGGGCATCCTGGGTCCTTATACTTAGGGGTGTTTGGTTCAAGAATGGAACTTACTTGACCAGCTAAAAGGCTTTCTTTTGGACATTAAGCTTACGCTTTCGTGTACAAAGATCTTTAAGGAACTTGGCATAAGCAGTATCCGCCTAATTGCTTCTAATAACGGAATATTGATGTTTGCATGTTTAAATGTTTCCATTATCTCGTTGAATGTCGACTCCTTCTTTGTTGGGGCTAACAAGCTGGATATGGGGCTCACTGGGAACAAAGTCGGGCTCAATATGACCCTCATTGGTCTCTTTAGAGACTCTCGGTCTCCTCGGTTTACGGTTTAGAAGGGTGAACTATAGCATGTTTACTATCAGGCATGGCAACCTTGTTGTCTACTGTTTTACCGCTCCTAAGGGTTTTTATCGAGCTCACATGGTTTGATGATTCCTCACCAACTAAAGATATTTTATGGACCCCCTAGGATTGGGTTGAGTTTGACTAGGAAACTTACCTCCTTCTTTCTCACTTAAATACTTAGCTATTTGTCCGATTTGAAGTTCTAGTTTAGCAAGAGTCTGGGAATTATCCTTATGATTCTGCCTGGTTTCTTGTTGAAAGCTAAGGTGGTTAGCTGATAACATATCATGGTTCTTTACTAACATAGTAAGAGCTTCTTCTAAGGTAGAGATCTTTTTCTCAGAAGTGTTACGAAACCGGGTTTGACTTGAAGGGTTACGAGTATAACCAAACCTGGGGAAAGGCGAGAATTACTAGATTGACCTTGATTATGGCCCTTAGACCAAGAAAAATTAGGATGGTTTCTCCAACCATGGTTGTAGGTCTCTGAGTAGGGGTCAAAATCTGACGGTTCTCAAACCTAGTATTGTTATAAACAACATGAGCTTTCTCTTCACTAACCTGACCTTCCCAAAATGAGTTATCGGGCTCTATTCCACAACTAGAGACTTGAGAGGCTCTATTAGGTTCAATAAGGGACCTATTTTTAGACCGACCCATTTCAAAGCTTCTAAACTTCTAAACAAAGCAAAGAATCTTAGCATCTCTGACGCAAAACTCGTATCTACCATATTAGTGCTACTTCTATTAATCAAGAGTCTTTTTAGGGGGGTCAACACAAGACTCCCACTAAGTGGGATTTCTCAAAGAACAACTCCTAAGAAGGTAAAGGCATCATCAAGACTTTTACTAGTGAACTCACCAACAGACATATACCTCGACCATGGCTTTGGTCGAATAGTCTAAACCATCATAAATAATCTCTACGAGTTTCATCTTATCAAATCCATGGTGAGGATACTGGGATAGGAGATCATTGAATCTCTCTAAAAACCTATAAAGAGACTCTCCTCTTGTTGCACACTGGAACCAATTCTATGTCTAACAATTTCAGGTTTATGCTTAGGGTAGAATTTCATATATAAAGCAGCAATAAGTTCCTGCCATGTTTCAATGGATTCAGATGGTAGGTTGTTTAGCCAGCTCTTGGCTTTATCTTTCAAGGAAAAGGGGAACATCTTAAGTTTCAAAACTACATCGCAAGGTCTTTTATTCTAACTGTCCACAAATTTCTCAAAGTCCCTAATACGAAAATAAGGGTTCTCATCATCTTTTCCTAAGAATATAGGGATCATCTGAAGAATACTAGGTTTTATCTCAAATTGGCCGTATGGGCTGGCAATTTAATGCACGAAGCTCGGTTGGTCCTAGTTGGGAACATGTAATCTTTCAAAGTTGTCATTCTTTGCACAATCAAGTAATAGGTACTTTCCTCACGAAGAGACAGATTCTCAAAGCGAAGTTTCCAAAAAACGGGCGAAGAGCTCTCAAAAATTACTAGGATTTTCACTAATCAATCGACCTAGATTGTCTCTTTTCCAAGCCCGCTCCTAATAACCTCGGGCATACACTAAAAAAAACAAAGAAAAAGAAAAATCCTAAAAGGAAAGGAAGTTCTATGCAAACACAAACAAGGTTGACTCCACCACAAAAACCTAATGAAAAACAAAAGCATGATGGCTTCATTTAGATTGTTTCTATACCAGCTTTCTAATCTTTCGAAAAGGAACTCGTTACAACTGAGAAAACCTCTCTGGAATCAATCCGAGTTGAAGTAAGTTGAATAGAGGCGAGGGAAGGCTCGTGGAGCTTTGATACCCAAGGCCTCACCGCATTACAAGGCGGCGCAGTCCACGCATTCAACTCACAAACCATCATGAACTTCGAAGTATGCTTAAAAGAGTAACCAATATTTTCGAACGACTTTCTATTAAGCTCGTTACCCTATCGGTCTCGTTCTATTCCAAATTTTAAAGCTTAGGTTCGCGTTAAGTATCGTTTTCCTAAGGCGGGCAAGAAGATAACGGTGATGAAATCCGAACCCTTATATTGTATGGCCAGGCCTTGCCCTTTACTAAGAAATTAAAGCAGCCGTATTCAGTTCCTCGACATATATGCAAACGAAGGAATACAAGAACCCGATGACAGGATTCGCGAGTGTTTCGATAAACTTACCTCCGTTCCAGACGGGGATGAACCATTGTAGTCGACTCGGGCCACGACTCCTATGTCATGTACGAACCCAAGGGGCCGAGGCGATATCGTAATCGCATCGTACTTCTTCATACGCTTATATTTAAACTACCCTTCCGTAGGGTTTAAAAATAATGTCCCAAAGTTTAAAGTCCAAAGTCCAAAATAAAGTGCAAAAGAAAAGGAAAGTCTAAAAAAAAAAAATATCTAAAAAAAAATGTCTCTCTCTTTTTTTTTTAATAAAATAATAAAAAAAAAAATCTTCTTCTTTCGCTCCTTTCGCTTTGCCTTTTACTCCAAGTCTTTAAGTATTCACCAAAAGCTTTGGCAAAATTTTCTTTCGCTCCAAATTCCAAATTCTGTAAGGAAAAGACAAAAACTCAAAAACGTAAATAAGAACAAAAACAAATAAAAACCTAAAAAAAAGAAAAAATAATAAATCTAAAACTCTAGCCTAAAGACAAGTCCGCGTCGGCGGCGCCAAAAATTGATGGTTATTTTCAATGATGCTGTAGTAAAAGGTTCGTTGAGACTTGTGAAAGCAGATTTTTAGACTTAATTTTTAAAGCAAAAATATAACAAACTCAAAATACAAAATGTTGTGAAAATTATGGAGAAATGGAGCTAGGATTTCACCATTCATCAATACTTATGTGGTTTTAAATTAATTTATATCATGCAATTTAAACAATTGATTTGATTCTAAAGTATTGCCAAAATCAGATTTCCAAAATATCAAATGTTAGTCGCAAGCATAACGCATCAAGAGTCTAAAACTAAGCATGCATCATCAAGAGAAAACACATTTGATTAATAAAAATCATTTAATTCATTTTTATCAATGCAATTAATCATATAAAAATATTGCATAAATTAATAAAGTAAATATTACCACATAATTCTTGAAAGAATGACTTCCTCCGTCGCCCCAGAGGATGGGTTTAGCTCATCATGTTGGAAACACACTCAAAAGTTGATTTTATTACTCAAAAATGGTTCACAAATGATGAAATGGGAGAAAAACAATAAAAACCGAGTTTGTAACACTTATATTTGTTACAAACCAGCTGTTACAGAGAACGATAATGATGAACTGTTGTTGTTGATGTAGCTCTGCGACCCACGCTTGGCGGCCGTTTCTCAGATGAACGATCGGTCCTTGTGCGTCTTATGTTCTTCGTGTTCTTTCAAGCTTAACAAAATGGCAAAATCTCTGCACTCGATTTTTTCTCTCACTGTTCCAAACTCGCCCCAAACTCTCCTCCCCCTTCAATGAAACCCCTAGAGCCTATTTATACTCATCATGGCTAAGAAAATCCTCGCCATTACTCCAAATAATCTTCATAACTCGGCAGTAAAAAAAGATATTCTAAGAATATTTCTTTCCCTAATATATCTTCGACGCATCGTTTCTCGTGTTTAAACACTCCAAACATGCTCAGTCAACATCCAAGAAGTGGTTACACGCGTTGTAGGCATTCGCAAACCTATGTTACATACTCAAATGACTCGGGAAGAATAACCGAAAACCGTGTCGCTCTGTTTACTTCAATCTTAATGTTCAACCAATTTCGATCAATTCTAACAACCTTTCCACGCCTGTTATCCGTAATCGAGTCTCCCCCAACAATCTGAGCCACTGAGTCTCTCTAAAATGCCTTCAAATCTCGAACGAAAATTCTGCAGGTGAGAACTAAGTTTTCCCGCCAAAACTGATTTTTGAAATGGAGAAGAAGGTGTCCCCCTAACCAAACTGGGGTGCGAATAGCGGAACCCAACCGAGGTTCCCCTTATCCAAAGTGAGGGTGCCTTTAGTACTTTTCTCCGGGGTCCAAATAGCACTTTTTGAGCAACTTTTTCCACACAAGTGTATTTCTCCAAAAACACCTACACAAACATAAAAACACCATAATAAGTACAAAATCAAGCACTAACAATATATAGTATTGAGATAAAATTAGACACAAAAATGTGTCTATCAGCGAGCTTGGAACCAATGCTGGCGCTTGAGCCAAAAACGCTGGTGCTTGTCCTTGCATCGCCAGTTGTTACTTCACACGCTAGAGTCTTTCCTTAAAGCACCGCGTTTTTCATAGAAGCGCCAATGGCTAAATCTGAACGGCTTAAAACTCTTATGATCTAACTGGTATACTTTTTGAGTTCTATAAATGCTCTCCATTTCAACTACAAATTCACATTCACACATCTAGTCTTCTTTACTCTTCTTCTATGAGCTTAAAAAAATTCTTCAATTTCAATTTTTTTTTCAAGTCTTCAACATGTCTCGGCCCTTGTTAGTTCGGCGTGCTCCGTATACTAAAGAAGAAGATGAATCTATTTGCAGAAACTATGTTTTTTTGTTTACTCAGTTTGCTTCAGCAAATTATCCATGGGAGAATTTCTGGGCGGTTATTCACGACGGGTTCTGCAGTGACACATGTAATTCGAGTCGTCGTGATATATGCGACATAAAAAATCGTTTTCGCACAATTAAAAAAGAAGTAAGGGAGTTTGTAGCTTTAACCATACAAGCCAATCGATATAGACTGAGAGGTGAAACTGATGCTGAGATGGTAACAAGATCTTTGGTTGAATGACGAAGATGGAAAAATGTGGATTTTCTTTTCGAAAAATGTTTCGAAATCCTTAAGGTGTTGAATAGTTTCAACCCATTATTTGTAGTTGTTGTTCCACCTAGTACTTCCCCGACTGAAGCTAATGTAGTCCGAATGTGAATTCAAGTGAAGCTAATGTAAAACGCTTTAATTTGCTAAAAAACATATGTAATTTCATTTAATTTAATGATGAAAACGTTTAAAACTAAAATTACAAATGTAGCAAAATTAAAAATTACAAAAAATCTCTCTAACGTCTCTCATCGCTAGCTCTCCCATTGTTATCTTAGGAGTGAAGAATTCTCCAAGACCTCAGGGATAGACTTGGGATGTTCCCACTTACCCGAGATATTAAATAAATTTCCATAAGGAGATAAAGATGGTTGAACAACATTAGAGATTGGAAAGCACTAGGCGATTGGAAAGCACTCGGTCTTCCAAGCAAAGCACTCGGTCCTCCAAGCATATAAGATGTTTGTTGTTGTTGTGGTGGTGGTGTAAAATTGTAGCAATCATTTGGGTTGTAGGGAGAGAATGATGATGAAATGCGCCTAGGATCTAGCCAAAATACTTGAGGTTGAGATACATGTGATGTGACTCAATAATGCTGTAGAAAGTGGTAGTAAGGTTGTCGTTCACTCGGACTTGATGAAATCGGTTCTAGGATTTAATAAAGAAAAATAATAAATATAAAGAATATATACAATTTATGTCACAAGATGGAGAGAAGCTTGACTCGGGATTCCACCAATTCTTACATTCATGCGGTTCATCTATTAATTAGGACAATTAAGGCTCACCAAGTAACAAACATCGGCTCTAATTCTTTGCCAAGGTAGATTTTATAAAGAATTATATGTAACTCACAAGCATGGCGCATCTAAAGTACCTAAGACTAAGCATGCGATATCTAACGAATTCACAAATAATCAATAAAAATCATAAATCAATTATAATAGTGCAAATAGTCATAAAGGAATTAAATAGAATACCACATGGGTGCAAAACAGCTTCCTCCGTCGTCCCAAAAGGATGGGTTTCTAGCTCATCATGGTGTAAACACGCTCAAAATCATTATTAATGCTCAAAATGGTTTACAAATGATGAACAAGGGAGAAAGATGAAAAGCCTAATTTGTAAGTTTTAATTGTTACAAACGGATCACATACATAGAACAATACATGTAAAGTGTTGCTTGTTCATTGATTTAAGTCTCGCCCCAAAACTACGACCCACAGATCACGAGTCATTAACACCTGTTGAAGAACGATCGTTTCGAGCTGTCCTTCTTCGTGTTCTTATTTCATGCAACAGCAAAACAATTCTCTGCAACTTGATTCTCCTACTCTGTTGAGGCTCTATACCTCTCCCAAACTCTCTATCCTCCTCAATAAGACCTCTGAAGAACCTATTTATACCGATAAGCACCAAGAAATCTCGCTCATTAACACAATAATCCTCCATTACTTAGGTTTAAAAGAAAATATTTTGGGAATATTTTCTTCCCGATTCCGACCCTTCACGCGTCTATAATTGATTCTCCGTATCTTATGATGGTCATACACATTTAAACACGCTACTAAATGTTTCAAACACTCCCCGATACATGCACAACACGTAATTCACGGGAATGGGTGAGATATTCTCGTGCATACTTTGTCTACCTTCAACCCGATCAATATAGCCCAATTTAATCCAAGAAAAGTCCATACCACTGTTAATGTCAATCAAGTCTTCCCCTGCGCAGACTCCAAACCATTGAGTCTCCTAAATCATCCAAAACCTCAAACCGTAAATGTCATTCTGTTGTCCATTATTTCCGCCAAAACTAGAATTTTGAACGAAGAAGATGGTGTCCCCTATCCCGTGCAGGGGTGCGAAGATAGCGAGTGCCCAAATGAGGTGCCCCTTAGTAATTGGGTTACCCCTTATCCAAAGTGGGAGTCCGAATATCAAATGTCCTCCTGGGGTGTTCCGAGCAACTTTTCGAGCCGAATTTTCCAAAATGTTTATTTCCCAAAAACACCTACAAACACACAAAACACCATAATAAGTACAAAATCGAGTGCCAACAATATATAGTATTGAGATCAAATTAGACACAAAAATGTGTCTATCAAATACCCCAAACTTATTATTTGCTAGTCCTCGAGCAAATTTATTTTAAAATAAAATGACTACACTTAGCACGTGCGTGGAAGCGCTAAACCGCTAGGTGGCCCTAGCTACGGAGTGATGTCTCCGGAGGGTTTACAAGAGGTATACCCACAAAACCTTTACTCCAAAAATTGATGTGACTCAATAATGTTGTAGTAAAAAGGGTTGTCGTTCACTCGGACTTGATGAAATCGATCTTAGGATTTAATAAAGAAAAATAATGAAAATACAGAATATATACAATTTATGTCACAAGACGGAGAGAGTTACTAGGATTTAGGATTCCGCCAAACTCATAACAAAAGGTTCAAATATTAATTCTTTTAACAATTATAGCTCAACAAATAAAAACATGGACTCTTATTTTTGCAAAGTTGATTCTCAAAATATTAGTTATAAATCGTAAGCATGGGACATCAAACATTTAAGCAAGCATGACCCATCTAATAAAATAATAACTAATTTAATCAAATCATAATTCAATTTTTAATCGGTGCAAAAGTCATAAAAAGAATTAATTAAAATTACCCATGTATGAAGTTCGGCTCTTCCTCCGTCATCCCGTGATGGGTTCTAGCTCATCATGTTGGAAACACGCTCAAAATCCATTTTTATTGCTCAAAAGAGGTGTACAAATGATGGAATGGAGAAAATGATAAAATCGTGTGTTTGCAACGATTATAAGTGTTGCAAACATCATTACAAAGAAGGTTAAAACCGCACGCTTTAAGTTCGCATCCGCATTACGACCCACGCCGAAGTGTCGTTGTCATCAGAGAAGAACGATCGCCTGGGTGGCCCTGCTTTCGTGTTCTTGTGCAAAGAGCAATGCGAGAGAAAAATGGTGCAACTTCGATTTTTGGCTCTGTACGTCTCCCAAACTCTCCGTATCCTCTCACTGATATACCAACACCTATTTATAGTCAAACAACCGCGAGATATCACAATATAATTGCATATAATCCTCCCATCACTCGGTGTTTAAAGAAAATATTTTGTTTCCTTTTTTACTTCTACACGGCTTCGATGCCGTAAATACGTCATGAATCTTCCTTACTTAACTCCTACACGCTTGAAGTGACCAAACACGAGCAAACCTCGTCGAATCACGCCCGTAATCCGTGTATTTCTCTCTCGTAACCGTGCTCCCCTGTTTTGCTTCATCTCGACATTCCAACCAATTCTAACCGAAAAGAAGACCCATACACCATGTTAATGTCCGTGAAGTCTTCCCGCAAACCCGGCCATTGAGTCTCTCCAAAATGCCTTGAATTCTCGAACAAAAATCGCGGGTGAGAAATAAGTTTTCCCATTGTTTTCAAAAGAAGAAGAAAGGGGTTTCCCTTATCCTGCCTGGGGTGCTGAATAGCGGGTGCCCAAATGAGGTGTCCCTTAGTAATTGGGTTACCCCTTATCCAAAGCTGGAGTCCGAATATCAAATGTCCTCCGGGGTGTTATTCAAGGCAACTTTTTTAGCCGAATTTTCCAACAATCTTTATTTCCAAAAAATACCTACAAACACACAAAACACCATAATATGGACAAAAACAAGTACTAACAATGCGAACATTGAGAACAAATTAGACACATAAATGCGTCTATCAAATACCCCAAACTTATTATTTGCTAGTCCTCGAGCAAATTTATTCTAGAAAATAAAAATCATTTGAACCCCATAGGTGGCCCTAGTGGCGGAGTGTTGTCTCCTAGGGTTTACCAGAGGTGTACCCACAAAACCTTTACTCCGGACCCTAGCTATCTACACAGAACCTTGGAAGGCACTAAAGAATCTCCTTGGTTGGCATACTTATTGACTACGGGAGGAAGTACCACGATGCGAAATTCAATTGATGTACGAGTTTGCACTCAAACATACTAAAATTCATATAAAGTGACAGAGCTCTACTCGGATAGTCGCACTATGGACATCAATACCGGAGTCAAAACTAATCACATGGATAGATCAAGAAGATGGATATGAAAAACATAGATGGTTTTGATGTTTACTAAGTGAACGGTGTTTCCCATATATACATGCTCAAGGCCTCGCCAAAATGAACCTATCCTAATGGACTGAGATACTAGTCGACTAATATCAACACACCGGGCATATACAAGGGAACCAAAGTGGTCGATAATCCTAACTCTAGGTCAACACAATCGGCATATCAAGGGTTCCAAAGTGGTCGACTTTATTGAATTTATTCCGGTTGATCCGATGGTCTGGTCTCAATTTTTTTTTTTTTTTTTTTTTTGTATCTCAATCACTCTAATTCACCTAGCATTGGTAACTTGATTCGTGGGCCCCACCTAATCACTTAGAAACATAGTTTACAAAGAACAAAACAAAATAAAAATGTGAAAAGGACTCAACGAGATATGGTGAAACTATCATGTTATTTCTAACACCGAGCTCGTGCTTTTATGAATAGACTCTTTAGATGTTGCCATCTAATCGGATTGGTTCCTCAACTCCTACAAACCAAAATGCTTCCATCCACTTAGATTGGTTAGTGCCATCCTTAATAAGCATAATTTTCTAGGCTCTGGAGTTTATTTATTGCAACTAACAAAAAGTTTCTCCAAGGTTCCATACCCCAAACTTAAATCTAACATTGTCCTCAATGTTCTAAAGATGAAATTAAAAGCATGAACAATGAGAAATCTGTCACCACTTGAAGAGTAAGGAAAGATATTACCGTGTTGCAAGAGCATGGGTTACCTCCCAAGAAGTGCTAAGTTTAAAGTCTTGACCCGGACATTGAAAGGATTAGTCACCTCGAAGAATCATATAACAACGATCGGAATAAGCTGCGGGTCATCTGGATCAAAAAGTGCTAACCACAAGAAGAGGAAAACCGCACGGACTGCAGGGAAGATATCAACACACCCTATATATTGTTTTGTTTAAGACAACTACATCTAGTTGTGGTTCCGGGTTCGGAGCTCTATAAAAGGGTCTAGATAACATATTTTCATGGGTTGCGTTTCCTTATGAGTTAGATCCGAATGTTCGGTTCTAGAGTCCTGGAAAAACTCAAATAAAAACTTAGAAGCACATAATAATAACTCGAATAATTGAGGATCTTCTAAGTCAATCGGTTTTGACTTACACAAAATGACCACAATAAGATTGGTGGTCTTCCTTAAGCAAATGTGTCGACCTTAATATCCTAAAGTAATTAGATTTAGTCTTAAAACTTAATAATTGACACATACAAACTTATACGTTCCCACACCAAGGAAGGTTTTTGGTGGGAAAACAAAGTCAATCGTGGTATCATAGCACTGGGTTAACCACATCAACCGGAGGATGGGTTTCTAACAACCGAACTTCCCCCATGGACATCACTAGGTTCAGGGAAAAAGTGTATGAAGATAATCTTTTAAAATGGTTGAGGCACATATGTCAAGTCCCAAGTTAGGGACTTTTCTAAGAGTTAAAGCACATGAAGAATGATAATCACCCCCAAACTTAGAGTTTTCAATGTCTCTAGAAAGACTAGTCACAACTTCCCCCTAATTTCAAGGTCATCCGATTCCCGAAAATGGTCAATTGATTCTTCTAAGTCGGTACATCCTCACTCATCTCTACGAGTTCATTTCTTTTCTAAGTCTATTGTTTCTAAATCGCTAGAATCAAAATATACTCGTTCCTCTAAACCATCATTGGCTTAAATCAAAAATAAATACAACATCGTCTAAAAACGGGGTATCTCTAGTCAAATCCTCATCCTTTTGAATAGGTGAATAATTATTAAAATTATTTGGATTTGAACTAGAAATATTATCATCATTAAGCTCAATTGGAGTAACAAATTCCGATCACTATGCCCCACGATTTCAAATTCTTCATCAACACTATCCTCATCATAATCATAACATGAAAATGGTTGAACCTCATCTAAATTAGTGTTACCAAATCTAACCTCGTCATCTTGATTATAAATATCCTCATTTTCATGGGTATTATTGGAAACACTCTATTGGGAATTAAGATTATTTCGAGCAAGTTTTTCGACAATCCTATTTGTACTTTCAAGAAATTGCTTAAGAGTCTCTTCTAAAGACATCTGATTGACTTCTCTAGGGACTCATCTGGAATATTTAAGGTTTCCTTCACAAATAAGGAATGACTCTTGAAAGCCTCTTCTAGAGAAATAGATGAATTGTTTTGCTCATAAGACCGATGCACGTGTAGATAGTAATTGGGCTCACCATGGTGTGACCCATAACCTTCAAAAGGTTGGCGTTCCCCCACCACTATTCACACTATGGTCATAGTAGTAATGTCCATATTGTTCGATTGGATATTCGTTGTATTTGCTATATGCAGTTTGACATCCTAACTGCAAGGGAATTCTACACAAACACAAACAAGTCCGACTCGACCAAAACAAACCTATTGATTTCTAGCAAACAAAAAGTATGATGGCTCCACTTAGATTGTTTCTAGACCAGCTTAATCTTTCAAAAGAACTCGTTACAATCCGAGCAAACCCCCGGAATCAATCCGAGTTTAAGTGAGTTGAATAGAGGCGAGGAAGGCTGCGTGGAGATTTGATACCCAAGGCCTCACCGCACAAGGCGGCGCAGTCACGCATTCAACTCCAAAACCATCATGAACTTCAAGTATGCTTAATAGAGTAACCATATTTTTCAAACGACTTTCCTATTAAGCTCGTTACCTATCGGTCTCGTTATATTCAAAATTTTAGGCTTAGGTTCGTGTTTGGTTTCGTTTTCCTAAGAGCGGGCAAAAAGAGAACGGTGATGAAATCCGAACTCTTATCTTGTATGGCCGATCCTTTCCTTTACTAGAAATTAAAGCGGCCATTCGGTTCCTCGACATATATTCACACTAAATCATCCAAAGAAAAACCCGCCGACGGGGATTCGCGGGTGTTTAGAACTCTTACCTCCCCTTCCGGACTGGGATGAACTGCTGAAGTCGACTCTGCCACGACTCCTATGTCATGTACGAACCCAGAGGGGCCGAGACGATATCATAATCGTCGTCCTTCCCCGGTGCGCTTATATTTAAATAACCCTTCCTTAGGGTTTAAAATTAATAATGTCCGATAGTCCAAAAAAATAAAGTCCAAAATTAAGAAGTCCAAAAAAAAAAAAAAAAATTACAAAGATAATTACCTAATTACAATTTCTAAAAATAAATAAAAAAAAATTAATTACACTATATACAAAATTTTCTTCTTCAGTCAGTTCGGATCTCTCTTTCTTTCCTATTTTAGCTTTTTTTTTTTCACCGGCAATTTCTCTTTTTCTTTCGCTCCACTCCAAATCAAATGACAGTACCAAACGCGTAAAAAAGAACAAAAATAAAAAAATAAAAATAAAACCTAAAAAAAATCTATACACAAGTCCGTCGGGCGGCGCCAAAATTGATGTGACTCAATAATGTTGTAGAAAGTGGTAGTAAGGTTGTCGTTCACTCGGACTTGATGAAATCGGTTCTAGGATTTAATAAAGAAAAATAATAACTATAAAGAATATATACAATTTATGTCACAAGATGGAGAGATTCTTTGGGACTCGGGATTCCACCAATTCTTACATTCATGCGGTTCATCTATTAATTCCGATACAATTAAGGCTCATAAAGTAACAAACATCGACTCTAATTCTTTGCCAAGGTAGATTTTATAAAGAATTATATGTAACTCACAAGCATGGCGCATCTAAAGTACCTAAGACTAAGCATGCGACATCTAACTAATTCACAAATAATTAATAAAAATCATAAATCAATTATAATAGTGCAAATAGTCATAAAGGAATTAAATAGAATTACCACATGGGTGCAAAACAACTTCCTCCGCCGTCCCGGTGATGGGTTCTAGCTCATCATGGTGTAAACACGCTCAAAAATCATTATTAATGCTCAAAAATGGTTTACAAATGATGAACAAGGGAGAAAGATGAAAAGCTCGATTTGTAATCGTTTTAATTGTTACAAACGGAGTTACATAGAAATGATACATGTAAAGTGTTCTTGCCGCGATTTAAGTTCGCCCCAAAACTACGACCCACGATGAAGTCATTAACACCGTTGAAGAACGAGTGATTTCAGAGGCGTCACATTCTTCGTGTTCTTCACTCATGCAAAGCAGCTGAGAAAACAATTCTCCGCAACTTGATTCTCCGTCTCTGTTGAGGCTGTATACCTCTCCCAAACTCTCTATCCTCCTCAATGAGACCCCATCAACCTATTTATACCGATAAGCACCAAGAAATCTCGCTCAATAACACACAATAGTCCTCAATTACTCGGGTTTAAAGAAAATATTTTTGGGAATATTTTCTTCCCTGATTCGACCCTTCACGCGTCTATAATTGATTCTCCGTATCTTATGATGGTCATACACATTTAAACACGCTACTAAATGTTTCAAACACTCCCCTGATACATGCACAGCCACGAAATTCACGGGGAATGGGTGAGATATTCTCGTGCACTCTTGTCTACCTTCAACCCGATCAATATAGCCCAATTTAATCCAAGAAAAAGTCCATACCACTCACATTAATGTCGGTCAAGTCTTCCCTATGCAGACCCAAATATTGAGTCTCCCTAAATCATCCAAAACCTCGAACTGCAAATAAATTAAATCTCGCTGTCCATTATTTCCCCGCCAAACTAGAATTTTGAACGAAGAAGATGGTGTCCCCCTATCCCTTCGAGGTGCGAATAAGCAGTGCCCAAATGAGGTGCCCTTAGTAATGGGTTACCCCTTATCCAAAGTGAGAGTCCGAATATCAAATGTCCTCCGGGTGTTCCGAAGCAACTTTTCGGCCGAATTTTCCAAAAATGTTTATTTCCCAAAAACACCTACAAACACACAAAACACCATAATAAGTACAAAATCGAGCGCCAACAATATATAGTATTGAGATCAAATTAGACACAAAATGTGTCTATCAACATGCACGGTTTGTGGTGAAATTTTGGCTGCGTACATGTGGTGAAGAACTATGTCGTACTTGTGTTTCTCCCACCACTGTATCATCACTATCATGCAATGATATGTTGCTCCTGGTGGAATCGGTAAACGGTGAGCTCCCATCATCATTCTCATTTGGACTCAATCCAAACATTGTGTCATCGTGACATTTTCGACACACATTCAAGTGTATAGCCTCAATTTGCCGATTCATCCAATACATATCGTTCATTTGGTTCCACAACTCTTCGTCACTGGCAGTGACATTGTAGTAAGGATAATCACATTCCATAGCTTGGGAAACAATGCGGATCGTGGTTGGCTCACCTTGTGAAGTAATACTTGGCATCTCCCAACGTATTTCTAGCATATTTTACGAAGATGATGAAGAACTTGCACCCGTGGTGGGGTTAGTCATA
Organism: Papaver armeniacum; assembly: GCA_023531295.1. NCBI lineage: Eukaryota > Viridiplantae > Streptophyta > Magnoliopsida > Ranunculales > Papaveraceae > Papaver > Papaver armeniacum. The sequence goes on along the minus strand of JAJJWW010010739.1, from coordinate 3,663 downwards.
AAGCATGGCTCTTTTGGAGGTTGGTGGCTAGGAGCGATATTTGCATCATGGGACAGGCATGATAACCCTGGGAAATCAAACCCATAGATGTGCATGTTGTGTGTCCCGATTCTGAAGTATTCGCATCGATTTGTACCATCTCGACATCTTTGCGCTTCACTAATATCCCTTTATGTATATATTTTACACCTCTCCCAATTAATTCTTCTCATCCTATCAAAATATGATCCCAGGTTTACATCTGTTGTGGCGGGTTAATTGCAATTGCATATACCTTGTATTTGGTACTGCAGTCTTTCTCCTGTATCAAATCCATCTTTCCTCGATTAAGTGTAAAAAACAACTCTACGCAGAGAATAATAAAGAATACGTTGTCCAACATTGGCACCATACTGAGGAAAATCAATGTAAGGGTGAACAACTACGTTGTGGCTCCGAGACATCTGATGAAACCTCGGAACAAAACTGGAACCCGAGACGTCGCTGCCAGTGTCCTTCGCTAAGTTGGTCGAGATGTACATGTCCAGCATTGGAAATCTATGTGTATCGTCTTTAAGGAATTGGTTTACTAACACGAAAGTAGGTATACCACCAATACTGCAAATTACTCCATAATTTTAGTATTTTGACTTAGTCTACATTTTTTCATAAAAATTATTTAAATTTAAAACTAATAATTTTGATATTTACCTCTATGATGCCCCCAAAACCAAAGTGAAATTATCTCCGCCCATGGATGACGATCCATTTTCGTAATACAATTTTGCTAAAATTGCGAGATCCCTAGTCATAATCCGGTGCTTTTGTCAAGATCTTCGAACGCTTGAAGCCAACCAACACGAGCAACAGAAGTTGAGTTTGGAAAGAATGTATGACCCAGTACCCATAAGATAAACACCCTTTCAAGTTCAGGATAGTCATCTACATCTTTTGGGTTTCTGGGTAACGCTGAACATTTAATCCCACCTCCTTTCAATTCTTTATAATTTTCACGTATTTCTGATTCCATAAACGAGGGAAAAAGCATCTCTCTTTTACTATTTGATATTCATTCCTCTTGGTTGAATGGTGTCGGCTCTCCCATTCCACTTGGGATCCCAAAAATGAAATACAAATCAAGGGGTGTAATTCCTATTACAAGTATAAATATCAACTATGATTAATTCTTTTAATTATTTAAAAATTATTTAAAAAACATAATTTAAGTTAAGTTAAACAAGCTTACCAATTTCAAAATCCATAAAATGGAATGTGTGCGTCGTCGGCCACCACCTTTCTACCACTGTTGTTGTTTCTTTTAGGCTTCACACTATAAAGTGCACGCCGGGGATATCTGTCAACTCTTTCCCGGACTCGAGGGGGTAGAACTTCATAAACATCCTTTAAGTCTGAAAATCCACCTCTCATTCTATAATAACCCTCAGACCGATCTTGATGCCCCGACACATGACCTTGGACTAATGATGGAGCAACAACGACACTCGGCGAAACAAACTCTGCTTCCCGATTTTGAGAAAATTCTACACCTGTGGAAGGCCACGGTGCCGGTTCATTTCTTCGATCTCTTATCTTCTTTACAATATTGACCGCTTTTCTTAAAATTCCGATCATATTGTATCAAAAAAATTGATTTAGAAGAGTAATAGAAGAAGGAAATAGTAGTGGTGTGACTGAGAATGAATTCAGTTGAAGGAATTTATAGTTTTCAAAATTATAACGTTGAGAATACGCACGTTGGAAAATCGATCATTGGCGTTTTTGTTTCTCACGCTCGCGTTGATATGACCAACGCCAGAGTTTTTGTCTTGAGCGCCATAGTTTTTTCTTCCAGCGCCACGTTCATCCAACAAATGCCAGAGTTTGTCCTTAGCTCGGGCGCTTGACAATCAACAACGCAGTGCTATTCCTATAGTGGAGAAACCTGTTTGGCCATCCACCTGGCTCAACAAAAATTTTCATTTGAACATTACCATAGGAATTTCCCTTAGGTTGATTAACCGTCCCGAAGCTAGACTAAAATCCTTAAACAACTTTACTAAATTATGACAAGATTTTTCATTTACCTTACAAAAAAATGAGACAACCATCAGCAAACAGTAAATGGCTTATAAAGGGAGTTTGATTGAGTATTTTTATACCTTTTAAAATACCCGAGTTTTCAGCTTGAAGAATTATACGTGAAAGTGCTTCCATACAAAACAAGAATAAGTATGGAGAGATTGGATCTCCCTGTATCAAACCTCTAGTTGGTTTATAAAATTTAGTGTGAGACCCATTAAGCAAGACAGAGTGTAGGCACGATATACACTTTAGTGAATCGGTTGCACAATTTATCGTTGAAGCCCGTTCTTTTCATTATTTGGATCAACAAATCCCATTTGACTCTATCGAATGCCTTAGACATATCAATTTTTAATCCCATGAATCCCTTCTTAGATTTGGAGTTTTTCATTTTATGTATGATTTCATGAGCCAATGTGATATTTTCTGAAATCTGCCTTCCAGGAATGAAGGTAGATTGATATGGAGAAATAATTTTTCCTAGCAAACCTTTCATTCTTCCTTCCATTAGTTAAGAAATTGCGTTAGCCAAAGCTACGTGCCTGAATTCAACATGAATTATTGGATTAAGGCTGGGTTTGGTAATGCTTTTATTTTCTCAAAAGCACTTTCAAAAACTATATATGTCAATAATTTTGAAATTAGTGTTTGGTAAAAAAAAATCAAAGTGCTTTTTATCGAAAGCACTTCCCAAATTCCTCAATTTTTAAAAGCTGGGGAGGAGGAGCTTTTAAAAGCTACAAAAGCATAAGTTGTGGCTCCACCTAAATTTAATGATTGATTTATCCTTTTTATCCCTACTTTATTTTATAAATGACAAAAGTTACCCTTAAATTTATATACAATCAATTTTTTACTATTTCTTATATTGCATTCTTTAATTTTTTTTTTTAATTTTCAAACTATTTTATATATCATTTCATTTCATTTGTCAACGGTAAAAATAAAATAAAATATTAAATAACACTTAATTTTTTTTTTTTTTTTTTTTTAAGTTTTCCATTTGTTTTATTTAAATATTATTACATGAAACTAGTTGGAAGCCTAACAAGCTAAGCTCCAACGACATACTACTACATTAATTGAACAAAGTTGTTGTCTTAACCTACCAAAATGCGAGCCTCATGGGTAACCTAGCCAAGGAGCCGAAAAACGAGGCGGGGAGGGGGCCGAGATTGTGTCACAAGGGGGGCAAACTAACACTACCTTCCATGTTAATTCCTGCAATATTACGCCATTGGGGACTCGAACCTGGGACCTCCTGGAGCGCATTAAACTTTGGGGAACGGGGATGACCAGCTGAGCTAGGGGCCCGTTCATATATAACTTCTTGAAAACTATCTTTTGACGCATCCAGTGAACATAAAAGTTTGTTTCATAACAAGCTTGAGTACTAGTGGGTGCTGCAAATTCTATGTGGAATTTTATTTAGATCCTTATTTGTGGGTGATATATATGTAGCAAAAAGAATAACATTTTTCACATGAACCATCTCCAGTAGTATGGGGTGTTAGGCTATCCCCAACGGCCTCCAAGATCCAAGTTAAGCCACCGTAGAACCGTCGTTTTTGTGTGAAACAGCTTAAGTCAGAGAACAAGTGC